>NW_004624819.1:9695509-9724670 GCF_000247695.1 Heterocephalus glaber | reverse complement strand
TGTAATATGCTTTCTATATCCTTTTAAATTCTGTAAAATCTGTGGTAATGTCCTCTAGATCTTGATATTATAATTTTAAAAATGTATAATTGATATTGTGTAATAGGGAAAAAAAAAGGTCTAAAGGAATACGGGAAGTAGGAGGGGTAGGGGAAAGTAAAGAAGGGAAAAGAAAAAACATGAGAAAAGAAAAAAAATGGAAACAAAGTCTTTGCAAATAGGGAAGGGTGGGCAGGGAAAGGGGAAAAAATAAGAACCCAGATACATCATGTAAAGGTACAAGATCCTAATGATGAATGTAACTGTATTTTATACCTAAAATGTACCAATAAACTTAATGGGAAAAAAAGTAAATATGCAGTAATTTCATCATGGTCACTTTATCTAATATTTATAATTTATACAGAATCTGCCCAAAAAATGTATACACACTTCAGGAAAAGAAAAACTTGAATATTTTAATACTAAGTTTATTGAGACATCGCGACAGTAATGCAAGTTACCTTTAGCTTCTACAGTGACAAGAGGTGCTCAAAGTGGTGGCCATGAGCTTCCAGACATCAGTACTTCGAACTGCTGCTTGGGTAACCTTGGGCACTGAGATTTCTGCACATGGATTTTCAATTTCTTCCCTACGGGCCAGAAGTGTAGTGGGTTTTCTACATATGAGAGTAACACCATTTGTTGAAAAAACATCCTACTACTTTTCTTTTCCTGAAGTGTGTATACATTTGGGGGGCAGGCTCTGTACATATAAATTCATATTTCACAACAGCAAAGGGGGAAGGAAGCATGTGACAAAGTGTATTGGCCATATAAACAGAATATTCAGTAAAGGAAATTAAATCTTGAAAGAGTAGAACTATTTGATCTAGAACATGGAACTTTTTATTTTGCAGTGCTTTGGGTTGAACCTAGGGCCTTGCATATGCTATTGCTTTGCCACTGAGGCTGTCATTCTAGAACTTGATGCCATATGTGTTTATCTAAAATAACAAAAGAGCATCATAATTTTTCTATTACAGAAGTGATCTAAGTTTGTTATGGAAAATTTGGGAAATTCACAAAAAGTTCTAAAATGATGTTACCTCTATTCCCACTGCCCAGGAAAAAGTGCTGGTAATATTAACATAGTAATCCACAATCCCTAAACCTAGAAAGACTTAAAAAAACCTGGAAGCTTTTCCCAAGTTTGCAGAAAATTCATCTGGCAGCAAAATCTGACCTGACTTCACATCGAGCTGGTCTATTTTTCTCCCTCTATCAGATACCATATTGCTACAGAAATATTTCTGTGGGCATCGCTGGAAATGCTACTTAATACTCAGAACATGGACTGTGTTGCCCTTGTAAAAAGTCTGAAAATCCAGAATTCTGAAATACCTGACACAACTTTCTAGATAAAATATCAATTTGCCATGACGGAATAGTAAAAATCTGTTTATCATTCCTATCATTCCTTATAGGAAATGTTTTTATAATTGTTTAAATTGACCTATGCTATTTAACATTTTGTAGCTTTTTCCATGTTATCTAATAGTTCTCTAAATCATAATTTTAATAGTTATAAAGTGTTTCCTATTATAAATTTTTATGCAATTTATTAATATTCTGTTGGTGCACTTGATAATGGAACAAAATTACACAAGTTGATGGTTAATTTTGTACATCCTTCCTTGATATATAAATGTATCAGCATTTTAAATACTATCCAGTTGTGCTTGCTTCGGCAGTACATATACTAAAACTGGAATGATAAATACTATCCAGTATAATTGGCATTATTCTACAAACCCAAGGAGGGAAGGAGCACTTTTATGCTTAATCCATAAAAGGACAGCAAATTTAAATTTACCAATGAGCCAAATTTCTTCCTGTGACAAACCGATTGGCTAAACTAGATTTATCATTAAATGTATTCCATTTTTCTCTCAGCTGAATGAAGCCTTCATGTAATCATACATTTCTCTGCTGGCATTCTGCCGATCTGAAGTTTGTATTTCTGTGCTTTAGCAGAGCTGGCTCTGTAAGATCTGAAATGCTCTGTGAATCATCAGATCAATTCCATCAAATGGCGTCTTAGCCAGCACCCTTACTCTTTGGAAATAAATATTTATACACGGCATACATATGTTTCCTAGTTAGCTAAAATATGTTTGTCATTATGTTTTTCAATAATATTTGATTAACTGAATGCATTGTTCTCTATAGCAGATTTTATGGTAAACCTTTCTCTTCTAGGGTCTTCAAGGAATTCCAGGCATTCCAGGAGCCCCGGGCCTGACTGGACCCCCTGTAAGTATTCATTAAACTTCTACTCAGAGCTCACACCTGCTGGAGTGACTTTAGGTGTGTTAAGATTCCTTGTCTTTTACTCTGTGCTTCTGCATAGATTTCCAAGGGTTGCCTGGAAAAACAGCCCATCCACCATCTCATGTTTCATTTAGTATTATTTAAGGCTGGTGAGCATGCTGGACTGCCACAGAATTCTTCCAGACCAGAAAGCAGTCAGGGAATAAGCTACTCTAAAATAGAAATTAGATCTCAAAGAGCATTCCATTTTTTAGTTAGAATTTCTTAGCACTAACCTTTAGAAAAGATTTTTTTTTTAATACCAGGAATTGAACTCAAGGCCTTGCACTTGCCAGACAGGCACTGTAAGTAAAGATACTCTGATGGAAACAGAAGCTGAGAATTTATTTCTGCCGAACAAGAGTAAATCAAAGATTATCAGATTTATTTTTATTCTCATATATGAGCTTAAAAGTGCTCTAATTTTAAAGGATCCACCATCCCATAAATGTGCCATTGTGGCCATTGTGCCTTTGATTATTGTGTTTTCCTAGAATACTGGAGAATCTTTTTTTTTCCACCTGCCAAACCTAATTTGAATTTCAAATAAATAATTTTTTTAGTGTAAGATCATCTCAAGTAATGTTTGTACTTGCTAAATCTAGCACCCAATTCATGTCTCAATGTCTCTCTTCCCTTCTTAGAATTCCTTTACAGATAGAATTTCTACCACACAAATAGGATGGTAATCATATTCCTTAATATGACTGAATCATGGGTTTGTCGTAATTAAATTTTTACCATGTATGCCTTTACCACAGTATATAGAACAAATCTGGTTTTAAATTGTACAGTAAAATTAAAAGTTATAAACAGCTATGAAAGAAGCCATGAAAATTATAGCTAACTCTATTCCTAAAGAAGAATTAAAATTAAATTTTATATTTTGCTGATAAAATGTAGATCACATAACTCAATATGCACATTGTTAATTCTGCCGCATCTTGAAGTATTTAAAATGTTGATCGCTACCAAAATTATAGCTCATTTAGGAAGGCATAATGTTATGTAAATTTCCATTTAAACAGCAAGGCTAGATTCTTAAATGTATCAAAAGGTTCCAATTAAGGTCATTAAATGTGGTTGGCCAAGGTGAAAAAGCGACCACAAATACAAATTTCACCCTTCCAAGGGCTTATCAGCAGGGTACAGGTGCTGATACAGCCTGAAGAAATGTAAGCGTGTAGGACTGACTTAATTAGAACCACATGACCTTCACAATGTGTAAGTTTTACCAACCAGCTTCCAACACCTTTTGGCTATTTAGTTGTTCTTTCTGCAACAAAATTAGTTTTCTGTCTTACAGGGATTAATAGGAAGAACTGGACATCCTGGTCCCGTGGGAACAAAGGGTGACAAGGTACAGACGGAAAACCTCACTTGCCATCTGACTTGCAGCTTCGGTTGGGGGTTGATGGCACCATTTATTGAGGGGCCATACAGTTGAGCCCAGTCTGGAAGGAGAAATGGTGTCAGGGAGTGACTATTCTTGGAGTAGACTTGGAAGGGTGTGTTCTGGCAGTTGTTCAGAGCAGCGGAGGGATCCTCCTAGGGAAAGACTTCATTTCCTAATACAGCTCCCTGCAGGGGGAGATTTGTCCTAGGAACTGGGGCTGGGAAGCAGACCACAGCAGGTGCCATGGTTCCAGACACCTTGCTGGCCATGGAAAGGGATTCCAGTAACCACAGGGTCTGGAAATTCTGTCTCTAGAACGTCATAGGGGAAATTAAATAAGGACCTTGTTTCCTGGGGAAGCCAAAAATTGGAAAAATGTGTGCCTGTGGTGCGAAGGGAGGACAAGAGCAGAGCATTATCAGAAGACTTCCCAGGTTTGCCAAACTTCAGGTCTAAACCGGCAGAGTCGGCAAATGAGTAAAATAATCCTTCCTATTCAGACTGGAGAAGAATCAGTGGTCCAAATGAGCCACTTTCGGTGTGTCTCACCCACTTGTCAGGCTCCAAGTACCATGTCCTAAATGGAGTATGAAGGGATAGAAGAGCAAAAGAATCCACAAAATTCAAAGAAAACAATGTGCTTATTCTAGATAGTCTCAGCACGTTTTTGCTGGTGATACCCCAAGGACCTTGCCCCATCTCACAGCCTCTTTTCTCTGCTCTCTATGGAAATTACTCAGTTATACACTTGCCTTTGAAGTTAATGGGAATTCCAACTGAGATGAGCTTGGGGCACAAATGAGAATGAAAATGTGACTTTTATTTGTGCCAAATTGGGGTAAAACTCCTTTCAGTGGGTACATATCCTTCCTTGTTTATTGGCTTATGGGAACTGTGGCATAATTCTGACTGTAGGCAGTCAGAACATGACATGTCATAAAGAGATATCCACCATCAAAGCAGTTTGGGAACAGAGACAACATGTTTATTCTTTGTCAACATTCTCAGGCGCATATTGCAATAAGAACTTTATAGTTTTTGATAAATGTACAAATTGTATGATGATTACTTTTGCTACTGGAAAATGGGTCGGCACCGGAATAAAATCCTTGATCGAATTTTGGAAATAGGCTAAAATCTCTCAAAATTCTTGGGCATTGTATTTGTACTCTGCCTGGATTCTTTTTTTCAATAACCATTTCTTGCCATTGCCCCTGAAATAGAGTATCTTGTACAGTCTTTTAAGTCTATTATTCTAAAAACAATGCACAGTTACAGGAACGAAAGACCAAAAAGCTACAGTAACTGCTTCCTGTACGTCACTAAGTATTCCATGTTTTATAAAAATAAAAGCGAAATGCACTTCCAAGTTTGAATTTCAATTTATTTTTCACGAATTCTAGCGCTTCTGCTAGAAGCAAGTCTAGGGCTGTTTCAATGGTGTGGGCTGTCTCCCTTAAGAAGTGTTGTATCAGTCACTTTTCAGCACTCCTAAATCCTTGCACTAACGTAGGAAACCGAGGAAGTTTCTCCTCCTACAGAGATAACACAGACTGTGATTTTCTGCTTTGTTCAAATTGTATGGATGGGGCCTCTGGTTCCCAGTAAATGAAGGTGGTGGCGAGGTTAAAAGTGAGGGCGAGCCCGGAGGCCACCATCCTAGAGACCCTGTCAGAGGAACTTTGCTCGGTCCCCCCATGGATGCACGAAGCCCAAGATGTGGGCATCTGGCTTGTCTGGCTTCCTTTAAAATAAACTTCATTCCCTGGAGTTCCCATGGTGAGAATCTGGACAGGGTGGGGAATGGCGTTCACCATCCCTAGGGTGTAGATGTGCTTTCCTGGGGCAGGGGAAAGCTACGCCGGGTAAGACTGCACAAGGCTGAGACAAATGACAGGTCATCCTCGTGTTAGAAGACGGCTCTGCACAATCACAGTCGGGCTCATAAAACCGGGGTAGAAGTGTCTAAGCCAGTTGATTTTGGCCTGTGTGTCCCTTGCAGGGCAGCGAGGGACCCCCTGGGAAACCTGGACCCCCTGGACCACCCGTGAGTTGTTTCACAGTTAACATCCGTGTGCTTACAGGTGACTTATCACTGTGTGTAGCTGGTCTAACAGGCAGAAGTCTGCTGAGTTCAGTGCACACCTGCAAATGGCAGCCAGTGCAACCCTGGGCAGACCTGACCTGCTCCCCCTTTGGCTCAGCCGTCTTGTGCAGTGTTCAGAATTGCACACTGCAGGCCTCCCTGCGTGGACTCGGGGGACCTGAGTGTGTGCCCTGGCTGTCCATGTCCTGCCTGAGGGCCGTGGAGAGTCAGGTCCTGTCAATGAGCCTCATTCACGGAAAATAAAGGAGCTCTGAAGAGAGATCCCTTTTGGTGTTATGCTCTGTGCTCATTCCCATCCAAGATGTCTGAGATGCAAGGAACTGCTATTTATATAGCGCCTAGTGACAAAGTGTACAAGAGCCATCGATGTATTAGTGCTGGTGATTGAGATGGATGTGCCCTGTGTCTGGGAGGCTGGAGAGGACAAGGCCGCTCTCTGAGGCAAGACTGCCCCCCTGTGGCGCCGCACTCAAACTGCAGCAGAGCCGAGGTCCAGGCTGAAGGCTCTTTCCACCTTACCTCCTAGGGCCGAATCGGTTGAAAACAAGAATGTGTTTGTGGGCAGTTGCACACTTTGCACACACATCAGCCTTCTGTTTTCCTAAACCTCTTTGTCTTTGTTAGTTACCTCCTCCCTTGCCAAGGAAGCAAGATGCAAAAGTATTTGGAGTTCATATTCTAAAATTGACTCCCTCCCCAGTGGAAGATGGCTAAAATTTTCATATACTAATTTTCCTAAATGCTAAAATGTATTTTTTTAAACTACAAAATAAGTTCTCTGTAAGCATTGATTACTCAAATACTTTATATTTACTTCTCAATTTCTTAAGGAAGTTCTTTTTCCCCATTGTTATAAAGAATGTCTTTTTATAGAAACATCCGCACAGGGTGTGATTAATGGTCATCTTCCCATTTACCATAATTTTCTATTTGGTATGAAGAGACTGTAGGAAAAAAATTACTCTTCAGTAGCCAAATTGTTCCCTATTCACATGTACATCAGCACTACCCCACTGTAGCCTGCAGCCCAGCAGGCTGAACACAGCATAAACTGGCAACTCACGAACTGAATTTTAATGAGCAAATAATATTTTTCTTCAAATGCATTAGTGTCACATCTGCCAAACCTGAACGTCAAACCCCAGCCGATGTGGCAGTAGTTTCCTGTGTGACACATATGCCTTTTCCTGTCCCTACATCTGCTTCAGAAACGCTAAAAATAGAAACACTGGGTTATTTTGCTCATAGTATTAAATTCCCTTTCTAAACTAGCATTTCCACCTTTTATCATTTTACCAAATGGTATTATTCTTCCTTTTTTTATTTTTAAAAAGTAATTCTACATCTCTTTTCTTTCCTAAGGGTATACCACTCAATGAAGGAAATGGCATGAGCAGCTTATATAAAATCCAGGTATTTAAAATAATTATTTTGCAATTATTTAAAATAATTTCCCAGGTAACTGTTTCTATAAATTCTTTTCATTGTTTTTTTTTCTTTTTCTTTTTTGCAATTATTTAAAATAATTTCCCAGGTAAATGTTTCTATAAATTCTTTTCATTTTTTTTTTCCTTTTCTTTTTTAAGGGAGGCATGAATGTTCCCAGTTATCCAGGACCCCCTGGTCCCCCTGTGAGTATAGCTATTAATCATCAACCGCACTTTATCTGAACCTTCAGAAAGGGGAAAAAACTCCTAAATTCACTGAAAGAGGTGCATTATAAATATAACCAAATTTTACTGCAGAAGGAAATAAGTGAAACCAATTATATTGAATTGAAAAAAAATGCATAACCAAAATATGAAAACTACCATTTAGCGTAGGGATGTTACTTTTCTTCATTGTAAAATCTAAGACCTAAATCAATGTCCAATCATTTTCATGATAGAAGTCTCATCAGGTTTTGAATTCTGAGTCTTATTTTTTAAATCCAAACTGTACCAAAGGCAGAAGTTGCAATATTCTTACATGTATTAAAACAAATTGCCAAAAATGCTTTGTATTCTGTTATTTTGCTTCAGACATTATTTTTTAAGTGACTTTTTATGTTTTCTTTATAGGGCCCAAAAGGTGATCCTGGCCCAGTGGTATGTACAGGTTGCATCGTTTAGAAAATAGGTCCTTGTTTACATTTAGAGAAAAGTGCGTCATCCTAGGAGCTCATCAGTTAATATTAGAGGCCACAAGCAGGTGACCAGAGAAACACCAGCACGTATTGGCTTTGTTTTGTTGGTGCTGGGGATCAAACTCGGGACCTTGCTCTTGCAAGGCAGGCAGTGGAACCACTGAGCTAAATCCTTGGCCCCGCATGTGTTATTTCTAAGATACATTAGTCCTGATGTTGCCACTGCCCTTGAGGTTCATCTCTTTCCATCAGTGTTTTTTAAGAATTGTCCTGTGATTTAGTAAGGCACATATAAAGCCTTTGATAAATGGAACGCTATCTTCTAATAGGCCCCTTTTGATGATTGATTGGATTTTAAGTAGATTGTGGAAGAGAAATTCTGACTGGGAGGAAATTCCTTAACATGTCAGACAACTCTCCCCAACAACAAAAGGGACTGTTTATTTGCTGTGAATGTCTTAGGCAGTTATCCTGCAGGAGGTGTCTGCTGTCATCAACCCACTTATTAGGCAGGATGTATCAGGAGGCTGCTGCTCAGCAGGGAGGGGATCACATCCTCCAGCCGCCCCGAGGGTGGTAATTGTTCTCAGCATCTTTCTCAACCATGGGGCCTCACTGTGAAAGCTCTGCCAAATTCGATTAGGTTCCTTTAATCCTTGGCACTTTTCCTATCACGTCCTTTTCAAGCACACATTCCATCCTTCATGTCCCATTTGTATATCCCTCTAACCTTCAGGTACAGACTTGAAACTCGAGTGTGCCTGAAACTGAAACTTTCAGCCCACTGCCCATGACCACGTGGGAAGGGCAAAGCCCTGTTATTACAGCACAAGTTGACAAAACTGAATTTTAAGACAGCCAAGGAACAGCCACAGAAAATAATTTTTACATTTATTTTTAAATGAAATGCCTTAAAGGGTGACTATTTTATTTGCCAATAGATATTAAAAATCAGTGTTTTTCCCTGGAAAGCATTATTCCAACTAGAAAGTTAAGACTCCAACTGAACCCCAAATGCATACTGCAGAAGTTTCATTTTGCCAGTCATAACACCCTTTATTTGTAACTTCTTTACTGTATCATTCATTGTTTTAGTTTTCTCATGGTCTTGACCTGCCCTACACACCAGGACAACCCCTCCATCACATAGGTGCATCTAGGCTTCTCTTTGGAACACTCTTTCAAGTTCTCGCGTTAATCATTTGCAGATTTGGGGCCGGGGATTTAGCTCAGTGGTTTCGTCACCTGCTGCGCAAGCGCAAGGACCTAAGTTCGATCCCCGGTACCCAAAGAAAAAAAAAAATTGCAGATTAAGGTGAGGAAGTTTTGTAAGTATTAAAATGAAGGCTAAATTACAATTCACTTGCATCAGAAAGTGGCTGGCCACAAAGATGAAGATGTACTCAAGTAGAATTTGAAGAGCTCGAGCTTCAGTTCTTAAATGAAGCAAAGGATAAGGAGTAAGAACTAATCAATGTGTTTTCCCTGTTTTTAGAGATGTAAACTGAACAAAGCAGAAAGACAAACATGGAATCATGAAACTAAATTCTGGGTCAACATTCAGGCTTATCCTAGAAAAAGAAACTAAAATTGCTCTGTTGGGTCCCTGATCACCACCATGTAATTCTCATCATGTCCTTCCCCATGTGTCTGATGTGGAGAAGTGACACCCCAAGCCCCAGAAGTTAGCCAGGAGTGGAAGAGTTCAGGACCCGAGGAGAAGGCTGAAAAGCCTCCCTGAGGGCGGCAGGGAAGATGGACTCTTCCAGGACCCTCCCAGTCCCCTGAGGAGCTCTGCAGTAAACCTTTGTATTATCTTCTAAAGCAAACCATTTCTTTTGGAATTCAATGATGTTTAATTGAAAACTTAATTATTAGCTGCTTTCGAATACTGAGTGATTGATTGGGCACCTTCCCTGTCCTCAGGACGGTTGAGAATGTAAACAGAGACTGGAGAGTATTTTATTTGTTAACTCAGGACCTTCACAGAGCCTTCTGCAGAATAAAAGCTGAACATCTTTTTCAATTTTTGTTTTCTGATTGATAGGTTACATATTAGTGGGCATTTAAAAAGATTTCTGAAGCATTAAAAAAAATCAATTCATATGTTTATTAAGGCTTCTATAATAAAGAAAATATCAAACAATAATGAATGAGTCTCAGCAACATTTTTGAAGATTAAAATTGTGTGCACAAAATACAAAGAATGACATTTGGCAGCTTTGGTGTCTATGTGATTACTTTCAAAGTATCCAATGTCATAAAATATTTGGAGGGAACATTAATTCATTAACAATGTATCAAACGACTCCCCCATTTTATCTCTTTCTTGATTGAAAAGCCCTAATGTTTCCTTGTTCAGTCAGCAGCTTCCTTTCTCCCAGAGTTTCCAAATGTGTTCCATGAAGACCTACAAGCTCCTTAGCCTGGCCTCTTCCACTGAATATGGAAACATTCTTTTTTATGGAAAATGCTACTCCATCCCCTATGAATGAACTGTTAGTTTGAGTGACAGACTCTTGAAGTCACTGCTAAGACTGCTCCTCGGGTCCTAAGCATTCCCATGCCCAGCTTCAGGGACTACCTCGGATGATAAACTGCATTGACAGCTCCAGGTTCATCGACCTTTAAACAGTTAAGTCTTGTTCTCTAGCAACCTAGCAGCCCCAAGTATCTCACAAACTGGCAAATTTTATTAAAGTCCAGCCTTTCATTCTAATTCTTATTGAAATTGGAGTATTACTGGCTAGAAGGATTCATTCTGATTACTTTTTTTTTTTGGTACTGGGGACCAAACTTCGGGACCTTGCACTTTCTGATTACATTCTTAATCAGCAAATAATCAAAGTACACCTCTCAAGAACAGCTTTTATTCACAAACTATTTTCATATTCCAAATGTATTATTACATTCCTTGAAAATAGAGCATACTATTTACTTGCTAAATTACAAATCAGGGCTGGGGAAAGGTAGGCAGGGTCAGAGAGGTTGACAAAAAATATCTTTGCTTTTTGAATCAGTGCTTCAAAACCTTTTGGTCATTGCAGCGACATTTCTTTATGTTTGCATTTCACAGGGAGAGCCTGGTGCAATGGGCTTGCCAGGACTAGAAGGATTTCCAGGCATGAAGGTAAGCACAGAAGGTGTAAATGGTTTCCTACATTCAACATTTGCATTAGTCACTTTCTCCTCACTGGGATAAAATAGCCAACACCCACAACTTAAAGGAGGAGAGGTTTATTTGGCTCATGGTTTCAGCAGCTTCAGTCCATGATTGGCTGGCTCCAAGGCACAATGGCACAGTGGAAGGTCATGGTCACCCCATGGTGTCCAGAAAACAGAGAAGGGATGAGCCAGGGACAAGAATACAATCCTTCCAGATCACATCCCCAGGGATCATCTCTGGCTAGGCCCCGCCTCCTAAACCATTCAGCTACTGGACTCACCTGTGGGCATATCTCCTGCTGGGTACAGTGCCCCATTATCCAATCACCATTCCAAAGCCCTGCTTCTGAACACGTGAGACTTTGGGGGACATTTTATATTTAAACTATAACATTCAAAAATACTTACTAATTTCCTACTGTTGTGCACGAGACTATTTTAGATTGGGAATGCATAAGGGAACAAAATAGGCAAAATTTTCTGGTCACTTAGAACTTATATTTTAGCAAGGGGATATAAAAACTAAACAATATTGTTGACAAATACTATGGAAAGAAAGAAAAAGAGCAAGTTAAGGTGGATCAGGAGTACTTGAGTGACAGGGTGGGGTTTATGAGTTTAAACAGGGTGCCTACAAGGCCAAGATCTAAGCAAAGACCTGAATAAAGTGAGGGAGATATAGTTAAGTCCATCAAGTTTGAAGGAAGAACGTTCTAGGCCTGAGGGTATAACTCAGTAGTGGAGCATTTGCCTAGCACAGAAGGCCCTTCCAGGAAGAGGAAATAGCAGATCTGAAGGCCTTGAAGCTTGACATTTCCTGCTGGATCCACAGATACTAGGGGAGGAGTGCAGGGAGAGGGCAGGAGAGGTAGGGGCAGGAAGAGGAGTAACCTCACTGGAGACCACTACTCAATTGTGGGAAGCAGAGGACCAGTGCTGCCTACAGACCTTTGTCATGGGCTCTATGGTAACTACAGTGATTGAGAGCAAGCTGCAAGGACTTGTCCAGTAATCTGTCTAGCAAATGTGATCAGTAGATTTATTTTGGTTCATGATATATTAGAAAATAAGTAAATAAACAACTCTTTCACCACAAAGAATGTGAGAAGCACTAATAAAGAGCTTCATCCGCCACCAACAGGACTTTATCTTTCACTGAGAGCCACTGGTGGTTTCTGAATGGAGCAGCAGCACCTGCCATGATGTGAGCCGGGAATAGTGGGGAAGTTAGTTTTAAATATGCTCTAGTTTTGAAAAATGAGTACTAGAATCAAGAGTGGAGCAAGTGAGTTCATGGTGTACACAAGAAGGTGAGATCACTAGGAACCATGGAATTTAAACGAGGCAACAAAGACCATCTAGGGAATGAAAGAATGAAAATTTTGTGGCACCAATGGATTGGAGTTCTTGGGGTTCATGGTACTTGAGGGAGCAAGTAGTGGTGGGAAGTGATGATCTAAGGTTGGAATGCGTGAAATTGAGAATCTGGAGGGGGTACAGATATTTTTATTGACAAGGTCGCGGAAGTATCTATGAGAAGGTGAGATAAGATCATTAGAAAACAGTGATTCAAGGAAGAGACCTGAACACAGAACCATCTTGTTGAGTTCTTTTAGCATTAGTCTTTATCAAATTTGCAAATGTTTCCACCTAATAAAAAGTTCTAGTATATTTAAAGGTGAAAATTCCATAGTTTACAGGGTAGTAAAACTGATGAGAATTGCCTGTTTATATCCTCTGCCTATTTGTAACATTTTTGATTGACACATAATAATTGTACATATTTAGGGATATCGTATGATGTTCCCATGCATGTATACAGTATGTAATCAAATCAGGGCTCTTAGCTAAAAAATAATCATAGCCTCAGACATTTATCATTTCTTTGCAGTGAGAACATTAAAAACCCACTCTTCTAACCATTCTGAAATGTACAAGACATTCTTAATTGCAGCATCCTACAGTACAATGGAGCACCAGAACATTTTCCTAATTGTAACTTCTCTTCCATTAACCAATCTCTCTCCCTTCTTCCACTCCATAATTTCTGGTAACATTTACTTTTTGAGATCGGGTTTTTTAGATATGAATGCAATCATGCTATATTTTTCTATGAGTTTTTTTCTTCTTGACAGTAGCTATGTTTTACATATTTCAGAAATTACTTTGGTCACATATGTTGGAATTTTATCCAACTGGTCCTTGCCCTTTATTTTTATATTCAATCCTATAAATATAACCCTAATAGAGTTAAATCTAAGATGATGTCTTTGATCACTTGTTTTGCTTTTATACACAAATGATGTGTGCTTTCATTTTCAACCAAGATCAGATAGTCACTAATACATTCTTCTCTTTTATGTTTATTTCCTACATTAATCTACATGAAATCTACATGAAATGTAAAGACAAGGGTCAAACTTTTTTTCAAGGAAGTTATCCAGTCATCAGCCCCGTTTGCAAAATGATACACTGGGTTTTTTTACTAAAATCCTGTTATGAATGCTGGACCGTCTGAGATTTAAATTTTATTCCATTGATGTATGGCTTAACTTTATGCCAGAATTCCATTATCTCAATTATTATAGCTTTATTATGTGTTTAATATTGATACTGCTAATATCTATTATTCTTTATTTTCTTTTATCCTCTCATTATCTCAACTGAACTTTAATATCTTTTGATCAAATTGAAATTTAAGAATTGCATCAAGTTTATAAATTAGTTTGTGTAGTAACACCTTTATAGCATTGTCATCCTTTAAGAACATAGTATATTTCTTCATTTAATCAAGTCCTCTTTTATGTAAGTTATGAAGCTTTTAATGTAAGTCGTGCCCAACAAAATTGCCATTTTATTATCTCATATATAATCATCAGTATTTTTAGCGTTGTCAGCTTTGTCTAAAATACCACACTTCCTCTTGAAAAGGAGCTGTCATTGTTTTTTCGGAACAATTAATGGAATATTCTGATTAATCAACCTTTAGTTCTAGATCTTTGCATCCTAACTTTATACCCAATGAGGCAAATATAGAAAAGCTTTATAGAAGACACTCCAGTATGATTAATTTTACCTGTATGTATGGAGTCCTGTGAACAGTAAGTCACAGATGACATGAACGCTCTTTTTCTTAGGGGAAAAGGTTGTATTGAATTCAGTTGGATGCAGTTATTTTTCCGTGCAGCTGAGATTGATGGCTTTTTCAGATCCAAAGAAAAGCTTTACTAAATTCAAGTAACTATTTGAGCATCGGCTTTATAAGGCTTTACAGATATTCTAAGTAGCCATTTTTATTTTAATCTCAACAGGGAGATCGAGGCCCAGCAGGTTCTCCAGGAATAGCCGGGATAGGGGTGAGTTCAGATGATTTTACGTTCTTTTTGCAGGTGAATATTTTCTTCTCTGTGATAAGCCTCTCCCAGGGCCAAGGAGGACTGGGGACCACATTGTAACTCATGTGACATTAGGTTCTCAGAGCCTACAGTTCAAAGACAAAACCACTGTTCCCCTCCTAATTCAAGAATATGCTGTTCTTTTCACCTTTTTCTTATTTTTGTCTTTTTTTCTTCCCAAGTCACTTTCCCCTGGGGAGGGACCCATACCCGTGGCTGTATATTAATAGGCAGCGCAGCTTCGACCCTTGGGTTCTTCCCCTATCCTTGCCATATCTCAGGGTTTCTCAGTGTTCAGAAGGCAGAGCCCTCATCCCAGCACCTACTTCCGGCTGCCTCTACACTGCAGTCTGCCGGAGCTGCCCCTAGCCCAGTGTCATTAACGGAGCTTTACTGCCGCTGGTGTCACCTCGTAAACTGCCCTCATGGTCTCAATCATTTTTGTTGCTCTCTGGTGTCAAATGTTTTAATCCCATCAAGGTCTTTTCAAATGAGTAGGAAGGGCTTCAGGAAAGGTTGAAATCATTTTCCAAGCCCTAGGGATCATTCTGATCTTTATCCCTGATACTCTAATTAAAGTTTTGTGGTCCTGCTCTATGAAGAACAGGCCATTTATCCTCTTGCCAGGGCCTTGGAGGGCAGGTCCAGGGTGACAGAATAGGAAAGACAGTGGAAATCAGTTCCCGAGTCACAGGAACACGAGAGCGATGAGAAAGTGCCCAGTGCCACCCAGACCCTTGCTGTCTCCTCACCCCTGCTTCATTCCATTTAGCTGCCAAGTCAAATCACAAAAGGTAAAATTCCATCCATGATCTGTGTCATTCATGAAAAACGATATCCCCTGGGCCAGGGATTTAGCTCAGTGGTTCTGCCGCCTGCCTCGAAAGCACAAGGTCCTAAGTTCAATCCGCAGAACCAAAAAAAAAAAAAAAAAAAAATGACATTACCTTATTTAACCTGTCTAGATCAAGATAAATATTTCTATAACTATAAAAGTAACATGAAAATGTTATCTTTAGCAAGAACGTCAATTTTTTTTTTTTTTTTTTTTTTACTGAAAAGATTCTCCTTGAAAGCCAGCTGTACATTTGATCCCATTCCCCCCGCCCCTCACTGCCATACCTAGCAACATGTTTGGGACTCTGTTTCTGGAATTGCTTTCACAGCACCTTACAACTTTTTCCTCCCGAATTCACATCCTGTTTTTCTTCCCTGTGATATAATGAAGCTTAATTTCCTACTGTATTCACCAGGGTATGGCTGTAAGTTACTTTTTGCTGTTACCCTAAATTAAGTCTATCTTCAAATAAAAACTACTGCATACCAGTGAAAGTATTGCAAATATGTGGGACAGTCTCCAAAGACAATCCAAAAGAGGTATTTCAAACACACACACACACACACACACACACACACACACACGGGATTGAACCCAGAGCCTTTGCACTGAGCTGCGTCCCCAGCCATTTTTCACTTTTTAAATTTTGATATAGGGTCTCATTAAGTCACTAGATTGCCCAGGCTGGGCTCAACCTTGAGTTCCTCCTGCCTCAGCCTCCAAGGGTGCTGAGATTACAGACATGTGCCACCATGCCCAGCTCCAAAAATACTTTGGGAGGATGTAGCATGATTGAAATATGGGCTAGCCTGTCATCTGTTTGAATACCTAACATCTGATACATTTACTTAAAAAGCAGTTATCATATTTTATAATTAGATCACTGACACAAATAGGAAGAGCTAAAATTTTTATGCACTACAATTATGTAACATAATTAAAATGTACCTTATTTTTATAACTGTACATACTTTATAGTGGCTCAGAAAGTAAAACAGTTAAATGGTTCTAGAAATAGATAGTTGTAATGGTTACATGACAAAGAATGTATTCAGCCGTTGATCGCTACACTTAATTTAAATGGTAAGCTTTGTGTTATAGACATTTCATTACTATTAAAAAATTGAGAAGATTGTTGTCATTGAAGCAAGGGTGGCGCCTGCCCACGCTTGGACACATGTTCACTCAGCTGAGGTCCAAGAGGACCCAGTTCAGCTCTTCCTAGAACAGACCCACTTTCCAGTATGTTCAGGACGACCCAGGGGCTCCCCTTCTCCCACAGTGGCGAGTGGGTGACCAGAGGAAGTGGCCTTAGTGGCAGCAGGGCTCCTGTCTGCAAGTTCTCCTATAGCTCTCTGCTGGAGCCCCCCACTGCTGCGACTCACTGCCTTCCATCAACACCCCCAATTCCTGTGCTCGACATCTCAAGGCATCCACACTCTGTCTGCCCCATGTCCCCTGCGGGCCCCTTTGGATCCTGGCCTTCTCGGCTCTACCATCTTCCCCAGCTTGGGCCAACGGAAGCTTCAGGAAGCTCCTAGGGGTGCTGGGTGCTCCCTCACACACCTCAGCCATCTCTGTACTGGCAGGAGGTCTCCTCCAGACTTCTGTACCACCAGTGGAAAGTCTCTCTTTTCATGTCCCCAGAACTGACCAGTATTTCTAAGCTCTCAGCCCCATACCACATCCCCTTCTTGTCTGTTTTACCCACCATGTTAGGTCCAGAGGTGGGAGAAGTTTTCTTCCAGAAGCCTGGTCTGGACACTTAAGCAGCTCTCCGCCCTTCAGTCTGCTGGATCCTCATCCCTTGTCCCTCCATGTGGTCTCTGCTCCAGGGTCTTCCCCGTTTACTGTCCTTCACACCAGGGTGTACTGAAACGAACCAATCTTTTCCTCTCCCTTTCAGCACAATAGGCTCTTCCAGTCAAACATGTTTTTCAAGCCATCCTACCAAGAACATAAAATCCCTCTTGTAAGACTCAGAACCTGGGACGATCTCTTTGACTCTCTGTGTCATTCCTCCCCAGACCTTAAAGAAGAGCTACCAGGAAAAAAAGGCATGAGAGGGATTTCCAGCAATGTGGATACATTTGTTCAACATTTCCAAAAGTATCTGCTGTCCCCGCCCCTCCACCATCCATGCAAATGTGCATTCTGAGCACTGCACTGCACTCTGGCTAGGCCTTGTAGCTGTGGAGTTAAGTAATTACCCCAGACTCTAGCCCAGTAGGGATTTCACTCCAGACAGCCACTGCCCTGGTAGCACTTTAAACTCATGGGAGGGGAGGAGCAGCACATGGCATCAGTAATTTAGCCTCTAACCTTTCTCTTTGATTTGCTTTCCCAGGGAAAACCTGGTGCCCCAGGGCCTCCGGGAGTCCCAGGGGAACCGGTGAGTCACCAGTCACTGTCACTGTCATTACCTTTGTACTGTGCTGCACTTGGATGCAGTCTTAACGCATTCTCTGGCCATCAAACTTACCTGCGGACATGTTTATAGGGTGAAAGAGGACCTGTTGGGGATATTGGTTTCCCTGGACCAGAAGGACACCCAGGAAAACCAGTAAGTACTTTTTACTATTTAAATTTTGCTGCTGTGAGAAGTGTTTAAAGTATTACCTCTTCACCTGTCTCATCAGAAACTGTGACATTTGAATAAGAAGTTTTGGAAAAAGAGCAGGTTCTAGAAATAGATTTAGAGGGGCATGCGCAGGGATTCTCATTGAGTTTCTTAGAACTCTATATGCTATATTGATGTCTTAAACAATGGTAAAAAGGGTAAGTTTTTTTAAGTGCTGAGAAAATAGACACATTATCTTTCAATGAGTCTAATATTCTTAGAATTGTAAAACGCCCTTCACATCCTAAAATATAAATGTTGTAGTCACTTTCTCTTTGCTGAGACACAATGCCTGATGCCCAGCACTTAAGAGGCTACAATCCATGGTCTACTGGCTCCGGGGCAGACAGAGCATGGCAGAGGGGTGTAGCAGAGGCAGGCAGGAAGCAGAGAGAGAAGGGAGGAGCTGGGGAGGGAGGGACACATTCCTGGTCATACCGCTAGTGACCAGCCTCTAACCAGGTCCCTCCCAACAGCACACTCAGCCACTGAACTCACCAGAAGATGGATCCTCTGATGAGCACAACACCCCCATGATTAATCACCTTCCAAAAGCCCCACCTCTGAACACATGGGGCTTTGAGGATACATTCCAGATCAAAATCAGAACAATAAAGAAACCAGATTCACAGATGTAATAGCTGTATATCAAGCCAAAGCAGAAGCTATATTCTCAAATTCCCTCCTTGGTCCCATTCTTACACTTTTGTAAATCACTGGCACCAAATATATCATCTCCCTGTGTCCTAAATGAGCCCTTGGCTACTGATATATATTATTGGCGTGCTGTTGTAACAACCATTCATATTCAGTTCAGCATGTTTTCATCTAGTCACACTGTTTGCCAAAGCTGTGTAGGGCCCTGAAGGAGGGAGTATAAAGATGAATCTGACACACCCCACCCAATGTTGCTCCCTTTCTGGTTTATTTGCTGCAGTGTATATGGGAGGAAGGCAGAAAGAAAATAAGCAGCCAGAGCCCGGCTCAGCTCCTCTGAGGAGCCTCGGGGTTAGTGTTTCTCTAGGCACTACCAGCAACATGGAGAATGGAAATCTTATGCAATTGAAAGTCAAAAGGTCTGGGTCTGGATTAGGACCCTGAGGGTTTCATGAATTCATTAGTCAGTGCCCTCATATATGGAAGGATTCCCAGTGCCTACCCACAAGGAGTGCCTGTAAATACTCACTTTATTCCCTGCCTCTCCCTCACCTTCCCTTACCAAGTCCCCATCCCACATTCCTACTAGCCATTCAGTGAAACCTTGCCATTGGGCCCCCAGGATATTATACAAAAAGGCTTTTATTTCATGCAACTAATATTTCTTGAGCACATGATACATGCTCGGCTCACTGTTCTGCATACTGACAGCTCACTGGGTTTGTGCTCTGTGGGAACACAAATACACACACACACACACACAATTTCACCCAGGAGGATGTTTAGGTAGAGTGGAGCACTATAGTATAATTTAAATAAGGGGGTGAGAGAAGGTGTGCAATTTGAACATAACTTGCATGCACTGAGAGATCAAGCCATGACCAAATTGGAGAGAACCTTTTCTTAGGCAAAAGAAATGGCCCATACAGAAGCGAGCCTAGTGAGATCAAGGGGCACCAAAGGAATGACATCAAGGATGAACTAAGCGAGGAGACACTGAGGGAGAGGTGATCATGAAATGGAGTTGGGCTTTTACCTGAAGCATGATGGAAATCCACTGCAGTTTTTGTGGCAGGAATGAAAATGATGAGGCCACATTGTAAGGCTCAGAGTATAGTGTGGAGAGAAGACCACAGAAGTAGACAGAAGCACATAGACAGTGGGGAGACCTTGGCAAAGTCTCCCTGAGAAGTGACAGTGGAGCTGAGAGGTCATGAGCAGGGCTAGTTAGAGTGCACATCAGGTGGAAAGCTGGCGAGCCTTGCTAGATGAACTGGAAGTGAAGTGTGAAGGAGAGACGAGCTGAAGTTCAGGTCTGAGATCTGAGAGTGGCGCCATTGGGCAAATGAGGAAGCCTGGGGATAGTTGGGCTTGGGCAGAAACACTAAGAGTTCTCCATCTGGGACACGTTCACATTGAAGCTGTAGTAGATACCCAAGTGGAAATGTCTAGTATGCAGTGGACATATGCATCTGAACATTACAGAGAGAGCAATGTGGGTATTAAACTTGGGCCTGAGTGACATGGAGTGACTGTGGATAAACAGCAAGCACTTCAGCCATTAGGAAGAGGATCCAACAAAGAAGACTATGAAGGTGCTAATGGTGAGATATGAAGAGAACCAGGCAAATGACGCTTCCTGGGTGTCAAGTGAACTAAGTGTTTTGAGAGAAAGAGAAGAGTGATAAACATACAGATAAGCAATATGAAGACTGAGAATTCTCCATTGGACTTAAAAATAGGAAGATCATTGGTGGGAGAGATTACAGTATGTTAGTATTTGATAGGAGTGATCCATTCTCTTAATGAAGGGAAGTTCTGATGCTAAGTAGGGACAGAGCACTGATACCCTACTCAAGAGTAGAAATTAGGAAGAACCTCAGTTCATCCTTCTCAGCTGGAGAACATGGGGTACAAATGGTTGATAGAACTGGTGAAGGGAAGGGGAAACTTCTCTATTTTCTCAGCAAGTGAAGAACTGAAGTTGTCAGCTAAGGGTGAGGAGTCAGGAGGTGATATTGAAGTTTGAAGGGGAAAATAGCGGTACTTTCAGAGACAAGGAAAGAGAATGCGACTGGAAAATATAGAAGGATGACCTCATAAAACTGAGGGGCTACTTGCAATCTACCATCACATATTTAGGTTAAAACAAGACACCAGTCAGCTGCTCAGATGCAGGTGTGGGGTAGGAGGAAAGCTAGTTATACCCAGGTATGGGGTCAGCCAGATAAATAAAATGTGGGGAAAGAGAGACAAATACATGATCTATAAAAAATCTCTGAAAGCAGGATTCCCTATGGGTAGAAAGTAATAAGTTTATATACAGAAAAGGATGTTCCTGAGTCTTTGGTAAATTACTAGAAACAAAACAGTTATAGAGTTTCTTATATTGTTACCAAAAACATGAATTCCATTTTTATACTTATCTTCTTTATTCACGTGACAAGTGTTTCTTTCGCAACCTGTCCTTAATCTTTATCTTTGTTGCTTGTATTCCTGGGTATAATAAATTCTTTGAACCATACACTTCAGGGAATATGTTCTTAGTTAAAGTACTCTAGATAACTCCCAGGATATTTCAGAGGGCTTGCGAGACTATGGTTGGCTCATCAACTGTGACAGATTTCGGGGTAATTTACAGCAATGAAAACATGCAGTTGTCTGCAGTTCCAGCCTCACGAATCCATTCCAGCACCATAAAAGTCTCTCAGGCTTTTCAGAGAGTGTGTCCATGTGCTTCCCTGCCAGCTAAGAAATCACATTCCTCACCTCCATCTCCTCAAATCAAATCTCAGAAGTACACCTGTTGTCAGGCCCTGGGTACTTGACCCCAGTACTACTCCTTCTTGTATCTCCCAGCCAGTAGTTCTCCCAGATCCTCTTATAAATCTCCAAACAGGCAGGGCCAGGCTTTATTACCACTTCCAGAACTGCCTTTTAAAGTTCAGGAAGCTTTCCATTTTCTTATAAAAAGACACTACAATTACAGATGTCAAGCTTTCCCTTCATATTTTCTAACTGAAAAATAGCAATTGTTCTCTGGCTGACGATTTCATAGTAGCATCAGGCTCTGGCCATGTTATGAAATTCTCCCAGCAGCAACTGAGACCATTTACTAAGAATGACTATGCTGGAAAATTTGTTCAAAGGTAATAAAAATGTGAGGCCCCAGACAGCTACTTCTTTGAGTTCCCTTCTCTGGAAGTGTTTCTAGTCAGAGATGAGGTAAAGGAAATAGCCCTTTGTGACACTGAAGTGGGCTGTTTTCCATGTTCTCTTACTTAATCCTTGGTTGTACTAGATTATTAGATTCCATTACTAGATTCCTTACTTTAGAAGAAACAGATACTGGGTTTCCAAACATGGTCAATGGAACTAGTAGCAAGAGCCAGAATTTGCACTCAGGCCTTTCTGCTTGTAATGATTTTGTTTTCTACTTTATCACATTGACTCACCAAGATCTCAGAAGACATATTACTAAGGCTTTGTCCTTGCAAACATTACCCTTTTGTCTTGCTAACTATCTGTTGATGAAGAATTAGAAATGTCGTTTTTGTCTTTATAGGGAATAAATGGAAAAGATGGCTTACCAGGTCCTCAGGTATGGCAAATGTCATTTAAAACAAAAATTCTAAGGCATAACTGCATCCAGATACCTAACATTTAGATTGGTCAGATTAATGAAAGATCTCAGTAAGCAGTAATTTTGGTGTCTCCATCTGTTTTTCAGGGCCTCGTGGGTAAGCCTGGAGATAGAGGACCCAAAGGAGAACGTGTATGTATATGACTCTTGTCATTGCTCTTCCAGTCTGTCTGTTACAAGTGCTCCACCATTTGGGTCACCCGACTTATGTAGACACCCACAAATCTCCATGAGATTAACTACTATAAAGTAGTAAAATATGAGCATTGGAAGACCTGGAAGCAGGCCATACAGCAATTACACCTGCTGGTTGGCCTTTGCTATTCTAGTTTGGAAGGTTTTCACCATCCTGTCTCCAACACATGTGCTTACAATAACCATCACCCAAGTTCTTTTTACCTAGGGAGGTGTTTTGCCTGCTCAGTGCTGTGAATATTTGGGGGCAGATAATTTTTTGTGTGGATGGTCATGCTGAGTATTACAGAATGCTTAGCAGCATCCCTGTGACCGCCAGATGCCATAATACCACCATCCTTCCAAAAGCATCCTCAGACACCACCCAGTGCCACCTGGGGAGCAGATTTGCCCTGGTTGGAACCAGTGACCTAGAGGAATGCCGAGTAAGGAAGGTGGACGGTGGTGTGAGGATGTGGAAAAATAGCAGAGCTACGCACGTCATGAAGTCAATAATACCAGCTGATTGGGTTGCTGATATTATATTGGAAACTTCCTATTTTTTCCTTTAATGAACCCCAATACTTTCCAACAGTACTGGTATCACACCAGTTAGCCACACATCATTACTCCATGTAATTCTTTTTAGGGCTGCTATTGTGTGAAAGTGCAGGCACGTGTGTGTTTGTACACTAGTGTCTGGTTTACTGGCTTATTATTATACAAGTAATCCATGATAACTGAAGAAAATATTAAAATTATATATAAATTTTAAAAGAAAAATATCTTCCTTGTCTCCCCACACAGAAATAAACACTTTTGATATTTTGGACCTATTTCCCTCTCTCATTCTTATACATAACACACACACACACACACACACACACAAAGATATCACTGCAAAGAAATACATGTTTTCTAAAAATAGGCCCATGCTATTTTGTAAGTAACTTCATCTACCAACATATAATAACTATCTTTATCTGTCAGTAGATACACGTCTACATCTACCTTTGAATGGCTATATCTTATTCCACTTCTTGGTTATGCTTTTTTTTTTTAATAACCTAGTCTCTTCCCAGTTTTCATAATAAATATCACTGTACTGAACATCTTTGTACCTAACCAAAACATTAGGAATTATGTTTATTTTGCATGTTTATTTTGTATTGATCAAGTGTGCTAGATTTCTGGTTATCTCAGAAATTTCTTCCAATGTGACCTGGCTTGATTTACCTATATGCAAATATATTTTTAATATTTTTTAAAAATCAAGACAAATACAGTTTGTCCAGTGACAGAGTAATTACAAATAAAGTAATGCCACAAAATCAGGGCACCCTCAAGAACTCTGCCAGCACATTTGGTGTGAACATCACTTCTGGGCGCTATGAGACTGAATGTTTGAAACAGTGTAACTGAGACACCTGCCGTAATCTCTTTCTCTTCCACTCTTGGCCAAACAATCAGTAGTAGACACATTGCACAATGAAGACGGCATTAAAGAAACTTCATTATCAGATTCAGGCACATCTAATATAACTTTATTCCTAATTCTGATATTTTACTCAACAATGTGTTATAGTTCATTTATGACATTAAGTTATCTGAGGGGCATCCTTCCTCTTCAGCTCTGAACTCCCCTCCCCGAGTTGTATATATTTATGAAACTGAATACATGCGCGTGCACACACACACACACATGCAAAACTCAGGTACAAAAAACAAACCCAAACCAACCAGCCAATAAAGACCAGACAAACCAGGGCAATTCAGGAAGGAGGAAAAACGGTACGTGACTTAGCAAAGGCTGAGTGTCCTGATGTTTTTCTACAAGAGAAATCTGAGTGGTGAGATCATTTTGGCAATTTTCCTTGATTATTGCAAACAAGAGCCAGACCTGAAGTGACAGCTGTGTAGATTTTCAAAAGCATCATCATTCAAACTGGCAACAAAGCATGACTCAGCCTCTATACCATTGATCTAGAGCACTGATGGCGAACATTTTAGAGATGAGTGCCTAAACTGCAGCCCAAAATCCACTTACTTATCACAAAGTGCCAACACTGCAATTGAACCCGAATACTGAGGAAAAAACAACTGTTATCTGATGCCCAGCTGCTGGGGTGACTTGGTTTGTGTGCCAAGACAGGGAGGGCTCTGCGTGCCTGCTGCAGCATGTGTGCCATGAGTTCACAACCACTGGTAGAGGGCTTCCAAGGTGCCAGACATTGTCCTCAGCACTTGGATACTACTGTATTTATATCCCCACTTTATAAAAGAGGAAGCTGGAGCAGAGTTTAATTTACTTATCCAATGTCCCACAGCAAATAAATGCCAGCATGAATCCAGAACCTTTGCTCTTAACCATAGCTGATTTTTCTAGAAAAGATCATTCCTTATCTTTTCCCTCCATAATAGGGTGATCAGGGAATCCCAGGAGACAGAGGCCCACAAGGTGAAAGAGGAAAGCCAGGCCTTATGGGCACGAAGGGGACCATAGGTCCCATGGGGCCACCAGGAAGCAAGGGCTCTATTGGATCCCCTGGCCACCAAGGCCCCCCAGGATCCCCAGGCCTCCCTGGCACTCCGGTAAGTGGTACTGAGACCTTTAGGGGCTCCTGGCTTGTACTGCTCATGTACTCCTTTTATGATGAAAGGAACGATAATGCTTTTTAAATGCATAAATACATATACCTACACTGGTCTCTGATATTATTTAAAAGTGTATGCCAGATCCTCTCTAAACACTTAACCATACATGATCTCATTTGAGCTTCACCACCAGTCTAGGAGGATAGGTGTCCTTTCAATCCCACTTTTATAAATGCACAACCCGAGAGGTCACTTGCCCAAGATCAGAGAATCACTAGGTGGGTCATTAAAATACTGTCTGTAATGTTACACTACACAGAAACCACTTAAGTCTCTTTCACACCGAACTCTAGTTTGTTGCCTGTCAGGACAAGAAGTCTGCCTGAGTAGGGCTTCGAAGTACAGATGGCATAGGCCAAGAAAGTGTGTTTAAAGAAACCCAGATCTGTTAACAGCCTCGGGAGGAGTAGCGGGTAGCCATTCCACAGTGGAGTTGAATCTGAAAATGTCCATGACAGGAGGGAAGGAGGATCCTGGAGTGATTAGGAGATTTAAAGACATACTTTCCTCAGCCTGAGGCCGGATACAGTGCAAATTGTGCAGGGTAGGAATACAGGGCATTCCTACAATCTACATACTTTATTTTTACCCAATCTCCCTAAACTCTACTTTAATAAAGCCTGTATTTATACCAGGTACAGTGAAAAACAATAGGGCATTCATACAGTCTTCATACAGTACTTCTTTCTTTGTACCCAATCTCCCTAAACTCTATGTAATAAGGCCTATGTAATACAAACTCTTGGTTTTGTGTCAGTAATTAGTATTAAATACTTTAATTCAAGTTCATTTGTCACACACGGTGAAAATAATGAAATCAATCATTCCTTTTTTTCTTTCTTGTTCAGAGGCATGAGAAGGGCTTATTAGAGATTTAGGACGCACTTAAGAGTAGAGGGAAGGCATTCAGAGAAACGAGATACATTGCAGTTCAGAACTGGGGACACTGATATTTTTGAGGGGGTGGAAAGCCAGTCAGGCGTGTTGGAAGTATTCTGTCCAACTGAAATCACTTTATCAGCCTATCACATTGTCTTTTATTCTAAATGAGTTACTGGTATAAATGAACCAGTAAGTACCATAATATTAGGAAAACCCACAGCAATATTATAATCACATGCCCAGCCACAGAATGGAAACAGGTTGGAGGAATTTGTAGTGAAGAATGATGGAGGACCTACCAAGACAAGGACTTCTATAAATTAAGGCTATCTAATTGTAGAGAAGAGTTGAGGCATGATCTAGACTGAAAATCATACTGAATGGTGATTTCCACAGAGCTTCTGTGTTAGCCACTTTTCCATTGCCAAGATAAAATATTGCAACCTGGCTCATGGTTTCAGAGGGTTTGGTCCACAGTGTCTGGCTCCAGGCAGAAATGGCATGGAAAAAGGGCATGCAGGAAGCAGAGAAAGAAAGGAGGAGCCAGGGACAAGGCTACACTCTTCCAGGTCATGCTGCCAGTGAACCCCATCTTCTAACCAGTCCCCACCTGCTAACAGCACATTCAGCTATGAACTCAATGAGTCAGTCCACTGATGAGTATAGTGTTTCCATGATCCAATCACCTTCCAAAAGCCCTGCCTCTTCAGTACGTGAGAGTTTGGAGGGACTGTTTAGATCATAACAGCTTTGAAGTCTCATCTAACATATGCAATTATAGTCTTTGTTTATGTACACATCTCAAAGTAGGGGCCTGGCGATGGACGTGAAGCCCTGCCACGACTACTAATTACATTCTATATGGCATATTTATTGCCACATATATACCTAGATAATAACTAAAAGGAACTAAATAGAATAACTTTAAAATCCTAACCTTTTGAAAATAGCAAGGTACTATAGTAAAACATTATTATAAATGTTAGATTTTTGCAAATGTATACAGATGAAAGTGTTAAGGAGTTAATAGTGACACTGATATCATTCATGTACTTCCTTTTATTGGATATCACAGGCATTTTCTACAAAGAAAATCGCTTAATACATTTATGATTGCAATATGTAAATTATACAATAAATTTTGAAATGGGCAAAATTTGTGAGTTTTAGTCCAAGAAAAAAACATCTTAAGGGATAATACAACATACTCAGGTACCTCAGAGGTTTCATTCCTTTGACGATAAATATCAGGGACTTTCCCAGTGTCACTGGCTTAGTTGGAAGTTAAGCTTGTGATTGGGATACTAACATCATGATAGTACTGTTTGAGTTCTTTAATGTTATAAAATGAAGCAACATAAACTGGGGTTTTTTTGGTTTTTTTGTTTTTGGTACCGGGGATGGAACTCGGGTCCTTGCGCTTGCACAGCAGGCAGCGAAACCACTGAGCTAAATCCCCAGCCCTATGAACTGTTTTTTTTAAACTGTATGAAGCCATGTCTCTCTATTAATAGGAAATATGTTAACATCAGATTAGAATTCCATCTCTCAGCTTTTAAAGCAATTATGCATTTCAACTTATTCTCGTTATTTGATCAAAAGATATTACCCAGTAGTCAATTTCCAAAAGCATTTTGTTTGAAAATGCATCACTACAGAAGTTCCAAGTATGCACAGCAGCCCACTATGTCCATTCTCTATTCATGTGATATATGCTCTTTTACAACAGACTGTTCTTTTTCCTCCTTTAGGCTGATGCAGTTTCATTTGAAGAAATAAAGAAGTATATTAATCAAGAGGTCCTAAGGATTTTTGAAGGTTAGGTTTGTTTTATTATGTTTTAAATTTTTTTCTGATCCCAGTCTCTCACCCACTGTGGGATCCCCTCAGCAACTTTCTTGAAAGATCCCTGAGGAGCAACGTGTTTTATGATGGGGCAGCTGTTTGACAGAAATTATTCCTTCCATTAAGTTATAATTTGCCTCCCTGAAACTTCCTCTCATCGACCCAGGTTTGTAAAACAGCAGAGGGGAAAGTATCTTCTATTTATTTGACCATCATTCCACCATTTTTCAGTATGTATCATACTCTTCCTTATGTTTCTGTTCTTTGGAGTAAGAGGCTCTAGTTTGGTGATGGTGAACCTTTTAGAGACAAGTGCCCAAACTGCAACCCAAAACCTACTTATGTCAACATAAAATGTCAACACTGCAATTAAACCTGAATAGTGAGGTTTTAGTTTAGAAAAAAACTATTCATGCGTTAACATCTTGTGTCTTAACAGAAAAATAACATGCATGCCATAGGTCTAGCTCCACAACTGGTCTACTTCCATGACTGGTCTAGCTCTTCCCCCCAGCTGCTCTTTGGGAAATGCTTACTTTATAAGTAGTCCTCATTCACCCATGAGTATTGTGAACAAGGTAGATTACAGTGTCCTTTTAACTTAACCAGGGTCAGCCAACTGGTCTACCAGCCAAACCCACTTGCCATGTATTTTTATATGGTTCTCAATTATGATCTTTACATGTTTATACATTTTTTCATAATTTCAAATGGTTTTTAAAATCAAAAGAATATCTCATGGCATGTGAAAATGACCTAAAAATTCAAATTTGTCTGTGTAAAGAAAGATCATTTTCATTTCCATGTTTTCTCCAGCTGCTTTTACACTACAGTGGCAGAATCAAGACATTGTGCCAGAGATTGCATAGCCAGCAAAGAATATATGTTATCTGGCCCATTGAGGAGAATTTTCTGATTACTACTTTATAAACTTCAGTAATTCAGCTGAAGATGGTATTTCTTTTTTTCCAATAAATTTATTGACATTTTAGATATAAAATAGTTATATTCATCACTGTAATCTTGTACCTTTACATGATGTATCTTGGTTCTTATTTTTTCCCTGTCCCCTGCCCTTCCTTCATCCCCTCCACCCTTCTCTACTTGCAAAGACTTTGTTTCCATTTTTTTTTCTTTTCTCAAATTTTTTCTTTTCCCTTCTTTCCTTTCCCCAACCACTCCCACTTCCCCTTCTCCTTTAGACCTTTTCTTCCTATTACACAATATCAATTATACATTTTTAAATTACAATATCAAAATTTAGAGGACATTACCACAGATTTTACAGAATTTAAAAGGATATAGAA
>NW_004624819.1:9654691-9692917 GCF_000247695.1 Heterocephalus glaber | reverse complement strand
CCCTACTTGGGAAGTTTTCTGCCATCACTTCTGTGTTTTTTTATGTCATCTGCATTCTCTTCTGTTTCTTCATTGACTCTAATCAGTCTTATGCTATTCTTCTTTGCATCATGTAGCAGCTGCTGGATTGATTTCTCGTGGTTCCTTACAGTTTTAAAGAAATTTTTTTTCCCAGTCACTAATTGCAATCTTATCTTCTACATCTGAAATTCTGTCCTCACATTGGTTCATTCTGCTGCATAGACTTTCAATGGAGTTTTTAATCTCCTGGAAATCTGTTTGTATCTGTTTTATGGATTCCATTTGAAAATGATATTTCTTTCCCTGCTATCCCAAGCAGTTAATGGCATTATCTCAACTCATTTTAAGTTTTCATTGAACAACTCTAGATTTTCCTCATTCAGACTTTTAAAACTTAAGCATTTCTCATTATGGACTGTGTAATTTGAAAAATCTGAGTATGTTATCTGTTTGTTCTTATTAAATTTCAAGTTATTTATGTTCATTCATTGTTCCAACTTGAAGATATTTTTTAGAATAGTCTTATAGGGCAAGTTGGCTCTTGTAATTTTGCATCATCTCTAAATTTTATAAGCATATTATCATTCCAGTTGTTGATAGAATGTTGAACTAAAAAGTCAAAAGTCAAGGATTAGGCCTTTCTAAATGACATTGGATTCCTACTGCCCATTTATCAATTAGTCTATTGTTTAGTAAACTTTAGTTATCCCCAAATCCACTCTATGTTTGTCTATTCATAAAAATATCATATTTTTTCAAATAACTTGCTAAAAGTCAAGATCATTTTCAACTATAAGACTAATATAGTCAAAATTATTTGTCTTTAGCAAATAAATCTACCTTGGACCTCATGGTTTCTACTCCTTTGCTAAGCATCCCAAACCAAAAATATATTATTGAATTTTGTAAGTAAAAAGGTTACAGTATACCCCAAGTCCATCTTGACTCTTTTCAACTCCAAACATGGAACTGCAACTTTCCAAGATCCCCTTATGAGAATTAGTGTTAGTGACTGGAACCTCATTGTTTAGATACATATTATCTTGTTTCAGATAAGCACTGAAGAAGCAATCAAACTGCAACTTCTATCTGCTTCAGTAACAGGAGAAAAGGCTTATAAGATCATGAATACATGCTGTAGACTTAAATTTACTTTGATCTTTATTAAGCATCTTTACTTTGCTCTGAAGATAATTTTTCACCTTTTTTGAGCTACCTACCAGTTTTTGCTTTGTGATTTTAATGTTGCGTTTAAATTTAGAAATCTTTTATTTTCATTTTGTGATGCTTGCATCAAGCATCATGGACAAGGCTGTAAATCTGACAGTCCAAATATTCATTCCCTCAACAAGCATCCCTCAAATATCAATTTTCTAGAAAGAAAAAACAAAGATAGTACTTTTCAGATCTCTCAAGCTCTGCAGAACACAGAAGACCAATTCATAGAAGGCAACTGTAAAACTCGCAAGTCTCATGCAAAATAAAGATGTTACATTATTAAGAAGTTTAAGATAGAAGTACCCAGCACTCACCTGATCTCCACAAAAGCAGCCAATCAACAGGTATATAACTGGATAGTGAGTGAGGGAGTGCAGGAAAACATTGGGATTCAACAGCAGAGAAACAGAAACCTGGTAAAAATTCAGAGATCCGGGACATGCCCAGCAAGAGAAAAAAAATTATCCCATCACCTGCCACCCAAGGAGTCTCCCCTCCACAAGAGTAAAGATGAGAGTCCCAGGAAACTCCAGGGGTTCAGATACTGACCATCCTAGCTACTGGAAAGGTGTGCAGCTCATGCAGGCATACAGTCTAAATACAGAAGAGGCCTGAAATCTGCAGAGCCATCTGGCATTGGGAAAGGAATGCACTTAATCTCCTGGCAAAAGCCCTGGAAGCTGTAGCCAGGGGCCATCTTGTGAGAGAATCTATTGCCTGAGTAGGCAGTTTTAGGGATTAGGAGCCCCTGCATACTACCCTTTCTGGGACCCCACAGATGTTTCATTGCACCAACTAAGCTGCTGTCTGCCTCTCATACCAGATGTGACAGAGAGAATGGAATGACTCTAACAGATCCCTGAGAGTTCTAGTTAGTGAGGAACAGGTGCTGTGACATGAGGAAGCCATCTGCAAGAACAAGGGGATGGGGAGCCTGCCCTGAGTCCAGGGCGAGGGCCAGTCACATGCAGCTTTGGGTGGGGATCTGTAGCCTGCATGGTCCCTGCCACCCCTCTTCCAGTACCACACAGAGGCACCACTCATTAACCAGGCAGAGAAAGAACTATGAGTTCCCACAGAGGCATGATGGGGCAGTTTCCAGCAGTGCTGCCCTCCCTGAGGTATGGAGCCTAAGGAGAACCAGAGAGAAACTTTGACCAATGATGGCCATATCCTGCTCTCCCCCACTCCTGTGAGCACCTTAGCTGAGCAAGTATGACCTGGATTCACCACAGCTTGACCTCTGGTGAGCACCACAAATAGAAACATGGGGAGAAAAGCACCAGTCTCGTCCTGCCCTTGGGCTATGCAACCTAGAGAGTCTAGAGCAAAATTGCCTGACACCAGCTGCATTCTGCTCTGTCTCTCTCCTGTAGCTCCACAGCTGAGAGGAATTTTGTCTGGATCCAGCTATGACCCACTCCCATTCCATCCCTGGAGGGCACTTCACATGAAAAAAGTGGAGAGATGCATAGCTGGCATGGGGGGGGGCGGTTCTGAGGTCATGATCCAAGAAGGACATTCATACAGTAATAGTGAAGAATAATAACTCAGCTCCTATGTGGGTGCCCTATATTGTCATCTGCACATCTTGTCTGATCATGCAATAAGTGTCCCAGAGGAGTGCTGTAATTCCTGCCCCTGCCTATCCTAAGTGTGGGAGGCCCCTGACCACTACTGGAATAGCCAAGACCAGAGGCCTATACAAGTAACAAAGCCAGTATCGACAGTGCCCAAGGAGACTCCCATCATCCTATAGGGACAACCACTCCCATGGTAGGAACCACACACACACACACACACACACATCTACCACACCTCCTTGAGCTGCTAGAACATCATTACTCTTACAGGATCCTACAGAACATCTCACTGATTCCAATACTACAGGCATTGTGCCCAAACTCACTAAACACAACCAAAAAAGCAACAGGGAGATACCCAGCTGTAAATAAACTCAGCATTGCATAACAAACTGATTTCCCAAGACATATCATCAGGAGAAAGCCACTTTCTGAGAAAGCCAGCCCACAAAAATGACAGATATCCATTCACCAGATGTACAAATCTCAGTGTATGAATATAAGAAATATGAAAAAAACAAGGTGATATGACACATCCTAAAGTTCATTACTCTGTAGCAACATATTCTAAAGATAATCAGAGAGGATGAGGTGCCCAATAAATAATGCAAAAGAATGATTTTTTTTAAATTCAATGAAATCTAAGAAAATACAGATAGTCAAATGAAATTAAGACAATGTAGCATATGAGAAATTCAGCAGAGAGACAGATTTTGAAAGAGAACCAATCAGAAATCTTAAAAATGAAGAGAGCTCTATAAGATAAAAATGCAGTCAAAAGCCTCAACCAAAGACCAACACAAGTGGAAAAAAAGAATATAGGAACTTGGAGAAAAGTCTTTTAACATATTACATTCAGACAGACATAAAGGAGAAAGAATGAAGAAGATCAAATATCTACATCATTGGCATAGCTAAAGGGGAAGAAATAAAAGGTTAAGGGCAAAGAAACCTATTCAATGAAAAATAGCAGAAAACTTCCCAAATTTTGGGAAAGACATGCACATTCAAATATAGGAGGGCTACAGAAACAAAAATAGATATAACTAGTAGATCATCACTCTGACACACATAGTCAAGTTATCAAAAGTCAAAGAAAGAATTTTAAAATCTGTAAGAGAAAATCAGCAAGTCACATTTAAGGGAAACCCCATTAGACTAACAGCAGATAGCTTTGCAAAAACCCTAACAGTCAGGAGAGCATGGAATGCTGTATTTCAAAACCTGCAGGAAAATAACTTCCAACCAATATTACTATACCCAGAAGGACATCTTTCATAATCAAAATGAGAAATAGCAAAATATTAGCAAAAACTAAGGAAATTCATGACCACTCAACCTGCCTTACAAAAAAAATGTCTAAGGGAGTCCTATACCCAAAAGTGGTAGATAACTCATAATAAATGTGAAAGTATAAATCCCACTGTAGGACAGATATACAAATGGGAAATAGAAAAAAAATCAAACACTATCAATATAGTAAACCACCAAACCACAGTGGTAAATAAGGTTTGAACAAAAAATATTCATAACATAAAAAAATCAAAACAAATCAAAACAATCAAAACAAACACAAACTCACACCTTTCATTAACTTTAAACTCTCATTATAAATGGCCTTAACTCTCCAGTTAAAAGATTTAGACTGGCTGAATAATTAAAAACCAATGCCCAAGTTAATGTTACCTACAAGAAACTGACCTCACTAGCAAAGACAGACAGACACAGACAGACATAGACACAGACACAGACACACACACACACAAACACGGAGAAAGTAAAAGGATTGAAAATGGTATCATAAGCAAATGGAATTTTAAACAAGCAGGAGTAGCTACGCTTATGTCTGACAAAAATAGATCTAAATTTAAGAAAAAACAGTAAGGTCATTATATAATGATCAAGGGATCAATTCATCAAGAAGATATAATGAGTATAAATCTATATGCACCTAAAAACAGAACATATAATTTTTTAAAATAAGCCCTAATAAACCTAAAAAGAGGTATAGGCTCCAATACAATAATAGATGGGGATTTCAGTGCCCTAGGAGGAAGTCAATTATTCCTGTTTTCAGATAATGATTCTATACATGATACTATACATAGATTACATAGATATACATGATTCTATAATGACTCTATACCTAAACATGTCCTCAAAGGACTTCAAGAACTGTCAAAATAATTCAATAAAGTACCAGTATACAAAATTAACATTGAAAATCAGGGGCCTTTCAATACATCAATAATCAATTTGCCAAGAAATTATGAAACAAATCTCATTGAAAGTAGTTACAAAACTACCTTGGAATACACTTAACTAAGGAAATAAACTAGAGATGACACTAAAAGGTGGAAAAGCCTCCCATGTTCACAGATTGGAAGGATCAATATTGTTAATATGTTCACACTACACAAAATGACCTACAGATTCAAGGCAATTTTTCTCAAAATACCAATGACACTCTTCTGTGAATTAGAAAAAGGAATCCAAAACTTCACTTAGAAGCATAAATTAACATCAAATAGTCGAAGCAATTTTGGAGGGTGGTGCAAAGCTGGAGGCATCAAAATACCTGATTTAAGACATACTATAGAGCCATAGTAATAGGAACAGTATGCTATTGTCATAAAAACACACATACACCAGTGGAACAGAATAAAGAACTAGAAGTAAATCCACACTTCCACAGCCAACTTGAGAAAAGTGCCAGAACATACGCTAAAGAAAGGACAGGCTCTGTAACAAACAGTGCTGGAAGCAGGATGTCTACATGCAGAAGACTGAAGCTTGATGCCTATTCTCTCACCCTGTATAAAAATCAACTCAGAAAAGGATAAAGGATTTTAATGTAAGACCTGAAACTACTAGAGGGAAACACTTCAAGATATAGTACAGGCAATGATTTTCCAGGTAGGATGGAAAAAGTATAGGAAACAAAAGTTGGCAGGTGGGATTCTATTCAGCCTCAAGCTTCTCCATAGCCATCAGTCAATAGAGTGGAAAGACAACCTACAGAATGGGAAGATATATTCACTATTTATCTAAGAGAGGGTTAGTATTCAGAATAATGCATACAAAAAAACCCAAAACCCTTAAAAACAAATAGTCCAATTTAAAACCGAGCAACTGATCAGAGTGCAGTATTTCTCAAGAGAAGAAATACAAATAGCCAATAAATGTGAAAAATGCTCAGTATCTTTAGCCATAAAGGAAATGCAAACCAAAACTACATTCTCATCCCACTTAGAATGGTTATTTTGAAAATGCTGGCAAGAATGTGGAGAAAAAAATTATTGCCACTATGAAAAAAAGTGTGGCAGGTCATCAAAAAACTAAAACTAGAACTACCATTTGATCCAGGTATACCAACTCCTGGATATATGTCCAAAGGAAATGAAGTCAGCATACAGGAAGGATCCTAAATGGCTGCTAACAGGTGGATAAGTATGGCATATGCACAATCTAGTATTATTCAGCCATAAACAGTGAATTTCTGTCATTTGCAGAAAAATGAATGGTACTAGAGAGCATCTTGTTAAGCAAAATAAACCAGACACAAAGAGACGAGAATGGCATGTTCTCTTCCATAATTGGAAATTTTAATAAAAGAAGAAGAAATGACCTGAGAGTAGAAAAGGGATTACTAGGGACTGGGAAGGGTGTGGGGTGGCTGTCAAGGGTAGAAAGAGGACAGACAGACATGACCAAGCATGGTACATCCATGGATGGAAACACGCAATGAATCCCATTAATTCATACAAGTAATATGTATTAATAATTATAATAAAAATAATTCTGAGGTGGCAGTAGTAGGCATGAAACTAAGCATGCGACTCTGCGCATAGGGCCCATGTGACTCCATCATATCTATGAAGCCAGTCCTGGGTCCTGGACATCTAAGATCTCAGATAGGACCCACACCCAATTTGACCAAAACCCAAGAAGGTAAACGTCAGAAAACACACGTTTTGAATTATAATCTTAAGTACTCTTTTCACTCTTAATTTCTATGCGCTCTGGCACCATTAATTACTCTTATCTGAAGCAACTATAATGTTGATCTTCAATTTCTTAATGGGCTTTAGATAAAGACACAGATTTAATACTTTAGTAATTAGTCCATATTTTGAAGACTGAGAATGCCAGAAAATATAACCAAGCCTTATCAGAAAATAAAAAAGTGTTGAGATACGGGAGGGTTCATTTTGCAGGCCCAGTGGACCCTGGACACAGGCCTGGTCCCTGGCACCCTGTGCACATCAAGCAGCGGAGACAGTTCTCTGCCTGGGAAGGCCACTCTGCAAAGGCTGGGCCAGGCTTACTTGGTTCGCACTGTGAGCAGCTCCTCCTCAGTCACTCCCTGCCCAGGAGCTGACAGGCTCCCCTGCCTCTGTCAGTCCGTCCCAGCCTGGTGGCCCGGGTGAGTGGTTGGACGGGCCTGCTCAGGAGCCACAACTCAATATTCCAAAGGACTCAAAAAGAAATTTTTTCTTGAAACAGACTCCACACATGATCTTCTTTTCTCTCTTGACACCAGTTCAGCAACTGTCATCTCCCAAACAAAATTGTACCCGAAACCCAGAATTTAGTTATTTAGCACTTAAGTTAATTCATCCCAAGATCAATTCAGTCTCTTTGACTTGCCACTTAAGAAGTCACCTTTTCCATGGCTTCTGAACACCATTATGAAAAAGGGAAAGAACAACTCCATTTTCATACATCATAGTGGCCCAAGGTCACCATTGGCTCTTTCAGAAAGCTCTCTCTCTAAAAGCAGAGATTAATTTTCACACGCGAAGACAGTTACAGGTCAGTGGCACAATGGAGTAGTTCAGTAGCACTTGTCTGCTTCCCTCTTTTTTTCGGATTCACAAGCGACAGTCAGTGACAGTTCTGCTCTGTGTACATCCACAGCCTGGAGACTACTCAGTGCTCAGCACCTCACGAATGGCCAGTGAGGGGTGAGGGGGTCCCTGGGAGAGCCTGCCCTCCCACTTCATCCCAGGTACCCAGATAGGAATCTCTAGTGAAACCCTAACCCTAAGCCCCCAAATTTGAGGTCTCATGAGAGCTTGCACACCCCTCTGAGGCTTCCGAAGGGACCCCTCTGATGGTCTCAAAACTTGGGCTTTCTCCAGACCACTGAGATCTCCTCCAGCATCTGGCTGCCCCTTTCCAAAACTAACAACAGAAGCAGTCTTTCCACCAACCCAGGGCTGGGTTCCAATTGGACCACAATGCACAAACACACATCCACTTCAACATTAGATAAAATTTCTAATCATTGGCCGGCAAGTCTGGCCTTTTACACACAAAGCAGCCACACAGGGCAGAAGTAGATGTCAGCCACGTGTCTCAGCTTGGCATCTTTTGACTGAGGGCTCTGCATCTGCTAGAGGTGCTGCTCACGCACATTAGAGTCTGACCAGCCCTGGGAAGTGTAATTCTTGCTGTGACACCATCCCCTTATACATAGGAAGTTGCATAAACACACAGGAAAAATTTACCAACCCATGCACGAATGTGCACAAACACCTGGCTCTTTCTTTAGGCAAAACAGCCAACACGGCCACATCTGCCACTGAGGGAGAAAAGGTCAGAGCTGTGTCTCTCGATGTTTCTACTTCTAGATTTCCAGTGTTAAGGAAATTGTCTTACCTAGGTTTTCTCCATTTTTAATACATATATTTCACATACGTGCCAATGTTTGTGAGTATATATTATCCCATCTTCTTGTTTCTAAGTTGTTTCATTTTTCTCTTCTTCTATAAGATATTAATTTGTATATACATACATATTTGTATGTATACACATCATCGGAAATATATAGTTTTGAAAAATATTTTCCACAAGGACCGGGGATTTAGCTCAGTGGTTCTGCTGCCTACCGCACAAGTGCAAAATCCTGAGTTCGATCCCCAGTACCCCCTCAAAACAATATTTTCTACAACCTAGTCTGTTTCTTCCTGCGTGCTTCTTCGTTTGTTTGGAATCTATTGTTTACTTTATAGGGTTTCCTCAGTGTCCAGTAATCTTCGGTAGTCTATTCATGCACAAAGGAATTTGACTGCAAGGTGTGAGTGCAAGGCTTGCTGGCCTAAAGCTCCACTATAGGGCAACTACCTGGGCTCCCTAAGTGAGTGGCCCTCAATTTCAGAGCCTTTAAGTCTCTCAGTCTGGTCAGATTTCTCAGGGGAGACATTTCCATGTCCTGCCTGGCTGCTATCGGCGTGAGGCATGTACGTGTTCACTCATCACTTTTCAGTATTGAAGCTAGCGTCTCAGTGAATTCTGGGGTCCCCAACGCAGAGCTGACCTGATTACCCTTTCCAGATCATCAGCTGTCTGTCTTTTGCTAGAGCCGGAGGAGGGCTCCCCAGCTACATAGAGTACGCAAAGATTTCTAAGCCTTCAGAAAAAGGTTTTCAACCAATTTTCCTCTTTTTTTTTTGGTACCGGGGATCGAACTCGGGTCCTTGCGCTTGCGCAGCAGGCGGCAAAACCACTGAGCTAAATCCTCGGCCCTAATTTTTCTTATTTTAATTCCCTTCCCACTTCCACATGTAACCTGGACTTCCAATTTCTGAGCCTCTGGTGGATTTTGGGGTTTAAAATTAGGTTGCTTCTCAGCATTTAGTGGAAAGGTTTGATTTGAGTCTACTACCGTAAATCACCCAGCCATCTGATTCTCAGCTTCCAAACTTCTGTTGCTGCTGTCTCCTTCTGCATTATCCCCATTCTTTATTTTATGCCTTGAAAAGTATCTTACTGTTGTTTTTCAGGCATTCTTGAGGTACTTAAATAAGATGGATGTGCTCAACCCACTATGTTTACCCATAACATTTCAAAGCAACACGCTTATAAAGTTGGCAAAGTTTTGTGCCAAAAATAAATGTACTAGTAACAACTTCAGGTCAATAATGAGTCTACGGGATACTGCAGAACTAACAGTTAAAATGAAACTATAAAATTAAGATATCATAAGAATTACTCTTGATATTTTTGCCTCTTAGGAGAAACCATATGTAATTTTGGTTTCCACATTTAAAACACACATAGCAAAGCCCTGAAATAAAGGAATTACAGTGATTTACAAAACAGATCACCAAGCCCATGAATAAGAGTAATTTAACCTTAAGGCTAAGAGGTATATAATTGATATTATCATGTTATCAAGTATATGATTGAGTTCCTAAGAGAAATACTCTACTGTTTCCATAATGGAGTATCAAAAGAAAGTTGAAGTTATTCTAATGGGCAATTAAACATTTGATTGGATATTAGGAGAAAAAGATGAATTTGTTTGAAAATACTTAACCAATTCTGTCTGAGACAGAAGGTAGACAAGGGCCAGACAACATCTTTTCCCTGCCCAAACATAGTTTATCATCATATTATCTGCACTGTATCAGTGAGCCCATTCTCCAAGGAAGCCAAACCACTAATCTCATTTGTTAAAATGATTGCTGTGGTTTTCCTTGGAAGATGGAATATAAGTGTTTGGTTTACGTACACTTCTGTCTAAACCCTTTCATGTCCTGCCTCATTAGAAAGCACAGCTAAACAGTTTAATTGACTAAAGATCTCTGAAAACAAGAGACAAGGCAGTTAATACAGCTCTACAATTCACTTAACTGCTCAGAAACATTTTAAATTATAGAGTATTAGGGTAGGGTTCAGAAGAGGTAATCAACCTAATGATAAATGATCATTTCTGAGTGTATCTTAAAGCCGGAGGGTTTACAACTAGAATTATTTAAAATAATTTTGTTTTGCTAAAATATTTTAAAAACCCAAAATACTTATACATTCATACATTAAAGAGGAAAAATTATACTGTATTTGTGTTTAGATATTGCAGGTATTGAAAGGTATATTTCAATAAAGAAAAACGATACTGAAATACATAGCTTCTTTCAAGTGCGAACCCCAATTATACAATTTCAAAATATGATCATTTAATCTTATACTGTAAAATATCCAATTTATAATTTAAAATTTACCTTCAATCAAAACTATATGACTGGAATGAAATGTATTGCCATCAACCAGATATCCCCAGTAGTTTGAGGTGATAGTTGTACAGAGGGCCGGTGATTTCCTGTCATGCCTTGGAATTAGCATCCACGAGAGCGCATCCTCTCTCAATCTGCAGCAGGGGTGTTAGTTCTGCACCTACCGCATGCTCCCCTGCTGCTGGCTTTGTGATTTCAGGCTATGAGTGTAGAAATCGCTCTTTGGATGGCATCGCTAATGCTCAGCATCTGCTGAGTCTTCTCCCTTGATTATGCTGTACAGGAAAACTCTTTTTCATCAGCAACTTTAAGGGGCTATGTTCTTTTAAGGTTTTTTTATTGAAAGCCCATAGGAAACAAGTTTTATCCAGAATTTACTTTTTACCAAAAAAATTTGTAAACAAATACATGTTCAGATGAAACATGCTTTTGTGTTTCAACTAAAGAAATTAAAGTGAACAAACTGAAGAAAATTCAAATGACTCTTTAGAAGACCTGCAGGATTGAGCCTTCGCTTGTTTGAACCAATTTGCAGTATGTTGCTGTCATTTCGTCTATACTTAGAAACATTGCTTTCATTAATAAAAGTATTTTTGAAGTTTTTTCTAAACCAAATCCAGACTGAATTTTTTACCTTTAAGACTTATTACATATTCCATGCATCCTTGAAAAATTATGTCACTTTTACAAATAAAATCATTTGAATTACTAAGAGAATTTGCTTTATGAAGAAAAAGAAACAACGTGGTTAATAAGAATGTCTCCTCCAGCTTTCTATTGTAAATCTAGTTTTCCATATACTAGATTTTAAATGTGATGTACACAAAATATAAACAAAGTTTAAATAAAGTCCAATGATAAAGTGTATGTCTAGAGTTTGAATAATTTTACCAAAATTAATTTCAAAGATTGATATAATATGGAATATGCTTTTGAGGTAATATTTAAAATAAGAAAAATTAAATAATAAGTATAATTCTAGAGTATTCAAAAATGTAATTCTGAGAAGGAATATATTATAATTATATTTTCTAATACAGTCTTACTATGTTGTCTCAGACTTTTTCCTAATCTGTAAAAGATAACCAGTGGATCTTTGTAGTAAATGAGGCTTATTAAAAACATGGATAGCAGTACTTCTTTAAATGATAATCTCTCCATGATTCTTAAAGAGCAGTTAATACAGAAAGTATAAAATCCCCAATGCAAGGTACTGCTTATAAAACTGTCTAGTCGGGCTAGGGATTTAGCTCAGTGGTTCTGCTGCCTGCCTCGAAAATCCAAGGACCCAAGTTCGATCCCCGGTACCAAAAAAGAAAAAAGAACTGTCTAGGTAATTGAATTAATAATGTATGTTTATAAATTTTTTTAATTCTTATTTACATTTTCATATTTATATTCCTTGAACTTCCTCATTTTCCAGGTCCTTTAAATTTCATGAGTATAACAACTTTCCACGCTTTATTCAGTTTCATCTAAAAGCTGTGATGTTGATGGCTAAGTGGCAATGGTTCCACCCGCTGTGCTATGCCAGCTACAGAGGAACTTCCATGGCCTAAGGGCTGAGCTGATTCTGGAAAGCCAGAGCCTGCTTCCTCCCTGTACTTCCTCCAGGACCCAGACAGTCAGGCTCCGGGCAGTGTGGCCAGTGAGGACGACGGCAGGTTCCTTGAGAAAGCACCCTTGTTGATTTAGGAAGTACTAAATTGATAAAGGCTGCACCACTGAATGCTTACAAAACACTTGGGTTCATGTATCGATATTTTTAAGTGTCCTGAATAATTCATCATTTTCCCATAACTCATACATTCTTAGTTTCAGTGATTGCTTAGGGTTCACAGAAATGTATAGAGCATTTTGTTTTCAATGTCTGCAATTGGAATTGAGAGGAGATGCTGATTGGCCCCAATGCTGAATTTTCTTCTCTAACCAAATTAGGCATCTTTCCTACTAAAACCCTGACTAACGGAAGGACTCAGTAACTAAAAATCTAACCACGAAATAACCAAACAGTGAGGGTAAGATGTCTTCTTTTAAAAGTAAAAATTAGTTAATGACAAACAGTGATTTGCCCATTATAGAACTTAAATAACATCATAATGAAGCCAGTGACTATCTTTTGCCACTAGTATTGGAGATTGAACCCAAAGCCTTCACACTGAGCTACATCTTCAGCCCTTTTAAAGTATTTTTTTAAATTTTTGAGACAGTGTCTAAGTTGGCCAAGCTGGGCTCAAACTTGCCATCCTGTCTCAGCTTCCCAGAGTGCTGGGATTGCAGGCATGTACCATGACTGTCTTTTCAATAAATAAACCTATTAATAATGCAATTTTGCCCAGGTACAACAACCTTCAGTACTATGAGTTGTCTATTATTGCATTAAAAATACTTAGAAAATTTAGAGGCTTAAAACAATAAATATTCATCATCTCACATTTTCTGTGGCTTGAGGTTGAAGGGCAACTTAGTCCTGAGTCCAGGTGCAGAGTGAGGTTAATCGGGTGTTACTCAGGGCTGCAGGTATCTACAGGCCTCCAACAACACATGGCTGTGGGCATGGGGCATCTGGAATGCTCTCTCCACGTGATAGCTGGCCTCCTCCGTAGTGAGCAGTCTGAAAGGGCGAGTAGAAAGCCGTGGTGTATTTTATTACCTATTCTCTCTAGTTCCATCTCAGTTCTGCTTTTCTTTTATTGACAAATGAAAAGTCCAGCCCTCACTCAAAAATGGAGGAAATGAGGCAGGTGTGGCTGCACACACCTCTACCACCAGCACTTTCAGAGGCTGAGGCAGGAGGGTCACAAGTTTGGGTCTTGTCTGGGCAATTTAGGGACACTCTGCCTTAAAAACAGGCTAAGGGATGTAGCTCAGAGGTAGAGTGACCTGGATTCCACCCCCAGTACCCCCCAAAATTAAATAGACCCCAACCTTGGGAGTGTTAATGAACTTGTGAACATAATTTAAGTTGCCATACATTCACAGCACTGATGGGAAGGGTCTTAAAGTCATTAAACCCGTTTTGGCATGTGACCCTAAATTCTTCTCACAAGTCATAAGGGGAAGTTAATTCAATGTCAGACTAGCTCTCCATTTACTAGACTGGTACATCTCAAGAGCACTGGAGACTCTCAGGCCCTCTAAGCAACATAGCTGTCCTGCATCTATTCCAACAAGTTGTGCAATTGGTGTTATGTGTCTCATCCAAAAAACAACATTCAGACTAGTTGTAAATGGGATGTGCTTGAATTGAAACTAATTTTTTAACTTTTTATTAAAAAATCGTCAAAATTCTGACATAAAAATATTTCCAGTCCAGAGAATTTTTTTTTTTCTTCCATAAATGAAGAGCGGATGGCTGTGTTTCTGTCCCAGCTCAAGCTGCCGGCAGCAATGTTGGCGGCCCAAGCTCATGGGCGGCCTGGTCCACCAGGGAAGGATGGATTGCCCGGGCCACCAGGAGACCCCGGACCCCAAGGTAAGTCCCTCTAGGGGAAGATTTGTTTACTAGTGCTTTTAGCCCTCAGCATTTGCGACATGCTAATTACAGCTAAGACAATATATATGTAATGTATGAAAAATGATTACTATGGAATATCTTGCTAATATTTAATTTTCTAAAAGCAGATATTTAATTATACAAATTTAAAACTGGTGACCTGCTACTTGAAATGCATTTTAGTATTTAGTATGGAAAAAACAGCAGTAAAGTTTGCTTCTATATCATTATCTGGGAAATCCTAGCGTTGTCTATGTCTCCTTTTACTGCTATGCCATAAACTTATTTTAGAAAAGTGTCTTAGATACTAAATTATTCAGGTCTAAAGTATATTTTGGAGAAAATTTAGAATCCTTCCATGTTAGTAGAGCTTGTAGATAGTAACTTTTGAACTTGAATTCCTCATATGGCTTCTAAAGGTATTAAAGCCAAATTTTATTTATATCGGCAAGAAAAAATTTCACTAGTGACAAGAGAAGTGAGCTCAAATTTGACTACTTAGTAGAAATATGGTTAGCAATAAGTAAAATTGCCAAGAAGGCCTTGGTTTAGAAAATTCATAAATTCTGATAAGGAAATAGCAATTTAGAGCAGATAGCACAAACAATTAAAAAGGAAAATACACCAGGGCCAGGGATTTAGCTCAGTGGTTTCACTGCCTGCCTCACAAGTGCAAGGACCCGAGTTCGATCACTGGTACCAAAATTAAAAAATAAATAAATAAAAATACACCGAGAAACTGCCTGTGTCAAAACTATTCCTAGGAATTCAGGCAAGGGCACAGGGGCTGTTACTTTGGTCAATTTGCTTTAAATTCTGCTCCGGAATCCATTTTCAGGTTCCATATACTCAGAATTAGCCCCAGCAGGTTCCGCAAGGAAGCCTGCACACTCCCCTCTGGTACACCGTAAGTAGACACACAAAAGCAGCCACTAGCAAACCAGTTTCCAGACATGGCCTGGTGGCCAGAGTGCACCCGAGGCAGGAGAGGGAAGCTTTAGAGAGAATGCAAGAGTTCTCAGCGGTGCACACCCAGTGCTCTGATGGACTCACCAGACAGAGGCAGCAGGCAGCATCAGACGGGAAGAGGGTGACCCAAGACCTGGGGACCCCTCCAGGAGGTTGTCCCTCTGGGGTGGCGAGCCAGAGCAGAGCCTCCATTCCTGACTGCTCCAAACAGAAGCCTGTTAGTGAAAAGGGCAGGCAGTGCTAGCGAGCTGGCTGATCAGAAGATGAGGACCACCTGGTCCTAGAAGGCTACCTGGCTAGGAGGCTGATTGAGGGGCCCTTTACCCAGGAGATGGCAGAGGGAGAGACTTAAGGCCAAATGAGGCACATCTGATCCTAACACCTAGCCACAAGGTGCTTTCCAGTTCTCCTATTCTTGTCACTGTTAGGTTGTCCTTGTGCAGCTCCTGACATAGTCTACAGCTGGACAGCTAGAGGGAGTGGCTTCCCCGAGGGCCACTTGCTGATTACCAAACTTGAGGTAATGAAGGAAAACACACGCCACCTGTTTATCATGGAAGACGAGGGTCAGCTGAGGCTAAATAGGGAGTTGGGCACAAGACCTGGCCTCAGTCCTCAGCTTCAAAATCACTCTAGTCTTTGTTAAACAGATACTCTGGTCCACGTTCTCTTAGATCATAAGGATGTTTGACAGAGTTGAAGGAATGAAGGAATGCAGATTGGGTACCTCCTGTGCGTGTACCATAGTGTACAGGCTGGTAATTATTTTTTACTGGTTGGGTCTGTTCCGAAGACAGCATATGAGGAAGGGAACAAAGACCTTGAAAGCCCATCTGTGATGCCTCAAACCACATGACAAATAAGTACTGTTGATACCAGTGGGAGAAGCATTTTGAACAGATCCTTCAAACATTGTTGACTCTAGAGAACAAAACAGTGGAAAATTGGGATGATTGAGGAAAACAGCTCTCACACTCTGACCTGGCTCCAGGCACCTCCCAGGTGTTGGGAAAGCTGGTCTGGAAGGCTCTGGGCTCACCTTGGTTGCATTATTCCCAGAGAGATGACTGTTGATGTCTTATTGAATTCAGAAGCATTTTCAGAGGGTTTTATTTCAGCCATTCTAGAGGGTTCTGAGCTTTGTCTCCTGCGGTGCACTGAGAGAAGACTTTCCCTGGTGTTCTTGGTTCACACTGTGGGTCTGCAGTACAAGCCCACCTCCTGGTGTCCCAAGGGAGAGCACATGCTCCACCAGGACCACGGTGGCCAGAAAAACATCATCCACCTGGGCTCTCCTCTGTAAATAGGAGAGGCAGATTTTTCCACCAGACCTTACCTTCTTGGTTGAGTTGAGAAGGAGCTTTAAACTTTTTCAAAACACAACTGGTTCTCCACCACTGTGAACCTTTGGGAATAGATTCCACACTTGAAAGCTCTATTTATGTCTGGAGGCACCCCCAATAGGGTTAATAGAAAAAACAAAGAGAAATGATGCACCTACTCCATGTGCCCACATCAGTTTTTAAAGGACAATTTTGGGAGTAGGTGTTCCTACTTTTTAATTTGAAGCTCAGCTGTTCCTGGCTTATAATGAGGGAAAGCCATCTGTTGTTTGTAATCCACTGGCCCACAGGGTAGTTCATGTGACCGATATAGATGGGACCTTTCAAATCTGTTAGCAGTGGCCTCTTTGGAAATGGGAGGGAGGGGGAGGGAGTGAAGCCCACGGGACTGAAGGCTCCGCTGCAATTCGTACAGTGCAGTGTATAAGCCAGAACCAGGCTGAGCAACTTGGGAGGCAAGAGGCAAGCCCTGCACAGGAGACTTGTTCCTTCCCACTTGTTCCTTCATTTGGCCCCATTTGTCCAATGTACTTGTAGTTGTACAAATGTACAATTTTAGAAGTAAATTTTCCTGCTAGAAAAACACAGTCTACCCCAGAGAGATTACACCGAGCCCCACATCTCATTGTTGATGGCACCCAGATATGTCTGATGGTGCTGATCCAGCTCTGCTGTCCAGCATAAGCTGCTGTGATGTCCAGCTCCTACCCTGTGCACTTAGAGGCTATGGAATACACCTCTGCTTGCAGAGAGGGAGGTCAGTCTCCTCCAAATGAAAAGATACCTGCCCTACAGAAGTGTAAAGCTACATTCTAGAAAAGGAGAGCATTCCTATCTGGAGTTTTGTTACGATGGAATTATAAAAGAAGACCCTATGGCTTTATAGCAGTCCTAATTAATGAGTGTGGAACCTTATTGGAAAATTCAAGAGTAGAAAGATCTCCTGTGTGTGTCTGTAGTTCATTTCTTTTAGCTATTGGTAACAGGTAGTTATTAATCTAATAAATGGGAAATTTGTACAAAGAAATTGTTATATTTGACAGGAGATGTGACCTTCTCATACAAATATACAAGTTACTGTTTCTTGTCGCATGATACTATATGAATTGAAATCGATGTGGAATAATACATTTTGGCATATATTAAAATCTGCGAACTGATTTCCAGCAAATAGATTTTTTATATGTATTCTTCACTTGGAATTATGTTATTGTGTTGTTAATCCTCTTATTTTTCAAAAGTTACACATCTTTATTTATTTTTCTTTCTTCCTCATTTAAGCCTATTATACTTAGCCTTAGTACTTACTGAGTTAGCTTGAGGGTCAACTTTACAATCTTTGTGTAACAGTAAGACCTGGGTTGAGCTATCCAATAAACCTCAGGTAATAAATGCTATTTTACTCCAGAAATGTTTAAATGGTGGATTTGGAAGAGTGGTTTCAAGTGACCATAGGTATGAACATCTTTCTTTGTTGCTCATATATGTTACATAAAAGGCACTTATATCAAGGAAATCCTGGAGATGCTTTAAATATGGATACACATGTTCAAGCCACTTTCTCTGATCTAGGACTGCTGAACATTGTGAACATAGTTTTCAGATATGAATGTGTGAAGATGTCCAGCTCAATATATTTCCAATATATACTCCACCATATTTCTGCATCATATGTGTTTTTTTCCAGTATTTTCACTTTTATAGTCAGATCGCATCTCTAACACAAAGAAATCACAATGTGGTGATTGCATGTCTAATGGGATTCAGACAATGATGTGTACTGTGTGGTCAGGTCAGAACTGAGAGTGGTAACCCCAAAACGGGGTTGACTCTTCACAGCAGCGAGAATTAATTTGTCATAATGCTGCATTAAATTTCCTCCTGCTGTCATGCTCTGCCATTTTGTTATTAAATTATTAAAGAAAAACTCCATGAGTTTTTTCCTACTATACTCTGACATTTAGTGGTGAGATGCCATCCCTGAATCCATTCAATTTTTAATTCACAAGAAACCTTTCATTTTCCTCCCTGAATAATTGTATGTTTTGTTTTTATCCTTTAAGATGCTATATACATTACTATAACAAAAACAAACTGGCTTGTTGAAACATAAAGTTGCTCTTTTCATTTTTTGGAAAAGGTATATTATTATTATTATAGTCAGTCATTGGAACAAAGACCTGACCCTTAGGATGAGCTGATGCATGTATGTTCATACTCTTGCTGTCACTGATTGAATATCACCAGCTGTTTGTTGCTACTTTCTTGGGCTAAGGTCCAGATTCTTATATTACCCTGCCCTAATATTGACCAGGGCCCTCTCTGCATTCTTCTTTTATTTATCCCATACGTGGGCTCTGGTCAGAATTCCTGTTGAAGGAGGTTCACACACCTTATCAGAGCTGTTTGAAAGAAGATATGATCAATTTGAGTTATTTAGATAACATTTTCAGTGCCAAAAGTCTCACTATCAAAAGTTGGACTAGTTGGGACTTTTTTATATTAGCTGCACATTTTTAAGATCCTCATTGCCTAATCTGACATGTAAGTTCAAAGTGTGGTTAATGCAAAACAGATAGCTAATATATGATTTATGCTAAGTAAAGAAATTACATAAACATCATAGATTCGGAAAATAGCCAAAATGTGTTGCATTGCCATAGACCATTCTCACCTACTCTCTCTTTTGAATCTCTCAGGGTACCGAGGACAGAAAGGAGAAAGAGGGGAACCTGGAATTGGGCTACCAGGGAGCCCAGGCCTTCCTGGGACTTCAGGTAATAATGACACTGTCATTGCAACACAAGGCTCAAAATGGGACCCGTCTTCCCATTTTGGAAATGGGAAATGGTGGCTGGAGGGAAAGAGGTTGCCATGCATGCTCTGTATTCTGATACGATGTTTTATTTCATTTGCACTAGGCTCCCCGGGCGCCCCGGGGCCCCAGGGCCCCCCTGGACCCAGTGGAAGATGTAATCCCGAGGACTGCCTGCACCCTGTGTCCCATGCCCATCAGCAGACAGGTGGAAAGTGAACACACATGAGGACGTCTTGCTCCCTGGCCACACCTCCTTGCCACTGGGGCAAACTTGGTTCCGTGAAACTCTCATATTTGTGAGCTGCTTTGTTGTTCTTTTTCCTGGTGCAAGCTAGACATTAAAAGCAACAATTTGGATCCTGACCCTAATAATAATTTCACATCAGTAGTTGTAGATTTTTCCAAATTTATTCTGTATGTTTCCCTTTATCATTTCTATGATTTTTATTCAGAGTTTTATATGAAACATGCAAACAAATCTTGTGATTAGTTCTTCAAAGAGAAAGTATATCATAGTTTTTTGGCAGATTGCTGATGATGTACGTTTGGCAGACTCATCAACATGTGGTTGACTTTGGCCTTCGGGATTTTAAAGCTCAGACTTACAGTAAAATTTCCTTAGTGCTTAAACTTACTATCATTTTCAACAATTTTGTCAGCTTTTTTCAGATAGTGCATTGCTCCTGTTGAGTTTTTGACTGCTTTTTAAGACAAGAATTTTCATGTCATCCTACATCCTACTTATGCAGAAAAATATATAGGCAATAAGAACTTCATTTCATGCTGCGCAAGTGCAAGGACCCGAGTTCGATCCCCGGTACCAAAAAAAAAAAAAAAAGAACTTCATTTCATAACTTAGGTTTTGGAAATAATACAGGTTTATTTCATCAGGAAGCCCCAAAACTCACCGTAGCCAATAAAAAGATGATTTTGTAATTCTTTATAATGAGCTCAAGGCAAAGCAATCCCCACTGGCATAAATACATACACCATGAGGGGGAAAAGGAGCGAATTCGGATTGTTTAGGAGTTCCACAAGAAAACCTAATATTCTGGTCTCTTTGGTGACTTTCTCCTTTGATGAGCAAATGAAAGCTGTTTTCCCTAAGAGCTGTTTAGTGGTGATAGCATGGAACTGTTCTTCAGCACTCATGAAGCCTAAATAGCCTGGCAAGACAGTTGGGCCCCCACAGCCATATTCTTCTGACCTCATGACCTTCGGACTTCAAGACAAGAACTGACCATCAAGGGCCGGGGATTTAGCTCAGTGGCATTGCACCTACCTGGCAAGCACAAGGACCTTAGTTCAATCCCCGGTACTGGAAAACAAAAAAACAAACAAAAGAACTGGCCATCAGAACAAAAGACGGGATGTGTAATGACTGGAAAAGCAACCTATTTGCCTCAAAGATGAATGTGTGGGATCAGCAAACACTTATCTCGAAGGTGAAGCCCCACAGCTCCTATGGAGAAGTTTCCTCAAAGACCTCAGGCCACACAGGCCATTAGCAGTCAACACAGGAGCTACCACTCGCTTCCACACTTGCCCTTGGAAAGGAAACAGAGTCACTGCATAGTGTGTTAATGCCTGCCTATACATCATCTGGAGAAATTTGGGTTGAAAGCCACTGACCAGCTAGCACACCGGCATGAGGATGCTGCTGAGGTCCAGCTGGAGGGTCCCACGGGTGCTGAGAGCATCGCCACAAGAGGCCTCCATCTCTGCGCTTGGTTCACACCTCTCCAAAGAGCACCATGGGTTAGCAGTTAGCAAACGTATAGCAGGACGATTGCTTTTGTCTGTGAATTGAAAACTGCATCTAAGCAAAGCAAGCCCACTGAAATTGGAAAAAGCTGTGAATAGAGCTATGCCTGGGATGGGCGCCTAAATTAAGGCAGGGTTTGTTTAAATGCACCCATGATTTGAACTGGTTTTCATTACAGATGAGTGGACTGCTGGTCAGGTACTGTCGACATGGCTGTGCATACGTACAACCTTTGTTATTTCATATCAAATTGTGCTGTGTATTTTAATTCCACATTTATTTATTTTATTTTCCAAGGTTATTTGAACTGTTTTTAACTTTGATTTTCTTCACTTTTTTCCTGTGCAGTAGCTACAATGGTGCTGTGTTTTAAACTTTACATAATTGGAATATACATATGTGTTTTTGCATATGTGTTTTCTTAGTAAAATGATACTTTATGCCCAAAAATGTACATAGATTTAAAATCTGGTGCTATGTGTATATCTTGAGATTTTAATTTGTTGGATTTTCTGAAAGATTACAACTTATCTGACACATTAATTTACTTGAATTTGTCATAAAGTTAAACATTTTCATGTTTGCAAAGATTATTTTTCAATATTAATAAGTTGTTTATTCTTTTGCTTCTTGGCTAAATCAAAAATATTTATTTTATTATCTTAGTGTTTTCATTGACTTTTGCTGATAGTGATCGATTTATTTTTTTAGTTGATATGTTATACAAAACGATGCAGTTCATTTTCTTGTTTTACAAATTTTGTTCATTTTAATTCTACAGAATATGCCATGTATCCTTTCATACAAATTTTATAGTTTGGGATCTTTCTTTTTTTAAATTCCATGAATGCTTAACTGTTTATTCCTGTTTTAAGGGTTTAGATTTATTTTGATGATTTCAACAGGGAGGAGGTAAAATATGTTACATCATGCATCTTACAAAGTGGAACTGTCACAGTGATTCAGTCTCATCTTTTGTAACTGGCACACATGACTAAATGTGACTTAACGAGGAAAACAGGGCTGTGTCCACGTCCCTCTCACCCTACTGTTATCATTTGCCTTCACACTTTGTCCTGCCCCAGTTCTATTCACACAATGGGCTACAAGAAACACTGGGCCCAGCTAATGCAACACCAAATGAAGTGGAGATTTGACCGGCACCCAATTCCTTTAATAAAAAGAAAGTAGATCATTTGAGCCCCAAAGTAGGGTGGGAAATTTTCCTCTGAATAACGATGGTCGCCAATTCTCTTGTACCATTTTGTTCCATTCCAAAACATTTGTTTACCCTCAAATAATGTCAGTCATGTCCACAAAAGGGAAGAAGAATTATTTTCTCTCATTTCCACAGACAAGATAAATTTTTAAATATAAAATAATTATGGGCCATGATGACAATATTAGAACTGGTCTTTTTTCCATTTACAAGTACATTGGAATCCAGTCTTAAATTTTATACCAAGATCAATTTACACTTTTAGATAGAAATATTCCTACATAAAGAGTAAGGTTTAACTTTAATGATTTGTGGCCTTTGGGATGTAAAGAAAAAAGGAAGAATGAAGCATGCATTTACTCATTGTTCTGAAGACATTAGCTGTTATTTCTGACTGTAACACAACACAGCCAGTCTTAACTTTTCAAAGTCCACACTTTGACCAGAGTAATTTAGTGTGACTTTAAAGTAGTGCTATATATTTATTTCCATATTTCATGACATTGCTGAAATTTTAAAATTTTAGCCACTTCATAAAGCTTCACTAATTATTTCAAGATATGTCATCTATAAAAATTGACATTTGATGTTTGGCTTATGAAGTAATTCTTTATGACTGTGTTTTAGGCATTCATAAGATTTAGCTTTTCTGCAGTCTCTCCCATCCGTTGGGAACCCATGAAATACCTCCTTTAATCCACAAGGTGGTACTAAGACTCTGTGACTTGAGTGGACTCTCAGAACTGCAGGCTAAGAAAGGTTTAGTGGACATCAACATCAGACCTTTCCCTTGTACCTTTTTTTTTTAACTTTTGTAAATAACTTTATTTATGTTTTATTAATGTATATTTTTCCTAATTTAAGCATCTTTATGAAACAGGCACAATAGCCTTTGGTTTGTTGACTGTTTCAATTTTATTTCTTCAGTGTATATATACTTAAATACCTAGTTAGTGTGCAAATTTACCATGTTACTTTTGTATACCACCCTCATATTTTAGTGATTAATATGAAAATATCTAGTTATCCTACATTTTAGACAGGAAAAATATTCTCTTCACAGACAAGTTAAAAGTATTTAGCTTATTACAAGAAGTAAACAATTTATAAATAATACAATGTCTACACTCCATATTGTTCAACACTTAGTTTTGCAATTAGACCTGTATAATGCTTATATTTTTCTATGTCACTATTTACAAAAGATAGGGACACTGTTTTTCAGAATACCATTGTGCTCCTAAATTGTTATTAATATCCCGAGACTGAGAATTCTGCAACTGAGAGATATGCAGTTGTTTCAGTGAATCCTCAGACCAGTTCTGCGGATTTGTTCCTTGACTTTGTTCTCCTTTTTCCCAGTTCTCTGTACCACCTTCTTAAGACACACCGTGTCTCCTGTGGTGGTTCCCAGGGCCATTTCTTAATGCTTTAGAGTATTACCTTGTGTTGAGGCACACACTCCCCCTTTCTATCTCTCCTCTCCCAGAGATTACCCAGGTTTCTAAGAGCAAGAGATGCACAAAGGAATTCTTGACTAGTATCTTTCATGTCCGTGCACTTCAAAGGGACTTAGCCCATTGAATTCTGTTCCTTTATTAGTTGGCTGATAAAAGAAGTCTTAGCTACATTAAATTTGTTCAGATATTAAGGGTCTCCAGAAACAGGAAGAATGGTCTTTTTCATTCTTATTTTCTGATATAGCTGGAGCTATAATCTGAACATCTCACTACAGAAAAGCATGCCAGAGTAACTGGTCAGCTGAGTTTGGTTAAACCCAATGAAGCACCAGGTGATCACAGAGCTAATGCATTCAGGCAAGCAGACTAACATGGAAAAACAATTTACCTAAAAGATAAGATTGTAAGACCCAAGCTAAGTCTAAGAAAAGCTAAATGGAATAAAATTTCAAGTTCAAATTCAACAGAGAATGACATGGTGCAGGTCAAGGAATTTGTCAAAAGTGATTAATAAAGTGGGAGGTCTTGCTAAACTTAGGGGTGGTTATGTAAGATTTAAATGTAATGGAAATGTGTGTGTTACTTGACCATAATAAGCTTAGGAATGTAAAATACTAGCTATTTTGCAACTTTTTATTTTGCTGAGTTAAAGAATATTTTGGAGATATTTTTAGCATGTCTATGTATTTGAATTTGGATTGTATTATGGCATATTTTATAACTATTTATTTGTAAAATAATGTGGGATATATTCTCCTCCAGTTTGTTCATTCTATATCTTACCTCATCAAACTCTTTCAAGTTTAATTCACTGTACTCATGTTAAGTGGAATGGCATGCATTTTATTCTAAATCCCAAGTGGATAAAATACTTTGAGGCCTTGATTCTTATATCTTTTATTATGCATAATGAGCTTGTTGCCTATCTCAGCAATAAAAGATTTGACTCTAAATCAGGGAATTCTAAGGTGCGGTTATTAATGCCATATCTACTCTTCCCCACTTCTTGTGGCTGAAGCTCGACATTTCAGTTCCATTCTACTAGGTCTCAACCAAGATAAAGCCCAAGCATTCTCGTACAAGGATCAGCCACAGGCATGGGTAAGCAGAACTGGTCTCCTGCTGGGGTCACTTGCAGACCATGGTGGTAATTATGGTTTTCTTTGTCACATAAACCATTAGTTTGTAGTAATTAAATTTATCACCTGTTTCTCTAGTTGCTCATAATACACCTAGTCTAATGATTTCAGGTAAGAATTTTAAGCAGAAACAAAAATCAGAGTGGGCAGTCTTTTGAGATGTTTGCCACTCAAATGAGGGCCTCACTAAAATCATTTGAGACTCGTTGATGTAAAGGTCCCTGTGTGAGATTAGAAATATCACAATTAACTTTTCTCAGAAGCCAGGCTCTTAAATCATTGATAAGCTAGGCCCACAGGTACTTAAAATGCATAGCACATTTTCTTAACAGAAATTCATTACATCAAAACATGCCAGTGGATTTCCACGTTTATTTAAACTGGATGATGACTTACATAGTTTTTGACTATTATCTTCAGATCCCCTTATGATAAATCAGCTAGATGCTCTCTAAGGAAAGTTGTCTTTCCACACGCAAATTTTCAACTTGGTGGCCAAAGACAAATTAAAATAAATCTCAAAAATAAAGTTGAGGAAATGAGCAAATTTCCCTCATTTTTCCTCTCTCCAGTTATTCTTTGATAAATTGGAGTCACAGGAAAGATTTGAAGGCATGTTAAACAGAAAATTAGTATGAACTGCCAGATATTAAGATGAAAAATAATCAGTTAACATCTTCTTCCTGATAACCAGACCTCTCAGGTATGACACTGCCTTGATCGTTAAATAGCATCTGAGCATGTGTATTTATAAACAACATTACAGTTAGTCAATTTGGATTTAATATTTAGTATTCACTGAGCCCCATGTACTTCATACTGCCATATCCAATATCACAAGTTCAAGAAAGAACACTAAATACACAACAGTAGAGAACCTTACCATATGAAAGAGAGCTTGGCCTATGTTTTCCTAACCCAAATAATCTTTTTAAAAATAAATTTAGAATCATTTCTGTGCTCAAATCATCCATTGCTTATTTGTCAACAAGGTAAATAATGTGCTAGCATTTTTTTCTCAATACTGTTTCTTCACTCTTTTTGCCAATGCTACCAACAAATGCTTAAAAGTAATTTTCTTGATATTTGAAATGATTTTACATATCTCTAGTGATTTTCCACCCATTCTGGTTTATTTTTAAACTTGGAGATTTTTGTACCTCCTAACGCCATAATAGCCCAAAACAAATACATAATTACAGGAGATCTTCTAAAGCAGGGATTTACATTAATTAAGCTCCTTTCAGGATCCAAGTAACCAGATCTCACTAGTGATATTTAAGAATAGCAGTAACAGTTTAGCCAGCTTGAAATGTAAAATATTTCAAGCCAGTCATCTAAACCTATGTGACTACTCTTTCATCTTATTCTGTCAGACAGAAAGACAACTGTCCAAAACCATGTCAGTAATTTTGTGTGCTCAGTCAGGCTGGGAAGTGATTTCCATAGTTCTTTGCCAACCTGTCAGATATTTGGGATGAAAATCATATCATATTGCCATAAAAGCATCAACTAGAAATAAATCAGAAATCATTTGCTCTTGATGAATATGCTAGTTTCTAACCAACTTTAATTATTTACACATTCCTCTCTTCACAAGTGTTCTGACACTTAATCCAACTTTTAAAAAATCAGTCAAGGAGGATTGGAGACTTCATTTTGCTAGAGACATACTTGGTCGAATTTAATAGTTTTCGGTACTCTTTAATGGAGATTTGCTGGGCACTTTTCTTTGCAATTTCCTATTCAAGTATTTAGTGCTTCTGTAAGCCATTTTACTTAACTGAAATTTATAGTGGGCTGTTCCCACCATTTGAATGTGCTAGTTTTACATAATCTATTTGTAAGTGGTTGTTTCCAGTGTTACTGTATTCGTGGAGCTTGTTATACAGCCTTGATATATATCAGATTTGTAAAACGGTTGAGTGAACTGTTCTTTGAAACTTTATTTTTTTTAATTTTCTTATGAATATATTATAGAACTGAGAAACATGTTTGATTATCTGATTTTTTCTTTGTTGTATTTGATTATGTCACTCCAATTCAAATAAAAGCATTTTGGTGAAGACATAATTACTTTTAGCTTTTTGGATTACATATCACAGCTCCTGAAAAAGTATACCATCTTTGTAAAGTCTGTCTTAAGAAACTATACCAGATACTTATAATTCCAAAAATTATCTTCCAGGCAGGAGGAAGAACATTCTTTCAGCCTGTGTAAATGACATTGATATATGGAGCCCAGTTGGAATCTTTCTTTTGAAACACAATTCATGCTAGAAGCATAAGGGCTGTAAACAATATGAAAGAAATTCAAATACAGATCACATAATGATTGATTTATCAAACAAGTCAGGCTAGAATTTTAAATATACAGAAAGTATGTATGAGGAAATTTTTCTTTTGTACCAGGGATGAAACTTGGATCCTTGTGCTTTTGAGGCAGGCAGCAGAACCACTGAGCTAAAACTCTGGCCCTATATGAGGAAATTGATATAAAAATCCTACTAGGGCTTTACCCTCCCCCTTGACTTGAGAGAATTGAGTTGCATAAACTTGCTGAAAATATTGACTGTGTTATTATTCTACACCTGGCACAGAAATTCAATAAGGGCACCAAAACACAAAGTGGAGGAATCATTTCTGTTTTTTCTTTAGCATAGCAAGGTAACTATTGGTTAAGATAATCACTGGTGTATTACAAAATAACTAGAAGAGTACAAAATTCCCAACACATAAACACGATGAATTCTTGAAGAGATGGAAATGCTTATTACCATGATTTCATTTTTACACACAGTATACATGTACTGAGTTACCAGAATGCATCCCATGAAAGTGAATGAGTATGTATCAATTAGAAAAGAGAATACTGTGCTTTAGCTGAGCTGCTTTGTGAAATGTATAAGAAACGGTGAAACACAAATCATTTTGCAGCAAGAATTTCTGACTGAAAGCTAACAAACTTTGGAAATGAGAGCAGAGCTTCTTAACTAAGAGAACAAGTGAGACCAGACTTAAAGGAGTCCACAACATCTCTGGAATACTGTGCAAAACAAAAAGATGGATATATGCATCTGTGCATTGTTCTGGGGGTAGGTTTGTAGCTTTCATTAGAATTTCAAAACGGTCCACAAAGTTCATTCCTACCTCCCTCATTGCAGGGTAGCACCTTTTGTGGTACAGTAAAGGTTTTCTAAATTTCTCTTTGTACTAAAAAGCACTAATAAACACATACACCTGTAGAAACACCAGCAATTTAATATTTTTATGTATCTTAATAAGCTCAGTAATTCCATTGAACATGATTATAAGAAAACATGCAAGAGATTCAGAAACTGTGTTTATTTCTTCTTTGGTACAACCAGAGATGTTACCACAAACCTTTAAAATAAATAATCTCATCAACAAAACTTAGGACTGCCAGGGTATTAAATTCCTCCTTTCCTTTCACATAGAAGAGTTTAAAAGATCAATGGGCTTGGGGTACAGTACATAAATTCAACAGAAACCCAGGCTGACAGCGAAAGCCAACCCAGGACAGAGGGGTCACAGGCTGCACTGCCCTTCCCGGCCCTGGACAGAGCACATCAGTGGGAGTCTTTAGCACCAATCCTACCTGACGCAGTTTCTTCATAGCTACTCTAGTAAGTAATCCTCTAAATAACTGAATCAACAGCCTAGGACATCTAAATTAAAAATAAAAATAACTGCCGCAACTGAGGTAAACAAACGGCTGTTTCTGTTTGTTGGCACAGTGGCCCACAATAGTATGTCACATACATATAGCACACTTAAAGTCCAAGATCCTGGGGAGAGAACTGTATGTTTATTTAAAGAGAATTTAAATTTCTTTTGCTGGTGACTCCCTATCTTCCCTCCAAGGGGAAGGGAAAAGCACCATTAGCACCGAATAGCACCATTGTCCTAACTGACCATCCAAGAGGACCCGTGCAGTCAGGCTGCAGGTCATACAAGGTCAGCTTTGTCCTGGAAGCTCTTCCCCAGGCGTGGTTTCTGCAGCAGCTGTGCTGCCCCACACCACTCACTAATCAGGGCCTTTGCTGAAAGCTCGCTGACCAGCCTGCAGGGTGCAGGAAGCTGGCTCACAGAACCCAGGCGGGCCGGGAGGCCCAGGGGGACCAGGCACACCAGGGATTCCTGCCACTCCTGGGGGCCCGCGCTCGCCGTCCCGGCCATTCCTCCCATAGCTGGCGGGGCCTGGGTCACCTGAAACACAAAAGATCGCAAGGGTGAACAGGAGGCTGCAGACCCACAGCCACGCACTCAGTGTGCCAGGAAAGGGTTAGGAGTGGTGGATGATGGCGCAGAGGAGGAAGCAATCCCGTTATGATACCGGGTTTCATAGGAACTAAAGCAGTAGGGACCTCCAGCATGTATGACCCACGTTCCACCCATGGAGCTGCAGGGTCCATACAGCAGCCCCCAGCCACGTGTGCCGAGGAGGTGCAGTGTGGTCGGGACAGAGACAGGGACATAGTTACAGAACACACCTGGAGTTTGAAGATTCATGGTGAAAACTGTAAAATAATTCGTGGACAAGTTTTACATTTACCATCTAACAAAGTAATAACATTTTGCACCCACTGAAGTGAATAAACTATACAGTAAATCCCTGATTTATAAAGAAGTGATGTGTAAAATATCGGGAAGTCAAAACGCACCTGACCTGCCCAACATCACTGGTTCAGGGGAGAACCTGGCGTCTCCTGCATGACCAGGTGGTGGACAGGGAGCTGTGTCCTGCTGTCTCTGCCCAGCATCTCAGGACCCTACGAGATGGCAGAGTACTAGCCAGGGAGAGATGGACACTCAAAATCTGAACTGTGGTTTCTCCTGGAATGTGTATCACTTTCCTACCATTCTAAAGTCAAAAAAATATTATCTACAACCATCTTACAAGAGATGTAAGATCAAACTGTGCAGTGTATTTAAATTAACATTTTTATTACAATAAGAGACAGTTTGCCTTTAACCCCCCTCAAAATTCTCCCCTTTTCTTCAAACACACTTATCCCATCGCTTTTGCCACTTTCTGAAGCAGTTCTGGAAGTCCTCTTAAGTGAGTATCTTCCTGAGGCGTGACCAAAATATGGTGAATGCTGCTGCCGAGCACAGTTCAAAGGAAAGGCAGGCTCGCTCATAAAAAGAGTACAGTGCCTCTTCATCCACCTTATTCACCAGATCTGGCCCTGTGACTTCTGGCTCTTCCCCAAAGTCAAAATGACCACAAAAGGTAAAGGTTTTTAAATAGATTCAAAACACCAAAGCAGCCATGACGGTGCAACTAAAGACAGGAGAGGAGACTTCCAGAACTGCCTCACAAAGTGCCGAGAATAATGGGATAAGTGTGTTTGAAGCAAAGGGGAGGATTCTGAGGGGGGTTAATGGCAACGTGTCTTTTCCTGTAGTAAATTTTTTAAATGTACACATTTATCGTAGGTTTTTTATCACGCCTCAAGTCAGTGACCATTTGTATTATGAAGCCTAATTCCACCTACTGTTCTTGCCTTTTGAATGTGCTTATTGGACACTTCAAAATCTCACATACCGCACCTGCTTGTGGCTCACACTGTGTGTCTTTTGAGCAGGGCTGCAGCACAGCTGCCCTTATTTCTAAGATGTGATCAACATCCGGATGTGCAGAAGCACAGCTTAACATACTATTTTTTTTAAAAGATAGCATTGATTCGTGTCTTTTAGGTGACTTGCCGTGCACCCTACAAAATTCCATGATAACCTCGTCGGCTTCTTCTCAGTGTGACCTTCTCCACAGCAAGGTAGAGGACACTTCTACATTCCATCACATTCACACATGGCATGCTTTACTCCATGGGGCACCTTCCCGGAGGTCTAGCACCCCATGGCAAAGAGGAATTTATGCCGATTGTCCCCGCACTGTACCCACAATGCTTTCACCATATCACGCAGAAGCAGGGGGAGATGGGGTGGAGCAGGTGACTCCCCCTGGTTGGATCTGACACCTCCAGGGTGGTACTGGGAAGAGTGGGCCTGGGCACAGCCACCTGTCTGTACACAGAGGGCTTGTGCAGTGCCCAGCAGTGCCCAGCAGGGGCAGGGCCACACCCTGGGGAGCATCTGGAAATGTGCTAGGTGTATTGCATTGGCACGGTGACCAGGGTGCTCAGCAGTGCTGGGGGCACACTTGGTAACTCAAACAGTGGGTGGGATCACCCAGCATGGTGAACTGTACCACCTGGGGGAAACAGAGCCCCTTTGAGAAGTAGCAGGGGCCCCTTCTGGTTCCATGGCTGTGATTTGCACTAGATGTGGCCTGGCGCTGAGAGAAGCCACAGCTGGGCTAACACGGATAAGAAACCCACATAAAGCACTCTGGGAAGCCAGATAACAGTAGTATTACAAAGTGCCTCACTCCATCTCAGCCTTCTCAACTTGGCCTGTCTGCCAAAAGCAGAAAGCCAATCAACAGGTTCAATTATACACACATTTGCTTAGGTTTACTTTCCTTCTTTCTCAGAGGTTTTCACTTTCTTTCTCTATTTTAGTGGCCTTATTACATGACTTTTGTTTGTGTTACTAGTGGCCTGGGCCTATTTTATATATCTCCACACATGCAGAGAAAAGTAGGTTAGAAACCCTATTTTTACATATAGGACCTCATTTTTCCTCATGTGCTACACAAATAATGTCACAGAACAAAAACATTATTAAGTTTTAAAGGAGAATGAGTATTTTGAGTTTATCTATCTTGAGGATATTAAGCAGAGATGGAAGTTGTTTTATCCCATAAGCTTTTGTCCAACTGCATTAAGCCTCACAAAGCAGATGCTTACATGTTTTCCTGTATGGAAAAAACCATCTTTCTAACACATAGCATCTAGAGATCAGGCTAATGCAACTCTACCATTAGCAAAGCCAGTTCAAACCCCTTGATGCGTGAGGCAGTGAAAGATTGATTTCTTTTAAGGTTTAAAAGATGGGCCAGATCTAACTGCATATAAAAGGTAATTCTCATGCACTTTTTCAGTAGAAGTGCCCTCCGCCCCAGACATACCAGGTCTGCCTTAAGAAAATCAAACCAGGAGTGGGAGGAGAAAGATGACCATAGCCAAAGAGGCGCTCAAAAACCATTGACCTTAGAGGTTAAAGCAGTTAATGCAGATCAAGTAGACCAACCTTAGCGCACAAGCTAAATGGCTGTATAAATAGTTTAATGAGAACACAGCCGCAGCTGTTTGCTTGCAAATTATCTGTGCCTGCTTTTTTGCTACAGGCAGAGTTGAGTGGCTGGGACAGAGATTATCTGCCACTCAAAGCCAAAAAGATATGGTCCCTTAGAGACTGAGCCTGGCATGATAAGGAAAGCCCTGCAACACCAAATCCCTCACTGTCTTCACCAGAAGAAAACCTACAGTAGGAGGGCAATGAACTCAGTCCCTATTATTCCATGTCAGCATTGAGGAGCAGGAGGGAGAAGCGGGCCTGTGGCGAACTGAAGAGCAGGTGCCGGTAGCATCTGTAACATCTGCCTAACAGCAGCACGGAGAACTGGGGGCTGGTGTTGCCAGAACTTTAGATAATTTTTAAGAGGAGCTGGCTTTTAAGTAAGTAGTTCTTAAGTTTTAAATGTAAGCAACTAATTCCAAACTCTAACATTAGCAGAGAAAGCCCCCTGCCTGAAATGTTAAATTGAAGGACCCTCATTCTGCAATACAAACATTAAACAGCAGAAAGTTTTTTTCTTTAGATTTTCATATTTAGTTTTCCATTTCAACACATTCCAAAAGAATTTTTTTTTAACTTGCTAAATTTATTCCAAATTTCTCCTCTCTTTGAGGGAAGAGTTATGAAGCTAACTTCTTAACCCTTTGATTTATGTCATAAAAAGCATATCAAGTCCAATTCTGTCTTTGGTCAATGCAGCAGTTTACCTTCTGGAGTTCTGGGTGATGTTACCATTTTCATCATTGCTGACCCTTTATAAAATATCCTTTTCCTGTGTGCCACACAGTGCTCATTATTGATCCTGTTTTCTTCCTGGGTAAACTGAGTCAAGAAATTTCCATAACTGTCCTGAGGTGCATGGCTAGAGACTGCTGAAGTTAGAAATAAGAGTCTTAACCACTACTCTAACCAAACTGTATTTCCAAAACTATTGATTTGCCAACTCTGCAGGGTGTGTGTGTGTGTGTGTGTGTGTGTGTGTGTGTGAGATGATATGCAGTTAATTCACTGGGTAAGTTAACTAAGAAACAGAAAGAGATACAATATCTGGGAGTTAAGATTGCTTCTTCCATATCTCTTTCATAAGAAACTTAACATATTCTTAAAGTTTTGTCCTGTAGAAATGCCAGAGAAACAACAACCCTACTGTAAGAGATTATTAGCTTCTGGTGAGTCCCAACCTAAGGCATCTGCTCTGAAAGATGGTCTAAACTTGCTGTGTGCGAGCCTTATTTTGGGTGACACTGTTTCACAGAAGTTGTTCAAGAAGTGAAGTGCTCACACACACCTTTAGTCCCAGATCTCAAGAAGCTGAGCCAGGAGGATCACAAGTTCTAGCCCAACCTGGGCAACTTAGCCAGACACTGTCTAAAGATAATTTTGGTTTTTTTGGTACCATGGATCAAACTCAGGACCTTGCACTTGTGAGGCAGGCAGCGGCACCACTGAGCTAAATCCTTGGTGCCTAAAGATAATTTTTTTTTAAATCTGGGATAGTAGCTTAGTGTTAGAGCACTTGCTTAGCAGGTGTGAAGCCCTGGGTTCTATCCTCAGCATATGCACACGCATGCACAACACATACACACACACACGATGTACTTTGCATCTCTGAAGAAGAGAGAGAACAGGCGTGAAACTTTCTTATTCTGCTTGGCTGCATCATACGTGTGTCTGCTACACTAACTGCCTAAGGATTACACAGGTTTCTGAAATGTCAAGGACCTATACAAAGGCCGTTGCCTAACATTTCATGATTTCAAAAAGTACCCCTGTCATTCTCTGTGTGAACAGCAGAGGGCAGCCACGTCACGCTGATGGAGGCCAATCCTGCCCGGCACTTTGAAAGAGGTCTGTTGCAGCTGCCTCCACGTCCTGAATTGATTCAAAACATTAATATTTCGTGGTCATCTTGGTTTTCGGGAAGAGCCAGGAGTCACACAATGCCAGATCAGGTGTATAAGGTGAATGAGGTATACCTTAATATTTTACACGCCTGCCTTTTAGTTGGAGGGCACTTGGCAGCTGCAGTCACTGTACTTTTTATTATTCCTCATTAAGACACAAAGAGAAAGCCCAGAATTCCTTCAGAATGTGGCAAGAATGATGAGAGAAGTGTGTTGAAAGTAAAGGGGAGTATTATGAGGAGGATTAGTGGCAATGTAACTCTTACTGTAAATTTTTTAAATTTTAGCATTCAGTGTATTTTGATCACCACCACTACCCCCCCCCCCCGGCCTGGTATGTTTGAGAATTGGTGTACATTGCTTTACAGAAGAACCCGTGACCCAATAAAATAGCTGCAGCAATGAAAACAGCCTAAATGACCACTTAAGCCTAAAACTGAGTGTTTTTTAATTCAAATTTCATAAGTAAAGTCCACCCATCTGTGGACTTCGCAATAAGAAGACTGAACAGCCAAACTTCTACAACAAAGACTACAGTACTCTGAAGGAGATGGAAGGAGACCTCAGAAAATGAAATGATATCAGCTGTTCCTGCCTGGGCAGAACCAATATTGTCAAAATGTTGTACTTCTAAAACTGATATACAGATTTAATGCAATCTCCATCCAAATACCAATAGCATTCCTCACAGGACTACAGCAGATAATCATGAAATTCATATGGAACCAGAAGATACCTAGAAGAGCAAAAGCAATCCTGGACAAAAGGAGCAAAGGTGGTGGCAACAAAATGTCAGTTACAAGCTATTTTACAAAGCCACAGTGATGGGAAAAAAAACCCATGGCACTGGCACAAAAACAGACATGTAGGTCAATGGGACACGATAGAGCACGCAGAAACAACCCCAGGCACTCTCAGCCATCTGATCTTTGACAAAGGAGCCAAAAACATACCATGGAGGAAAGACAGCCTCTTTAGCAAATGATGCTAGGAAAACTGTCTACCCACACATAGAAGTTTGAGTCTAGACCCGTATCTCTCCAATGTACTAGACTAAAATCAAAACGGATCAGAGATCTAAATGTTCAAACAGAAATAATCTGCTGGAAGACAAAACAGGTAAAACTCTGGAAGACATAGGCCAGGACATGTGAACAGAACTTCATTCCACAGGAAGGGAGATGATATCTCTAAGACCTAAGCTTCTGCATAGCAAAGAGAACAACCAACAGAGTGGTACAAGACAACCTAGAGAATAGTAAAAAAATTTCCCAGCTATTCCTCACAAAAAGGACTAATATCTAGAATATATAAAGAACTCAAAACAATAGACCGTCCTCAAAATAAAAGACTCAATCAAAAAAATGAGCAACAGAAATGATTAAACACTTCTCAGGAGAAGTACAAATAGCCGATAAAAAACATGATATTAAAAAAAAAATCCAACACTGCTGGCCATTAGAGAAATGCAAATTTAAACAACAAGGAGATCTTATCTTACTCCAGAAAGAATGACCATCATCAAGGGATCAAATAAAAACAAATACTGATAAGACTGTATGTGGGGGGGGAACCCTTCTACATTGTCAGTGGGAATGTAAACAATAAAACCATTATGGAGATCCGAATGAAGATCCCTCAAAAAACTAAAACTAGAAATTCCTTTTGACCCACCTATTCCCTGTCTAGGAATCTTCCCAAAAGAGTTATATTACAATGATCCATGCATATCCATGTTTATAGCAGCACAATTCATAATAGCTAAATCTTGGAAGTGGCCTATATGTCCATCAACAGATGAATGGATAAAGAAAGTGGTATTTATTAATGGAGTACTACTCTGCCATAAAGGAAGATAAACTTGAGTCATCTGTACGAAAATGGATGCTCTTTGAGACCATAATGTTAAGTGAAATAAATCAGACACGCAAGATTACTGCATGGTTTCTCTTATATGAGAAACCCAACATATAATTTAAGAACAAAATAAAAAATAGATAATAGAAAATAGGGACATAGATCATTTCCAAAATGGAAGGGGACCAAGAGGTTGAGGGAGAGGGGAGGGATGGGAGAGGAAGATGAAAAAGGAATTAAGATATGCCATGTGCATGAGCCAACTCGCCATGAAGAATGTAATTATTATACAATGTATCACAAACAGCTACTAATAAAAATTTTTAAAAGAAAACTGACTACCCTTACGGATTAGTGTGGTCAGCACAAGGCCAAGTGTATCCGTCATGTCCAAGACTGGAAAAGCATCTTGGCTCACAAGTCACAAGCCAGCTGCTCACATACATGAGACCGTCATTTAATTTCTTTTTTTTCCTAGTGAGTTTGAATGCACAAAAGAGTCAGGATTTTCTGTTAAAATCTGCAGAGTACCAAGGAACTGGTCCCACGTGAGCAGGTTCACTGGCAGCAGGCACAGAGTGTCTCATAACAGGACGTCCAAGCAGGCTGTGACTCTGAACCGCCTCTGATGAGCTGCTAGAGGTAGCGGGGGTTGTGTGACCCTCACAGCTCTGGGAAGGGGCGGAAAGGGGTTAAACACTGAGTGGTTAGGGGCATGGCCAAGTCACAGAATTAGGAGGGCAAACTGACCATATGGTCCAAGATAGCCATTCCATCCCCAAGAAGCATGAACACTTAATGCATCTCCTGCAATGGAAGGGGGACAGAAACTAAAACTTCAGGAGAAAAATAAAGAAACCCTAATAGCTGATAAAGAGGGCACTGGTGACTTCTTGTTTTCAAATGTTAGGTATGTTAATATAAAGAAGAGTGATCAAATTATCTATTCCATTTAGGCAGATTTGAGGCCCAAATTCAACTAAAGGAACAACAAAGAAGGGCTCTTTCTTTCAGGCTGGACATGTATTTATCTTGACGTTTCCAGACAAATTCCTGCGGAGTCCTACTGCAGATTTCTCCAGCTCCTGAAGTCCTATTATTATTATGTTTGTGAGAGACCACAAATCATATTTCTGATCATATTCTAAGTTCTACCAGCCTCTCAGTGGACAATTAGCCAGTGAAATGATTGGCAAGAAACCAATACTTTGTATTAATGATTTGGATTTGAAGGAGATTTTCATGGAAGAAAAGTCTAGGGGCTTACAGGTAGTGCTGATTGAAAGAAGAATAATCGATGCGACTGACCAAAAGCAGGAGCAAAGAGCTGCAAACGCTTAGCTGCAGCTCAGCTTTACCCTTGGCTCTCATTCATCTGCCTCAGAAAGCAAAGTGCGGGTTTTTATGTTAATAGCAGTACTGGTACCAACATTCCTTAGCATACACTGTGGCTAGAAACTGTCCAGAGCTCTTTACATGGATTGATTTTCTTTGATTCTCAGAATTACGCTATCAGAGATGTGTCATTCTTACTATTTTGTAGGTGGGGAAACCGAGGCATGGAAAATTAAGTAACTCACCCAGTGCTATAAAGTAAGTGTCATTTCCAAGATGTGAACCCAGGATATCTGAAAGTGAAACCCACGGCCCACAGTCCACACTCAATTCTAGCTCCAGGGGAGGAGTAACCCAGAAAGTTCTTGTCAGGGACTTAGTAGAAAAATGGCTAGCAGAGCAAGTTCACAGTGTAGACAAAAGAGTGTGAACTGGCCTAAAAGCCGAAGTCCCTGGCTGGAGCCCTGACAAGTGTGAAGGTCCTGCAGTAGCTCCTCCTCTCCAGGCACTGTTGTTGGACAGTTAGCCTATGTTTCTGAAAAATAATCTGGATCTCAAATTTTTCACTAAATGTGAAATGTCCTCTCAACTATGCTCTAACCAAAGCCTTCCCTCCCTGGCCCCCAAAACAGGCAAGTTGGGATGTAGGGAGAAGGAAGCCAGGACAAGGGAGATTTCATGTGAAAAAGATGGAAGAAGATAAGAGAAGGCTAATGAGAGAAAAATTAAGAGGCAGGTAGAAATCAAAGGACAGCGATAAGGAGATATTACCAGGAAGAAAGGAAAGAAAGAAAGAAAGAAAGAAAGAAAGAAAGAAAGAAAGAAAGAAAGAAAGAAAGAAAGAAAGAAAG
>NW_004624819.1:9603425-9654591 GCF_000247695.1 Heterocephalus glaber | reverse complement strand
GAAAGAAAGAAAGAAAAGGGAAGGGAAAGGAAAGGAAAAGAAAAGAAAAGAAAAGAGAGAGAGGGAAAGAAAGGAAAGAAAGAAAAGGAAAGGAAAGGAAGGAAGGAAGGAAGGAAAAGAAAGAAAGGAAAGAAAGGAAAAGAAGGAAGGGAAGGAAGGAAGGAAAGAAAGGAAGGAAGCAAGGAAGGGAGGGAGGCCTTAGGAGTCTCGGCAAAGGAGAATCCACAATTTATCTTAACAAATCAGATTTAAGTTTTAAATGTAAGACTAGCTACGATAATTTTTTTCCACAGTGAGTTTGTCCTCCTTCCCTCTTGCTGCACGTGGTGGACGGTCCGATGCTCAATGAACAAGACAGCAAAACCCTCCCTGTCCAAGTAGGGCCAAGGGATGCCGAAGAGACCCCCCACAGAGGCTCAGCCCCACAAGAGCCAAGGTTCCCTCCAGGCAGGAATGGTGGGCCACACATACCGAGCTGGTGCTCCTACATCTTCCGGGTGTTAGAGTCAAAATGTGGTTAACCAACAGACTTTTGGAAAAGGGGAATCACTGGAAAGCATATTATGTTTGCAATAAAAGAAAATATTGCTAATAGTTGTTCATTCAGGAACTGTTAAGTGATTTGTCAACAACATGAGAGAAGGAGAACTTGTTAGGTGATCCCATAAACCTATGGAACCTGTAATAATGATATTTAACCAGTTTTAAACCCTCCTGTCATGGCCCCTGGTCAAGGAGAAAAGCACACTTAGTAACTACTATTTCCTTTTTCTCTCTTTAAACACTTATCATTGAATCCAGCCTTCTCTGATCCTATTTATCTCCAACCAAATTTTCTTTCCTTTTCCAATCAGAAAAGCTTCCTTTTCCAATCACAAAAATTTATTAATTTGTGAAAGCGTCTTGACAGGCCCATGAATCACAGTTTTAGAAAGGCAGTGTTTGATCTATCTCCAAATGTATTCATATTTTCTTTTAAAAAAATTTAATAAGAAAGCAATCCCCAGGAGCAGTGAAATAGATAATTGGAAAGCAAAGATGTTTTTGGCTACAGTTACAGCCATGATTAAATATGTAAGCCTCTGGCAGAATCACGAAATGGGAATTTCTCATCCTAAATGTCACTAATCCGAGTTTCCCAAATTCATTATGGAAGTGAGCACCGCCTCATTTCTTCCTCCTTCTGCAGCCCCTGTCACCTCACTGTCCTCACCACCAGCCGCTGCCCAGCCCCAGGGAAGGCTCTGGCCTGAAGCCTCTCTGTGGGGGGCTTGCAAGTTGCTCCTAGGGGATGAGTGTGCTCCAGCCGGCCCATGACAGAGTGGTCATGTGCAGAGGGCACCAAACACCTGGTGAAAACTGGGCCCTGCAGCACTGGCTCGATGGCCAATGTGCGCACAGCTCTGACTTGAAGCCTATGTGGCCATGAGTAGGAAGCCTTGGGTTTGTTGGGGGATTGGGGGAGGGGGGAGTATGGATTTTTAAAATAAAATTTCAGTTTCTCCCTATGCAATGTGAGTTGCTGAAGACATGGATTAATTTTCTGATACTCTGGCTTCTCAGACTGGGAAGTAAGGACTGGGATGTAGCTCAGTAATACAGCACTTGCCCAGCATGCACCAGGCTACAGATTCAAACACTGGCACAACAACAACCACAACAATGCAGGGAGCTGTCATCTAGGATAAGAATGGACGGGACTTCATTCATTCGAATTTTTATCGCAAGTGGGCTGTGGCTGGACCTTGACACTGTTCTTCTTAGAGCATCTTCTTATGGAATTGATATTTCAAGCCCTGACATCTATTTTCTCGCAAAGCAAATAGACATGACTTACAAATCATTTGGCTGTTCATTAAAGCTGACCTTGAAAAAGCTATGTCAGCCACTATAATCACTTGATGGGCCTAAGTGACTGAATAGCAATGCTTTTAACATGTTCTCCGAGTCAGGCTGCATGCATGGTACCCATTTCCCCACCCTTCCCATATGCAGACAACTCACTCACCTGGGAGACCTGTTGCTCCTGGCAAACCTTTGGGACCTCTTCCTGGGGGGCCGCGCTCCCCCTTTTCTCCCATCTCACCTGCATTTCATCAAAGAAATGTTATTTTTCTATATGTCCATAAGATAAACCTCTTTATTCCTAAACATTAAGCAAAGACAAAATTCAGAAACCAAAAGTCATGGAATTACCCCAAGCTAGATTATAGAAAATATGTAACAAGGGAAAAATCAGGTTCATCATATAAGCAGATTAAACGGGTGTAAATCAGATGATCATAGCTACAGTTACTTCATAAAAGATTATATTCTAGCTATTTCATAAAACAGTATAGACACTTTATTATGGGTACTATGTTACAAATACTAATGATATACCATAAAATAGAAAACATGCTTAATAAAGCAGTCAGTAAATAAAAATCAATGACTACACTCTTAACATGATAAAATACATGACTCTCAACCCAACAGCTAACATAATGCTTAAAAGAAAACAAAAAGCAGCTCCACAACAGTCAACTGCATCATTTGGAGGGAGGAGTTAAAAGCATGCCTATTTCCAGGTGACAAGAGCATTTGCTTTAAAACTCTGGAAAATCAACTCAATTGCAAAGGGAAAAAGAATTCAGTAAACTAGCAGGGCACAAAATTAATATATAAAAGTAGATAACTATATAATACCAACAACATCCAGTTATAAGCCACAGTGGAGGAGGATACCAATGGGAATTAAACTGCTAAATAAGGAAGAATAAGCTTAATAGGAAATACGTAAGGGCACCATGAAAAGGTGCACATTTCTAAAAGATACAAAAAGACTTGGAAAATGTTCTGTAATGAAATGGCATCATCATAAAATTGGTCAGTTTTCCCTAGGCTGAATTTTCATGATGATCTAAATAAAAACAAACACACATTTTTAACCAGAGAAGGTAATTCTGGACTTTGTACGGCAAAACACAAAAGCCACAATAATTGCAAAGACCTACCAAAGAACAGCAACATGCAGGTAATTAATCCTGCCAGATATTAAACAGTTAAATGGTGTGGCACTGCTCCCTGGGTAGACCAGGGCAGGAAGCCTGAACATGGCCCTAATATATGGGGAAATTCGGTTTCTTAATAAAGGTGAGGTCTTAAAATGGGAAATTCAATTCAATAAATGGTGATGAGAAAGTAGACAATCAGCTGGAAAAAACATTAGACGAAGACCTCCATACCTCATAACACATTCCACGATGGATTACAAATAAAGCCAATATTTAGAACCCACAAGAAAACAAAGAATAATTTTAGAGCTTCAGGTTTGAGTTGGCCTTTCTATTATGATTCAAAATATAGAGTTCCTAAAATCAATATGAAAAGGCCAACAAAACAATAAAAAATGAGCAAATTACACAAGGCTAAAATCAAAATGTCTCTTAAATATATGAAAGATCCCTGAATTCACTTTCAAATCACAATAGATGCAACTTGGCCAAAAAACAAAGATGTCATTTTAACCTAAAAGACCAGCAAAAGTTCCAAAACTACGTGAGACATATATTTAGCAAGGGTGTAGAAAAACAGAGCAGCACACGCTGCCGCTGAAAGTGTAAAGCAGCAGTCTCCTTGGAGGATGATTTGACAGCAGCTATCAAAATTACAAATGGAAGTCCTATTGTGCTCAGCGATTCTACTTCTAGAAATTTATCATAGCAACAGATATGGGGACAGAATTAGTGGCAGAGAGTATGCTGGAATTCTCTACAAAAATGAAACATATATTGTTTTCAAGACAGCTTTGTGTAATATCAGAAGTTGGAGCCCAGGCCGGACAACTTAGCAAGACCGTGTGTCAAAATAAAAAATATAAAAGGCTAGGGAATGTAGCTCAGTGCAAAGGTCCTAGGTTCAATCCCCAGTACTGTAAAAGAAAAAAGAAAAAAAAAATTAAACATTATGGTACTTCCATAGAATGGAACGCTATACAGCTGTGAAGAGAAGCTAGGCAGCTCTTTGGAATGATCCCCAGGATATATTATTAAATGAAGAAAACAAGGACCAGATCATTTGCTAAAGTAAAATATTATTTTATTTATAAAAGGATGGAGAGAAAAGTATATATTCACGCATCCTTATATATCATTGCTTGTAAGGATTTGAAGGAAAACTAACAGTAATTACATGGCAGAAAGGATAAAGGGAATTACAGATAGGAGACAGCAGTGGGAGGAAAACTCTTCACAAATAGCTTTTATACATTTGTACATTTTTTAACAATGTAAATTTAGAATTACCAAAGATAAATTAATGAATTTTAAAAATGTAAAGTGTGCTGTCAACATGTCCTCTGGTACTGACTCATTATTTCTAAAGAATATGCTTTGGATTGCAACCAACCATGTGTACTTCAAGATATTATAAGACAATTGACTGAGTTTGGGAATCCAGCAGCCACAGAACAAAGTTGTATTAATAACCCTGACTCTTGCAGAGACCAAATCCAGAAACCTGGCCTCATTAAAAAAAAAAAGTCCCAATACTTTATTTGACTGATCCTAAATGACAAGGTACTGTACCTCGTAGAAGGCATTCTTCTACTATTGTTAGCATCCTACTGTATTATTCTTCTACACTATGAAAAAGACACAGTGACACCTTGCAACAAATTCTGCACAGAATCTTTTTTCCCAAACATCTAGTATCAGTCCAGTCTTCTTCAATCTTGAGTCAAATTTGTTATAATTTAAAACACAAAGTCAGGTGCACAACAAAAACAGGAAGAATATCAGTACAATCACCTGTACATTAGCCAAATACTGAAAAACTAATTATGAAGTAAATGTTTAAAGTTAACAGTTTATTTTGCTGTGAGTGTGCCTATGTGAATGTTTTTATGATGAATCAACTACATTTTCACAACAATTTAACCTTACATAAATACTGTGTGGATACAGAGCTGCAGTTGTACTCATATTCACATACACTAGTTTTTATTTTTCACTCATCATCAATATGGCCTTACTCTATTAGAAGATATGACAACTAATGTCATAAAAACTAACAGCTTAAGCCTTCTTGTTAGTTTAGCAATTTAAATATCATCACTGTAATTCTGGAGACTGACAATGAAAAGAGAATCTCCAAATGTGCTACATTTTCTGAAGCTATGGGGTAAAGATTATAAATTAAATGAAGCTTTCATACTGAGAGTGAAAGTTAAACTTAATTACACATTGTAGCATGAAGTTATAACAATTTTAAAGTGTTGCCCTATTTCACTGAAGAGTTTAAACAGTAGTGGGAATACTTCTTCCCTAAATGTCTTGTAGAATTCAGCAGTGAAGCCATCAGGACCCAGGCTTTTCTTTGTTGGGAAGTTTTTAATTACATTTTCAATTGATTGATATTGGGTTGTTCAGAATTTTTAGGTCTTCTTCGTTCAACTTTGGTAATTCATATGTATCTATGTATCTAGGAAACTGTCCATTTCTTCTGTTTTCTATCTTGTCGGCATATAGGTTCTCGAAGTAGGTATTGATGATCCTCTGGATTTCTTCTGGGTCTGCTGTAATTTCATCCTTTTCATTCCTAATTGCATGGATGTGGGCCTTTTCTTTCCTTTTTTTTATAAAGTTGGCTAAGGGTTTGTCAATTTTGTTTATTCTTCAAAGAACCAACTCTTTGCTTCATTGATTTTTTTGTATCATTCTCTTAGTCTCCATTGCATTGACTGCTGCTCTGATCTTTATAATTTTCTCCTTTGTATGAGCTTTGGGTTTGAGATTCCACCTCACCCCAGAAAAAAAGGCTGCTATCAAGAAATCAACCAATAAGAAATGCTGGTGGGGTTGTGGGGGAAAAGGAACCCTTCTCCACTGTTGGTGGAGTGCAGACTGGTGCATCCATTGTGGAAATCAGTATGGAAATACCTCAAAAAACTAGGATTAAAGGTCCCATTTGACCCAGCTATTCCCCATGCCGGGTATCTTCCCAAAAGAATTAAAAGAATCATAACATAGCAATATATGTGCACCCATGTTCATAGTGCCACAGTTTGTAATAGCTTGTAAAGCTGGAAACACCCCAATTGTCCATCAACTGGAGACTGGATAAAGATGTGGTTTTTTTATAAAATGAAAAAGCCACTACTGCGCCATAAAGAATAAGAAACTAGAGTCATTTATAGCTAAATGGATCCACATACTCTTAAGTGAAATAAGTAGGACATACATGTGTAAATACCGAATAGTTTCTCTGGTGTGAGAAACTGAAAGTGTAACTAAGGATCAAAATGTACAATAGACAATGTGAAATAAGAAGCAAAGGTCCAAAGGGGAAGGGGAAATGGGAAGAGTAGGGGAAAGGAAAGAAGGGAATGGAATTAACATGAGAAAAGGAAAAAATGGAAACAAAGTCTTTGTAAATAGGGAGGGGTGCAGGGGGTGAAGGGAAGGCAGGGGAATGGGGAAAAAATAAGAACCAAGATAGATTATGTAAAGGTACAAATTCCCAATAATGAATGCCAGCATATTGTATAGCTAAAATGTACCAATAAACTTAATGAATGAAAAAAGAAGAAGAATGCAGTCATGTACTCTGCAACAAAATGGAAGGAACTGGAAAAAAATTTTGCCCTAGCAAGACCCCTGTCTTGATTGGCTCTTTTGGCTCTCCATCATAGAAAAACAAAGTCTAGATGGCCTCTAAGTCAGAGCACACCATAGATAGCTGCTTCCCAGCCAACCAGCACACAGCTGACTCTATCTCCAGACTCATCTACTTCTTCAAATCCTGACTGAGTTTCTCTCTGAGGTGCCTCAAAACTGGCTCAGAGAGCTAAAGGTCCACCTTTGTCAGCCCACAAGCGAAGTCCAAAAATGCACATAAAGACAGCCAGGTGTGGTGGTACACGACTCTCAACATTTGGGAGGCTGAGGCAGGAGGATGGCAAATTCAAGTCTAGCCTGAGCTACATAGTAAGAGCTGTCCCAAATCCCCCAAGAATTTTTAAAAAACAGAGTTTTTCTTAAAAAAAGCTTTATCTCAGGTATAAAGGAAAATACGCTTTGCGTAGCAAAACAGCTCATTATGAACAGTGAAAATTCTCATTGCTCCACAGTTGCTATTTATTTCATTTATTGGCAAGCTGTAATTGATGCTATCTCCCTGTGAGCAGATTAATACCGAAAAAGGTGTTAGTCACAGTTGTGACATGTGTGTTTTCTCAAACCTTCATTTACATATTGGCACATCTCTTTGACTCACACTAAAATATCTAAAAATATACATCCTTATCTAAGGGACTTAAAATTCATCCAAACTGTGAATGTTTAAAAATAATATTTATGGCATGAAAGACTAGTGCAATATGAAGCAAAGTGAACATAAGGCCAGGCTGCAGTCTCTCACGTGCTGCTTGTGTACATATAAAAGGTGGTAGATGTGGGTGGGCCTTAATGCTACATGCCTGTGTAAGAGTACAGAAAACAGGCCAGTGAAAAACAAAGGAGCATCACACATAGGATCTAAAGTTTGAGTATAATTTAAGGCATTTTTTATAATAAGCTCTTATTGACATGCCCCACTGTGTTTTTCAACGTACTAGAGGAACTGGTGACTGACATAGCCTGAACTGTTAAAAGCATTAATAATAAAACTAGCTTATTTATGTAACAATTTCTCTGAAGAAAGACTCAAAAGTGACTACACAGTAGAACAAAATGCGTAATATCCCTTCCTTACTAAATATAAGGAAAAAATAATGCAGTACTACTAAAATAAATCTGTAATTGGTTGAAAATTTAAGTTCCAAAATGGTGGAGTATCTTTTTTCCGGTGGAAAATTTGAGCAGCAAAACTTTGCATGGTAGAAAACTGCATGTCTCCTAATACATATTACTGTTCATGTATGTGGTGGGATAAGAAAGGTTAAGTCCAGTTGCTTAGAATTGTGTATTTCTAAATGTGTTAACAGCATTGAATGATTAATCTGATGAGCTTTCCCTGCCTCCACCTCAAATTTCAGAAATAAAAGTAAATGAACCTGAGGATCAGTGGAATAGATTAAAAGATGGAAAAACAACTTCAGACATACTCAGCCACCTCATCTTTGACAAAGGAGCCAACCACCCTCACTGGAGCAAAGATAGCCTATTTAATAAATGGTGTTGGAAAAACTGGATTTTAACCTGCCAAAGACTAAAACTAGACCCATATCTATCACCATGCACTATACTGAGATCTAAGTGGATTAAAGATCTAAATATTAAGTCAGAAACACTAAACTTGCTGTAAGATAAGTTAGGTAGAACTCTTGAAGATATTGGCATAGGAAAAGACTTTATGAATCAAACCTCAGTAGCATAGGAACTAGCAGAAAGAATCAACAACTAGGATTTCATCTTATTGAAAAGCTTTTGCACTGCAAGAGAAACCACCAACAGAGCTAAGAGACAACTACAATGTGGGAAAAAATTTTTAGCAGGTGTAACTCAGACAAAGGACTACTACCTAGAATATATAAAGAACTGAAAAAAATCAGACCTCCCAAATTCAAAGACCCAATTCAAAAGTGGGCATCTGAAATGAACAGACATTTCTCAGACAAAGAAGTAAAAGCAGCAAATAAACATATGAAAAAATGTTCAACATCACTGCTCATTCGAGAGATACAGATGAAAACAACACTGAGATTCCACCTCACCCCAGAAAGAATGGCTGCTATCAAGAAATCAACCAATAACAAATGCTGGCAGGGGTGTGGAGAGAAAGGAACCCTTCTCCATTGTTGGTGGGAATGCAGACTGGTGCAACCACTATGGAAATCAGTGTGGAGATACCTCAAAGAACTAGGACTACAGGTCCCATTTGACCCAGCTATTCCCCTGCTGGGTATTTTCCCAAAAGAATTAAAAGAATCAAACCACAGTGATATATGTGCACCTGTTTACAGTGGCACAGTTTGTAATAGCTAAAGCTTGGAAACAGCCCAAGTGCTCATCAACTGGAAACTGGATAAAGAAGATGTGGTTTTTTAATAAAATGGAGTACTACTCAGCCATAAAGAATGAGAAACTAGAGTCATTTATAGCTAAATGGATGCATATTGAGGCCAACTCTTAAGTGAAATAAATAAGACACACATATGTAAATACCAAATAGTTTCTCTAGTGTGAGAAACTGAGAGTGTAAATAAGGACTAAAAGGATTAATAACTAATAATTGATACTTTGAAATAGGAAAAGGTCCAAAGAGGTAGGGGTCATGGGAGGGGAAGGGGAAAGGAAAGAATGGAAAGGAAAAATTATGAGAAAAGAAAAAAAATGGAAACGAAGTATGTAAATAGGGAAGGGTTTAGGGGTGAAGGGCGCACAGGCAATGGGGGAAAAATGAGAACCAAAATACATCATGTACAGGTACAAGCACCCAAAGATAAATATAAATGTATTGCATACATAACATGTACCAATAAAAGAATTTAAGAAAAAAAAAAAGTAAATGAAGGTACTTCTGTGAAGGAATTCCATGACAAAAAAGAGATGAGAAGCTGGGGAACAAAAAGTCATTTAGAGAAAAAGACTAAGCCAACACACTATGACGCGAACACTGGAAGAAAACTGAGGGAGAAATACGTTATTATGCAGCTGTGCTTGGCAAATGAGCTTAAGGCTGGAGACATTTTCCAGGTTCCAAAAATACAAACATACTTTTCTTACTTTCAAATGAGGTGCTTCTGTTCAGCAGGGCAAAGCAGTTCAACCTAGTCGCGATTCACTGGGGCTAAGAGCTTCCAGAAAGCTTCCCAGACAATTCGCCTTTGTTCTCAGTGGTTCTCAATCCTGGCTGCACTCTACAGTCACCTGGGGAATGCTTTAAAATCCCAATGCCCAGACCAATTAAATCAGAGTCTCTGAAAATAGGCCCCAGACATGGTAGTTTTTCAAGCTCCTCTGGTGACTCCAGTGTGCGGTCAAGGCTGAGGGAGACAGCTTTGGACAGGCTCCTCCAGCAGAGCAAGTGACGAGGACGATTTCATTTGTTAAAGGACAGTTTTGTTACTAGCTCAAAGTTAAACTCTGCTCCAAACACAGAGACTTCTTTTAGCTGAGAAAACCAGGCTGTGATTTCTGTAGCCCCTACAAGGAGTTCGCTTTCAGTAGGAAAATGGGGATTGCTCCAGACCAGGATTTAACTGCATGAGGATAACCTGCGGGCCTGTTGAACCAGCCTGCTAGGCCTCACCCTCAGGGCTTCTGAGTGAGCCAGGCTGGCATGGGGCGGAGAATCTGTGACCCTAACAAGTCCTTGGTGACACTAATGCTCCTGAGACCTCTCAAAACCTTTGCTCTAAAGAGATGCTGCTACCTGTGGGCTATGGGTCCAATGAATCAACTAGAATTTCTTAGGACTGGTCTGCAGGAGGATGGGAACTACCCACAGGAATCCCCTAAAACACAAACTCCTAACTCGTAGCTAAAGGCCGGACAACGATGAATAGGTATGTAATTCTTTCAGAGAAAATGTCCAGTTGTCTTTCATAGGAACTATACTCTCAGCTGTCTCTGTGATTTGTCCAGCCTCTGAAAGCTTTGAAATTGTGCCAGCCTTACAAGAGCCCCTAATTAGAGCTCATTTTTTAACATGCAGCTCTGCACCTGCCAAAAAAAGTAATTAAATAAATTGTTCCAGCTGAGGATGGAGTTAGCCAAATGCATCAGCAATTCATTTATAGATCCAAAAAGGCAGGCTGCCTGCCCTCTGACCATTCACAACATAATATTTATCCCTAATTGGAGCACCACTGCATTAAAAAAAAAAAGTCCCTTTCTTGTTTTTGATGCCATGTCTTTCTGAAGCTCCCCCAGAGAGCTGTCAGGAACTCATTATGGGCTAGAAATTCACTTTATTTAATCCTCTGTAAATTATCCAAGGAGCATATACCCCCAAGCTGACATACTCACCTCGACTAGCAAATGCCAGCAGAGGCAACTAGTTCTTCTGCTAGTCTTGCAGGATCCCTTACACACTCACAAACCTGTTTTTCTGCAAAATACTGAGTGCAAGGAGATAGCTTGCTTTAAATAAAAGTAGAAAACCAAACTCATATTTGAAGAACAAAGTTAGACACTGCAATGCAAGGCTGAAAAAAAATCCATCAAAAGTACATATCTAATGCCACCTCTTTAAAGGAGCCGGCTCCAGTTCATAATGTAGATTTTCTTAGGTCCTGTGAACAAAGTTGGTTAGTTTAAGTAAAATACAAACATTCACAGGATGGCTGCCATTTTAGAAAAGCTCTACAGTGACTTTAGGGTCTCCGAAACAATGATCTCCCATAAGGTTTATTTTGAACTGTGAATGAGGCCAAGTATCACTGAGAAAGATTAGTATTAAAAGCTTGGGGAGTTTAATTCTAGTATTTTTGTCTGATGTTGTGGGACAAGCAGAATCAACAGAGTTCTCTAAGAGTTGCAAGTCCTTTCCATGTATCTTTTTATCTAATAGGGTATTCAGAGATCAGTAAAATGTGAATTTCTTGAGCTTGGATGTGGATTATGCATCTAAAAAAGGCAGAGTGTGGTTTTGTTTCCACCTGGACAGAACAGCTTACCTTTAGGTCCCCTCAAACCAAGAGCACCTGGGGGACCCTTAATCCCTGGGAGGCCGCGAATTCCCATCTGACCAGGGAAACCATTCTCTCCAGGAGGTCCGGGGGCCCCAGGAGGACCAGGCCTGCCAGGGAGACCAGAGGCGCCTGAGTCTGGACGCTTGAGACTAGCAGCCATCTCAGCAAAATGCTCTGAAAGATAACAGACACAACAATGCAGAGCAGTCAGAACCCTGAGAGGAGCATGAACGAAGAGAGAGGTATGCCAAATGGCTTCCTTTATTACTGTATCACCAGAGCTTCCACACTGGGGTAAGAGATGGAGAAAGGCAGATACTTTTCCATGGGCTTTCTGCCAGCAAGCTTCCCTGGTGCTGCTTCATTCGCCTTTCCCTGGGTTTATCTGGTCATGCTACTTTGAGACAGAGTAAGGGGAGAAGAGCTTTAAACAGCAAGTCTCTGGGATGAGTGGTGCTGGAAGGTACAGTTGTCACCTGAATCCTAGCTGGGTATCTGCAGACCCAGGATAGGAAGAAAGATGAGTTTCTTGAAGGGATGGGAGTGCTGTTCAGAGGCTTTGCAAGAGCCAAGGGCATCATGCAGAATCAGCATTCAGACCACATTTGAGATCCAGTCTCAAAGCTAAAAGTCTTCTCCTCTTTACAATATAATATAACCCGAAATACCATGAAGATTCATGGTTTCTTAGAAACCCCTACCTCATGGTTTTCTCATGCTTGGAATAGACAACAATCATTAAAAATAACCTGTTTCTTGAGAATGGTCACAGTCTGTCTTAAAAATTAATAACTGGGCTTTTCCTGGAACCATTAAATAGATTCAGAATCACCCACTAAAACCATGGAAAACAAAAAATCTCCCAATTAAAATACTCTAAGCAAAATATTTTAGTATAATATTGTTTAAAACTCTAGAATATGAAGGAGAATAATGAACTGGAAATAATCTTCCAGCCAAAATTTTAAAAATATTTAAATGTGAATTTGCCTATTTAAGCATAAAGTCATAATTTTCTAGATATATAAAGTTTAAAGCTAAAATAGATTTTCAAGATAAAATGTCTGTAATGAAGATACCAATAATATTGATTTTCAAATATAGAAATCCTCATTTCATTCCTGCTTGAGTCTAGAAAGCTCTACATGTATTTTAAACAAACTAGACTATACAGAGAACATAGAAATGGAGAATATTTCTTCAGGACAGAGTTAGCTCCAACAGAATAAGATAATTTCCTATTAGAAGGCTCCAAATGTTACAGGATCTCCTCAGTTACTTTTGTGCCTCTTCATTTTCTGTGTATTTTCAGAACTAGACCAATTCTGAAACAAATAATAATTGTCATCACTACAGCAAAATTTAGATAAAAATTAACACATGTAAAAATATATTACCATTTTAGAAAATATTAGTCATTGCTATCTCCATATGTTGTACATGAGTAGAAGTAATGTCCTTCTGCTTCTCATGGGCATGGAATCTGTCATTTAGTTTTCACAGAGAGAAATCTTAGGGTGATGCTAGATACACACCAGGAGGTAGAATTTCCAAGGAAAAGAGTGTGAGTGTGTGTGTGTGTGTGTGTCTGCGTTTGCACTTTCTTGTACATTATCCCCTGCCTCAGAGGGAAAAAAAGGAAGGAAGGGAGTGAGGGAAAAAGAAAGCAGGCTAACACAGCAAGGTAATATTTTACTTTTAGACTATAAACTATTGTGGATGGAAATAATTGGATAAAACAGAATTGACATTAACATTATTCAAAATCTCCCACTTTTAAAGCATACAAAAAGCCACTATGATATACCCTTGCATGTCTACAAAAATAAAATTGTAAGAACCAAGAGTTGATGGTGGAAAAGTTAAATCATTGTGATTTACTTACCTTGCATGACCCTCATGCAAACCTGCTTAATGTGCTGATCTGTCGGCGCTCTGCCCTGGGACAGGAAAGAAACAGGCAGATTATGCAGGGAGACACACAGAGGACACTGTTAAACTGTAAACTCACAGGCTCTTTATAAGAGCTGGAGCCATGGCCAGTGAGCCCCACTACAAGGAAACCCACTCACCGGAGAGCCCTGGGCCCCAGGCAGCCCGGTGGCACCCTGCTCGCCCTGCACACCCCGGGGTCCAGGCGGTCCTCTTGGTCCTTCCACTCCAGGAAGCCCCCGAATTCCTTCAGGGCCTCTCAAGCCAGGCTCCCCAGGGTTACCCACCTGGAACAAAATCGTACACTGTGAAACCAGGGTTAGACACAAGCAATGTGCCTGTTACTATTAACACAAGCACTTGCATGAAATTTTGTGGGAAACATAAAATAAAATAAAGATATTTCCAAGAAAATAAGCTATTTAGCCTCTATAACATTTGAATGGTGAAGCTGAAGGCAGTAGGGGTATCCAAGAATTATAAAATACTAACATAAATTAAATGAATGCACTTAAAGTGACAATTAAAATGCTGCATTTAAAACACTGGGTCAAAAAGGGCAAGTTCATAGTTTACCAAAGTCATAAGCCTAGTTTTCTTAGGTCACTGGAAAGAAAGTTTTGTGTTATTATCTGTTTCTTCTTTGTAAGAGAAGCTTCTTTGTCAATGTCTTGTACTCAGAGTAACTACTTTGAAGATAATGATCCAGAGTATTCACTATTGTTATTCTTTTATTATTCTGTTACAAAATTTTATTTTTTCATAAAATAAAGTATTAAGGAAGTTAAGTTTCTAAACACTAAAAATAAGTTAAAAATAAACTTCTCTCAATATACAAGCATATACAAGTTAGGTTTTTTTCTGAAAGCAGACTATTAAAAGTATTTAAAAGGATCCTCATCTGCATAATACTCTAAAAAGAGTCTAAATGAACTCCATTTGGGGGAAACTAAAATTCATTAAATTCCTCCGGTGGAATCTGTGGTAGAGGCGCTACAGTGCACTGTTGTTCAGAGTAAGTATGAGAAGATAAAAGGACAGGAGGCAGCGAGGGAATGCTAGTATTCAAGACATGAATGTTCATAAAGCTACTCAATGCTGCGTGGCTTCCATCTGCAGCATCTATCTAGGAAGAGCTACTCTTCAAACATTCAGATGTTTCAAACCCAAGGAAGAAAGGGATGAGGCCACGCTTTCACCATGCACATCTAAATGAAGCTCAGCAAATGAGCTTTTCTCAATCTCTCTTCACGCAAAAGAATTGGTATTCATCAAAGTCAACTTACTAAAATTGCTTCTGTAAGGAAATTATGGCCCAAAAGACTTCCTGAAAGACAGTGTCAACAAGGAGAGCAGAAGATATACCACGGAAGGCTGCACAACTGTCAGGTGGCCAGAGCGAAAAACTGTAACAACTTCTAAAACAACTCAAAGAGAAGCCAAAATGAACTCAGAAAGGTGCTAAAGAACTGTCAGAAACTAAAGGAGACCAAATCAGAGTGTACCCTCTTGCTGGCAATAGCTGAAATATCATTAGAATAAGGGACAGGGAATTTTTGATGAATACATCAAGGACTGATGTGGCCAGGAAGTCATAAAGGCCCTTGGGTCTTTAGGAAGAAATTCCTCAATTAAGGAGCAGTGGAATGAAGTAAAAGTCAGGCCGCAGACATCTCTACTGAACAAATTTGTGCTGGAATCAGTAAGGATAGAGTCTTTGTAGTAATAACTATTTCCTTTGTACAGTACAGTTCAGCTTCATCAGTATCACCTGTGCAGGGTATGTAAGGCAGAGCAGGGGGAAAGTGATGAATTAAAGGCTAGTTCCTAATATTATATCCAAATTAGAGTACAATTAACTTATGACAATCATGGCATTGTGATCATTTTTTTCTTTCATAACTTAAATAGTACTGCATATTTCTAGATAGTGAAATAGGATTTCTATTACCATGGGTTTACTCTTTTGTTCAGTCCTAATCCTTTCCTTTCAGAGATTCTAAGGCATAAAATGCCATTTGAAATTTAGTGTTTGGAGGCAGGTGAATTAATATGATGTGATGATATCTGTTTTAGTAGAGCACCTAGAGCCCAAACTCCAGGCATTGTACTAGTCTGGACAGGTCCTCCTGGAGAAAGGAAGGCTGAGCATGCATCCAAATCCTCAAGTAGGATGTAGCTATTCCAAGGGGAGAGGAAGTGTGTTACAGACTAGGAGAACAGTAAAAGGGTTGAGCAGCATGGCACATAAAAGAAGTACAAATAAGGAAGCTCCAGATACCCAGGAGAGAGGATGGGTGAAGCAAAGAACTCTTCATCTGAAGCTCTGTACACCTTGCTAAGAATCCAATTTTATTCTGTAAAATGTTATTCTTAAAGGGTTTTGAGTGAAGGAAGATTATTACATAGTGAGTTTATCTTTTTATTTAGATTACATGGGCTGCTATGAGGCTAATTTGTTGGATGGAGACAAAGGAGTGTGGAATCTTCTAGAAATGAGAAAGACTTGGAAATTAACTAGAAGCTGGCGGTAGTGGCATTGAGATTGAGATCTGGCTTCAGCTTTCTCCTATTTTCTTAAATTTTTAATTATATTAGATTAACATTCCTTACAAATTGGCAAATCACTTCAGGTTTCCTATGAAATGGATCTGTAATTCTGAATACATCTCATTAGTAAGGACATCAACTGAATTTCTATGCAATGACAAAATTGAGCAAAATTATATTTTCTAATTCTAATAATTCTCTACTATATGTTCTTATGCATTATGTCACTATCTTCCTCAATTAGAACATGCAGGATATTAAGAAAATTACTGAAATATTTTGCAATAATATAACTGCCAATGAAATTCAGTTATATCATTCTCACAAGTCAGTTTTTTAAAAATGAGTCATTTGGGGAGGAAATTAGAGTACTATCATGTAATATTCATTGAACCATTTACAATACAAAAAAACTCCCTTCAGTTTGCTTAGTTCAAAAGGTAGATCCATTTATTCAATTGTGATTTTTTTCTATTAGATTAATCCATTGTCTAAATAATAAATTTAGAAATTTATTTCCCTAAAGGTAAGTCCTTTAAGGATTGAATTTTATAGAATTATTTCATAAAGCAAAGCATTACATTTTCTACACCTTTATTGATATTTTCAATTTTTTATACCATTACTACCCATTATACTTACAGATCCCTTTGGGCCAGGTAATCCTATATCTCCCTATATCAATAAAACAATATTATATTAGAACAATATATTCACACTTGATAGTTTCCTAAAAACATTTAAAGACTACTATGCTGTTAAAATATAGAATACCATGAACAGATTAACCTTGGCACTATAGAAAAACATTAGGCTCAAATTTGGATTTTAGTCCCCATTCTGTAACTTCATTCTGTGACCTTATGTGAGCTAGGTGACCTCCCAGCTTTTGGCTATATGAACTGGTCAATACTAAGGTTGAATCCGAGTTCTTCAAGTTTTTATCCAGATCTAAAATGCTAGACAGAATTAGAATGTGCAAGTCCAAAGATAATAAAATAGAATTCTGTTTTGAGACCCAAAGACATTGAAACTTCTCTTAAAAATTCACTTTGTAATTCAAACAATATTTTAAAATTTATCCCCAAAAGTCTATCGAACAAAATTTGCATGCTTTTAGGCTTAAAAAAAAAAACCTTAAAATCTCCCACCATTAATTCTAGGTTGAGTTCAGCTCAATATAAGCACATCAGCTAATCTCCACTATAAAACAGAATGATTTAAAACATTCTCTTAGTCCATAAGGAACAACTTCAACAGAAAATCTGGGAAGTTTTGTCCAATTCAGTTATTACATTTATATTTACTCTAAATCCTGAAAATCTGGGAAAAAAAAATGACCAGAATTTTTCCCGCATAAAGCCCTCTAAAGCTATTTCCTGGGAAATCTAATACCACAGGCTCAAAGAACTAAAACATAAGTTTCCATGTTAGGTCATATTGGTTTGTGTCAAAACCATAGTGATGAACCAGCAGACCAAGAAGTTCTAGCAGTAAAGATAACTTGTTCTCATTCTTACTGCTTTCCAGGAGATTTAGCAGTATGACTCTTGAGATGGAGGTCACTTCTTGGGGGGGTTTCACAGGAGACAGAAAGTCCTTGGTCATATTTGTGAACCACAGCTTGCTAACTACAATAAAACTTCAATTTTGCTTTGATGGTAGGCACTACTCACAGAATTTCTGTTCTCCTACAAGAATCACCTTGAATGTCTAGGTGGAAGGCTACAAGAAGATTCACCATCTATACAGGAATTCTCTAAAAATTTAAAGTTTGGCCAAGCAATTGTGGGATAATTCTTCTCTGCTTTACTTAATCTTGGAAGTCCTTTGTCAGGTTAGAGAAGAAACATCTCAGCCCTTAAAGAAGGTGGTGAAGATAACAGTGCCATGAAAAAAGAAAATGCAGATATAGCTATATTTCTAATACAGTTTGAAATTGATAAAGTTCCATCATTAATCAGATAAAAGTCTTACAAGATCACCCCTGTCTCCTGCTTCACCTTCTTCACCAGAGGCACCCTAAAAAGCAGGATGAAAGGCCACATTTTTAATTTCTTAGTCCTGTGGGTCAAGTTTAACCAGTCAACATTGATAAGCATTCATCAGTGCCCACAACACTCCCAGTACCATGCAGCAAAACAAAATGTTCTCAAGGACTTTGCAATCTGGCTGGCTAGTTCAGCCAAAAACACAGCCTACACAGAGACCAGAAGGTGAGGCTGGGTTTTAGCTATTAAGTGCATTTAACTCAGTAAAATTAATGACTATATCCACCAATTTTGTAGTTAGGTAACCACCGAAAGAGGACTCCTACAGTAGAAAAAGGAACCCAGGGAAAAGGCTGAGTCTAATTCATATGCACAGGTTATTTGCTGAGGTCTTGATCAACAAAAAGTTAAAACACTATGATATGGTTGTGGAAAACTCCATCAGACATGAGGAAACCAGTGTGGTGAACCAGAGAGACAAAGGAGGGACAGTGTGTAGCCAGGAGGCAAAGCTATCATTGCCTCTAGCTTATTAACACCGGAGATAAGGACACAAACCAAACCAAAGTCTAGGTTTCACTCACTATAAAGAACACTGAGTGACACTGAGAGCCTCCTGTGTTTTAATGGCACCCATAAACCAGCCAGCACCCTACTTGTGAAGTGGTACATAATAAACACTGCATTTCACACTAACCAATTAACATAACTTACCTGTTCACCCTTTGGACCCGGTTCACCAAATACACCCTGTAATGAATGAAGTATGATACTTTTTCAGTATTTTGAGCTATTTGTATCCTTTCAAATGAGCCAATTCCCATTATTGAGCTGATGGATGAGCAGAAGTATGGATAGTGTGATAGGAGATAACATCCCCACTTCTCATAAGAATTCCTAACAAGATTCCTAACAAGAATCAGGAAGATCTAGAAAAATTGACAGTTGTCCCAATAATCTCTTGTAATCTGGGCATTCCCTCATCACAACCACATCAAATTTCACTAAGAAGAATAAAAATTTAAAACCAAATAGCATGATTGCAACTGAAATTTTTACTTTTCTCATCCTTTACTTCGTCCCTTCTGATCAATTATTACATCTTTTGCTTCTTAATGTCAACTCTCTAATTTAACATACCTTTCACAAAAGCTGTCTATAATAAAGTCTAGAAAACTTGCTCATTGGGCCAAAAGTAAGCCTGATTTCTCAACAAACACCCTTCCAGATAAAAATTTCCTGGAGCTCTGGGTATCTTACCCTGTCACCTTTCATTCCAGGAAGTCCCGGGGCTCCAGGCAGGCCAGGGAGGCCGGGGCTACCATGAGGTCCCTGGGAAACAGACAAAAGTCTCTGGAGTCACGCTCTGCAATACTGAAAGCTCACAAGCAGACTGGGCCTCGGTGGCCTTGGTATTGACTCACAGCTAGGATAAATGTGCTGTGGTCAGTTTAGCTCAGCTCCCCCAGGGGGTCCGCATCAAGTCCCCTGCAGAAGCCTGACATTCCCCCCACACTCAGGTTTAGCTTCCCTTTGCAATCCTTCCCAACAGCAGGCTCTTTCAGCAAGTTCCTCAGAAGTACTCAGCTTCTCTTGCTGGGTAAACAACTGCTGTGCAAGAAGCAAAAGGCAGCATTCACTCTCAGCCCTTTTTAATTCCAAGAAGGACCAGAGGCCAAATATAGCACTTCTTGTCTCTCTCGGTTTTAAGATGTATACTACAAACCACACTGATTAAAATACCCTCTGAGGGTATCCTACTTCCACATTTACATTTTCACACATTCCTATAACAATAGAAATCAAATGCAACTGATTTAATGAACTTTTGGAAATTGTTTTTCTCTCCTTGCTTAGTTTTAAAAATGTATTCTGTTTTGCAGAAAGCAAATGAATACCTGGAGATTGGAAGCATTACTTACCAGTTTACCTGGTAGGCCTGGGGAACCTACTGGTCCTATTTCTCCTCTACTGCCCTGTAAAATCAGAAACATCATTGTCAACTAGATATTAACAAAATAAAATCATTAATTACTATATAAATAAAATAACCCAAGTATTTTTTATTTTTTAAATATAAATGTCACCAAAATATTTTCCCCTTCCTTCAACTAAAGGCATAGGACCCAGTGATGGCAAACCTTTTAGAGACCAAATGCCAAACTACAACCCAAACCCACTTACTTATTGCAAAGTGCCAGCACTGCAGTGAAATGTGAATACTGGGGCTTTAGTTTAGAAAAAAACAACTTTACATTAACATCTTTTGTCTTAAAGAAAAACTACTCTTAAGTGAAATAAATAGGACACACATGTGTAAATATCGAATAGTTTCTCTGGTGTGAGAAACTGAAAGTGTAAATAAGTATCAAAATGTAGAACAGATAATGTGAAATAGGAAGATAAGGCCCAAAGGGAAAGGGGAAGTAGGAGGGTTAAGGGAAAGGAAAGGAATAAATATGATAAAAGAAAAAAATAGAAACAAAGTTTTTGTAAATAGGGAGGGGTGGAGGAGTGGAAGGGAGGGCAGGGGAATGGGGGAAAAGATAAGAACCAAGATACATTATCTAAAGTTACAAATTCCCAATGATGAATGTCATCATACTGCATACCTAAAATGTACCAATAAACTTAATAATTTTTTTAAAAAAAGAAACACAGTAGCACGCGTGCCACAGGCACAAGTCATCATATATAATCCTGTGTTCATCTTTCAACAAATATTGCACGGCTGTTCATTATGATTGCTAACCATTGGTAATATGTGATTATATATGAAATGGCAATTAACAACTTTCAGCATCTAACTCACTCTATATTATGGCTGTTTGTGAACACATTTTTAGAGGATGTGTTCTTGAGGTTATTCACTACACTTTACATAATTTAAAATTCTGCACGGTGTCTGAAACACAGAGTAAATTTTCAAGTCTACAGAACATTATAAAGTAACATCTGGCAAATTGTCTTTTATCTCAAAAGAGTGAAAAAAGAAAAATAAGACAGAGATGTTTGTCTTTAAATTACTACTGAAAATTCAAAAGACACAGATGGTAGAAATGTATAAAGTTTCTGAGATAAAAATTTCTTTGTTTTACCCATTCTTGCTCTAAATATGTCTTAAAAGATTAAACAGACTTTGAAAAGTACAATTCATAATGAAGTTACACTAAAAGCGACACTAATTCATTCTGCAGGCCAATTTTGAATGTTTACTTGAAATCTAAGTTTTCAAATTTTCATTTGAAATTCTAAACTTTTTTAAACTTTTGTAAAAAGGAGATACAAAGACTCTTCAATTTCTTTTCCTGAGAACCTCATATGTTTTATGCAATCTAATAAAAGCTTGTTTTATTTCTAACACAAGCTCAACTAAGCTGAACACTGAGGACGTTGGATAAATAATCACATTTTCTGAAAGATGTACATAAAAATGAAAGAGGTCCTTTGAGTTACTTTTTCTTTAAATAACATGCTTAATGTTTATAAATGCTTCTGGTAGGATTATTCTGTTCTGACCTGTGTGCTATTCATTCTTCTTTAAGTTGAACACTATATCAAGATCCATAAACCATCTGGATTTTCAGTTTCCCTAAAGGATCAAGAAATGTGTCCCAAATTACAACAGTCTCTAGCCATGAGCTATAAATTCATGGTAGTCATTTCACATGACTTGTAGGTGATATAAACTAAATGCTTTTAAATACTTTTCAACAACTTTTATGTGAACAACCTGCTTGGTGTAGGCGTCTGGAATGATACACTGGTCCTTAAGCCTCATGAGCAGCAGGAAAGCCAGAGGCAACATCCTGTGAGGACAGAATGGATAAATACTAGCCACTGCGATCGAGACTTCTAAGAGACTTCCCCCTTGATTTGGCCTAGAACTTCAAAGTTCAAGACAGATTTTCTTCAGTACATCTGCTCTCTTGGAATTTACAAATAATTTCTCAACTGCATCATGATTGGGATACTAAATGTCATTGAGCTAACATGAATTTAATTCTGAAAACAGTCATTGGTAGAAAAAAATTAATAGTATCAGAAGGGGACAGTTTAGCTCTTGACAGAACCTCAAGTATCACTTCTAAATGAATGAATCTTATGTTATCTTATCCAAAATAAAGATGATTAATATACTTTTTTCCATGAATAGACCAAGGGCTAAATTAAAATATAGGATTGTATAACCTATGATTTATTTTTGGTAGGATTATCTTCTCAGTCAGAGTCAAAGATTTTTCTCTGATGAAGTTTATTTTCTCTGTCTTTCACAAGTCTTATTCATTTCTTAAGTATTTCCCAACCCCTAGCAGCCTTAGTAACACAGGTGAGTGGCTCAGCTCTGTACTCCTGAGGGCTGACACCAGAGGACAGGAAGAAGGGTGTGCGACTGTGGGCATTACTCCTTTGTGACTGCACAGACCATCCGTGACTCTTTGTTCTTATTCTGCTTCCATCTTATAAATCCTCAGCCACTCTTAATGTAGATATTTCCACAGAAATCACCTCAGTGTGAAAATGGTAATGTTACATTCACAACAGTGACCAAACAGCTATGAACAAAAAGTAATGACCCTGTGGCCTTGGACACAGAAAATGTAGATAGATAATGTCATGAAATCATTTAACATTGTTCCATCATGGCTATCTCTTGGTGTTTTTTTTTCTTTATTCAAATACACATCCTGAAAAAATATATATTTTATAAAGTTACAGCTGGATGCTTTTTCACAAAATTAATATGCTTCTGTAACTAGCACACAGTTCAAGACATGGAACATCAAGAAACCCCTGCCCCGCTTCCTGCTATTCCCTACCCCCATCTTGACTTCTGATAGCACATATCAGTTTTGCCTAGTTTTGTTCCTCACATAAATTGATCAACATTATGCTTGTAAGAAATATCCATATTGCTGCATGTAGTGCAATTCCATTCATGGCTAGATTCCATAGTATGAGTCAATTATAATTTATTATTTTTATTTCTACTTTTAATGGGCATACTGGTTGTTATTTTAGGGTTTTTTTTAAAATGTGTAATTAAGAGTTGATTCATTTCTTTAAAGGATGTCACTGTATACTTTAGAGGGTTTCCTTAAGATATTATCAAACATTTTTATATAAAAAAGTGGAAATTTGGATAGAAAGTAATTGAAGGTGAGAAAAGGGAAGGAGCTAACACTGTCAAATAGTCTTTGCTTTTCAAACTCCCTAAGACACCCAAGTTACTTGGAAATGCTAAGTCTATAGCCCTCATGTCTCCAGTTTCTGTCAACACCACTGATCACCAGGCACATTCGTCACAAGCAAGTACTGGGTGGTACTTTGTAAACATAATTTCCATAAATACAGGCAGACAATTCAAATGGAGCAAACTATGAAACCTCTTAAAGATCACAGAAAACTCCAGTATACCTATGTTGCTAGAATTATTTGCCAAAATAAGGGATTTTTATTTCATCACCTTCTTCTAATGTCTGTCACATTTGTGAAATTTATCCAAAATTTTAACTAGCTGAAGAGTGAACACTATCTTTAGAACCTTGGCAGTTTTAGAAATGAGAATTACAAATCACTCTACTTGGCATAGTTTATATACTATCTTTCCCTCTGGCAAAAAAAGGATATTGATTAACCCAGGAGATGGATTACAATTTCTATAAACCACTGTCATATTAACATAGGAACATTATATTAATCTTACTACTGTGGTAACTTTTAGGTTTGATACAAAGACTTTTTAATGATTCAATTCCATTATACAGTTTGTATTTCTCTCTAGTATAAGTTTACAAGCTCCCTCAAATGAGAGGAAGAAAAGAACCGGTCTACACTGTAACCATGTCACACATTAGCTTCACGAATCACTGCAAGGCCTGGGTAGATGGGGGACACCAGCACCCCACGTGGGCCTCTGTGCTCACTGCTGATGTGTCAGGTGAGGATGAGGGACTCCAAGAGAAAGTGACAGGCTTCTGTACTCCAGGAGCACGTGCTCTTCAGTAAGTTGGAGGGAGGCAGGCCAACGTGGTTCTCATCCAATAAAACCATGAGAGGGAGGCACAAGCCTGGGAAAGTTTGAAGAAGCCTGGAAGATGGAAACTGACCAGTAGCCACTAGAAGGTAGGATCAAATCAGAGGTGAGGCTCTTTTCCTGCTCGGAACCAAAAGCCAACCAAGCCAAGTACAAATCAAGAGAAGTATGCCAGAGAAAGACACAGCAGAAATAGGTGCACAAATGAAATCACTGGAGGGGCCAGAATATAAAACTAATATTTATTGCAGCAGTACTAGCAAATGTTGATGGAGATATCATTTACATACTGCTGGGACATATTAGAAGTATGTTTTCATTCCCTCTACTCAGTTTGACTTGAGATTTGCAGGAAAAACTGATCAGACTTCTGAGACATAGTTGGAAATGTGCAGACTTATCTACAAAACTGAAGTTAATGATGTAAAATAAAGAACAAATGTAGCCTTCAGTAAGTAGATTTAGTGTTAAAACAATACGACAGAACTATAATATTTATAACATCATGACATTCTTCTGAAAAATTTATAGCAGGTGAGAAGTCAGTTATTACCAATGAAAACAGCATAGCAGGATTTATTATGCCTCTAACACAATTCGTTTCAAGAAAGATTTATTGAGCATTACCTTATGCCAGACCCTGAGTAAAGAGATGTAGGGTACCCAGATGTTAATCAAACATGCCCTTGTCTTTCTGAAGTAATCACAGCAAGGGGCGCAAAGGGGTCAAATGTTACAGAGTTCTGAATAAGGAATGATCACTTCTGCCCGGGGCACAGGGTATTACTGGAAGATAGTTCTTTGGTAGAATTAACATTTATATTATATCTAAGAGGGGACAGAAAATGCCAAGTCACAGAAATGGAGGAAAAGCCATCAAAATATAAATTCTGACACAAAGGAAAACAAGCAGTCTGAGAAGTACAGAGAATATTTACAAATGTATACACCACCCAGCCTGACCTGAACACAGGCACTGAGCCAGACAGAAATGAGAAATAAAACTAGGAGGCTAATAGAGAGTTTGAGGTTTTAGACCTCTTACAGTCACTGGAAATCCATCAGATTTTTAAATGGGGATGAAAAGTGATGATGGAACCTGTGGTTTGCAAAGACCAATATGGTGCCGTGTGCAGTCTGGGGTACTACCATTCTCCAGGGCCTTCGGAATTGTGTTTGTTACTTTTTTGTCATAAAGGCCATGGAGACATTCCTAGGGTTCTAGGTGGACATCATGGATGTGAGATACTTTTCCATGTGCAAGAATCCTGAAGAACAAAAAAGTAGCCCAATCTAAATGCCAACAGTTCTGTGTTTGGAAACACTACAGAGGATGGAAAGACTGGAGGTGGGAGAGCAAACCAGGAGATGAGTGCAGTCATCCAAGGAGTCAGCAATGACCTGAGTCAGGCTGGTAGAAAAGAAAGTAAAAAACCAGAGTCAAACACAAGAGATCTTGAAATGAAGACAGAATCTACAGTCCTAATAGGGAATAGAGGTAGGGAATGTGAGGAAGGAAGAGTGCCAAGGCTGTGAGCCTCAGTGACAGGAACAATGGGAAGGATTTGAAGTCACACAGAAATCTGAAAATCAGAATCTGAAATTCAGGCCCAAAACCCTACGTCAGCATAGATTCCTCTGATCCACCTCACATAAGCGAACCGACTCTCCTCAGCCCTGGGTGTTCTGCCTCATGGAGTTCACTGCTTGACATACCCCTTGGCACTTCACTAGTAGTGGATCTGGCATTCTCTACTTTGTGTCACATTCTGGGTACAGTACATGGTCCCAGCATACAGCAAGTGCTCAGACAATGCTCCTTCAACTACATTCAGCTTTCTGCTCAATTATATGAATAGCAGATATAATAATAAACACTCCAAGTGCTAACACCCTCACCCTACTAAACTGGCCTGGACCAGTGATAGAGCATCTTCATTGTTTAAGAAGCCTGGCAATAACCTCAGTGCATCAACAGTTAATTTATGGAAAGTATTTTCACCAGGAGTTTTCAGGGTTCAAGTAAAAGACAAGAAAGTAGTAAGCAATGAGCAAAAGAACAAGGAAAACAATTAGGACTAGGAGCTGGCTTCTTCAGTTGCAGAGAAATTTCAGGTCAGTTGATGAACATCTGTGAGAAGTAGAAAAACTCCACTCCCATGCCATAAGACAGCTAGAAACATTCACTATTTTCTACCATAAAACTCTCCATTCAATATGCTCAAAAATGCTTTAAAAGAAGCAATAATGATATGTGGAAATGTTTCTATGTTCTCACTTAAATATTTTTTGTTATCCAATAGACTGAAAATAAGAACTAAAATTAAAGGTCAGAAAGAATTTTTAAAGTCAAATTTAAGTGCATAATGTTTAATTTTCTAATGTTTCTCTCTAAGGATTAAATTATAACTTGTAAGAAAAGATACACTGCTGTATCCACTGTAAAATAGACAAGTTTACACACTCACACTTAGAGAAGTCTGACAGTTTCTCAAAAGATAAAATATAGTCACTGTGAGGCAAAGCAATTCCACACCTAGTTATTTACCCAAGAGGAATCAAAACATATATCCACATGAAACTTGTGCACAAATTTTCATACCAGCATTATTCCTAAAGGCCAAAAAAATGGAAGCAATGCAAACGTCTATCACCAGACAAAGGGATCAATAAGATATGGTACACCAACACAATTAATCCATACAATTAAATGTTCTGCAGCAGTATAAAGGAAGTACAAAGCTTGTTTATACAAGCAACGGCACAGACAAATGTTCAAGCACTGTGCTAAGTGAAAGAAGATAAACATTTCTAAATGCCACGCAGTGTATGACTTCACTTATATTAACTTTTCAGAATCACCAAACCCACAGAAACTGAAAGTGGATTTGTGATTACATAGACCTGAAGGACTGGGAAGAAATACTGAATGACTGCTTGTGGGGACAGGGGTTCTTTTGGGTGATGAGAATGTTCTAATATTGATTGTGGTGATAGCTGCAAAATTCTGTGAATATGGTAAAAATCAATGAACTATCCAGATTAAACACGTGAATTACACAGTATGTGAATTATATCTTAATAAAGATGGATTTTTTTAATCATGCTAAAATATTTCCTTCATAATAGGTTGAGAGGAGAAGGGGGCTATCATGTTTCTCTTAATCACCTCCTTTCTGTTTCTATTTTCTGCAAAGAAGATATGTTGCATCTAAATAGCATTCCTGTAGTGCTGTTCATCAAGCTACCACATGCTGAGCCATGGATGGCATCTGCGCCTGCCTGGCAGCCCCTTTCCGAAGGCATCACAGGTAAGGGGTACTCACCGGAAGCCCTCGGGGCCCACGTGGTCCCACCTCTCCCGGAGGCCCCTGCTGGCCCTGTTAAGAGGAAGACAGAGAAAAGGTTAACATCCCCTCATATCAACAGGCCATAATTGATGAAAGGTAAAATGGGATCTTACCGGTTTGCCTGAATTTCCCAATTGACCGGGCTTCCCTGGAGCTCCTGTGTTACCCTAAAAGCAAGCAACATTTTAGAGTAACTCAGAAAGTGAGTATAATCATCAGCCTGCCTCACCCAACCCAAGTATTGCTAATAATTAAATAGACTTAATCTCCTGATCTCACATTAAAAATTGGGGGGAAAAATACATCAAAGTCCTTTAGATTCAAGATACTATCTTTAGTCCCAGAAGTATATTAAGGTCAAATGTCATAAAAAGAAAGTTCTTTAGCTTTCATTTAAAGGACTGTCCTTCAACTGGAGGGTTTTCCTTTTTTTATGATGTTAATTATATGTGTCTTTACCACTTCCACCTTCAATAGGCTTCTTCAAGCCTTCATACCTCACATTTGGCACTGTTCCACTTTTAAGGATCAGGTGGGTATGAGGAAACTAGAGGACAAGCTGTTGAGAACCCCTGCAGCAAACTGAGGGAAAGCACATGGAGATGCCACCTCCAACCCCAGTGTCCCACCGTGGGCCTGGTAGGGGATCACCTCTGCTCAAGATGCAGTGAGCCACAAAGATGGGAGGTTTGCACCCAGTACTCCAAAGTGACTATTTGCTACACTGTTCACATTTTATCTCATGTACTCTAAGGCAAAGCTATATTTCCACTCCTTTTACATATGTGTTTCACCTACTGTTTTTAATTGCTTGTATTTTGGTTCTGTATAGAATATAAGCACTGGTTGATTTGTATGTGAACAAAATGTTTAATATCTTTTTAGTTCAAGCTAAATTATCTTAATAATAATCATTGATGTAAGTTCTATGGCTTAATAATGTCTTCCTTATTTTAAGTAGTAAGGAACAATAAAACTTTCTCTATTTCATACTGGCAAAGGATGACATTTTCATGAAGAAAGTCTAATCAGCAACTTTCTGCAGCTGGGAAAAAGATTAGCATTCAAAGCTGTAAAGCTTTTACATTTTGATTTCTCCCTGGGGTTAAATGTAAAATAAAGGGCAGACTGGGAATATTAAAAATCATAAAGAAAATATATTAATAAAAGGTAAAGAAAAATATTCATTTAAAAGTTTAATCCTTTACCTTTTCACCAGAAGCACCCTTTGCACCAGGAATTCCAGGTACACCCTAAAAGAACACACAGGGAATTTAGATTTAATCACCTCATTTGAGAAGGCCATAAGATGCCAGGCCGACTACACACTGACAACCTCAAAGAGGTCCTGGGAGGGAGGTACTTCCTGATTCTCAAACTCTGGACATCAGCTATATAATTGCCTACAGTGGAGAGCCATTCTCTTACTGCATCTGGCTTGTTAAGATGAATACTTTCCAAGCAAATCCTACCTCTGAACTCAGGTTACTTTCAAAGGATAAACTTCCAAACTAGACTCCATTCCCATTTGCAGGTCAATGGGAGATCTCATAGGCAGGACAGATGCTACAGGGACGAAACATGGTTTCCTATACAGAATAATGAAATTAGGGCCCAGTAAAAATGCTCAAGTTTGCAGCAGAAAGAGTGACAGAATGACACTAGGCTTCAGATGTGATCCTCATAGTCTATTTTTAAAATGTCAACTATCACAACAGATTGGGGCCAGTCTTTCATATCACCTGGAATCCTTTATGAACTTGAAATATTTGCCTTCAACGAGGCAAGAATGCATATGGTAAAATCCACATGAATTTTCAGCTACATCAAAGTAGGAAAACACCATTTTGGATGCTTTAAAACAGCACATAATCCAAAAAATTGTAACTTGAAGATAGATTATTCTCCAAGAACACTCTCAACCCTTCTGTAGCTTAACTCTGCCAACAAGAGCTCTAAGACTGGTTAAAAGGAGGACCAACTGTATAGTACGAGCCCACTGACCACGGTTAGTAAAACTGTAGGGAGGACAGTAAACTAAAAAAGAGAAGACAGATCCAAAACACAGATATAAAAAATTACTAGTTACTCAGAGAAAAATCACAAAAATGTAAAATTATGAAAATATAAAAGTAAAACATCATATCTTCCCCAGAACTAATCAACTTATGTAACACGTCACTACCCGCAAATATCTTTAAAGCACGTATATAAGCCAATAAACATTTAAAGAATCCAGTACTTACTGGTAACCCCTGTAACCCTGCATCACCAGGAGGCCCAGGCTTCCCTGGCTCACCCTGAAAATAAAAAGTGTTTAGCACATCATTGAACCTGTATGAACTGCTGCATTTCTTTTAAGAAAGAGGAAAACATAGGCCTTCTAAGTAAAAAGATTTTCCCACAGCTGACCTTATGTGCGCTAAAATGTGACTTAATGTGGAACAGGGTGTGCAGCAGGACAGAGGACATAAATTCAATCAAAACACACAATTGCCCTCAGCCTATCTGTAGCAAGGGGGCAATTTTACTGAGCTCCTAAAAGGAAGCAAATAAGTATGCTATTCTAAAATAATTTTGGATTTGACACTTGATTAAAAATTTAAAAGAGAAAGCAAGCCAGGGCTGGCTAAATAAGCCTCCTGGTCATGTTGCCATGGAAATGCTGTGTTCATCTGGCAGGCAGAGGCAGCCCCACTCACTCCTGGACTGAGCCACACAGCTACCTTTGTTCCAGGCATCCCAGGTATTCCATCTTGGCCGTCCACTCCTGGCAAGCCCTAGACGTGCACAAAGAAACACAACTGTCTCTTAGAACAGTCACATTCTTCTTCCTTGCACTATTTTCTAGAGTTGTATCACAAGTCAGTAATTACTCTGAAAAATGCACTTGATACAAATAGCTCAGGACCTACCGTGTCTCCTTTGGGCCCAGGGACTCCAGGAATTCCTCTAGAACCTTGAGGACCCTACAGTGGAGAAGAGAAAGAATAAACAATGCGTCAAGCAAATAAGCAAAACCAGTGAAAAGCAGGATGCTTGAAGTGATTAAGAGGAACCTGAACTCACTTTATCTCCCTTGGGACCTGCTTCTCCTAGAGGTCCTCGCTGTCCTTGATCACCCTGTATAAAAATAAAATGTTGTTCGTATAGGCAAAAGTTACTTCTAGATAGATTTTTTTAAACATTAGCACACATCATCCACATTACTTAACTATTGCTCTTTCACCACAATGGCTTTGATCTATCATGGGTGCCAAGCTAAAGAAATCTTTTCATAAAAAGTATGTGGCCTCAAAGATTGATATTGATATAAGGAAAATTGAGGCTTGCCTATCTTTTATTTTTTAGTTGCATAATGTTTCTGTACTACTTGGATGTACACATAAAATAAAGCAAGTCCCATACTGCAGGTGCTAACACCAGTAACTTCATCAATGTTATGGTTCATATCTAGATGGCTCCCTCAAGGGTTTCCTTGAGGAGCATAGGTAGGCCCTTTGGAAGGCGACTGGATTATGGGCACTTATAGCTGGCTTGCTGTGAGGAGGTGGGGTCTGGTTGGAAGAGGTGGGTCACTGTGAGCATGACCCCAAAGATTCTGTCTCCCCCTGGGGAAGCTCCTCCCTTGACTGTTTACTGGGCAACAGGACAAAAGCAGCTCTTCCTCCTCTGTGCCCCTCTGCCGTGCTGTTCTGCCTTGGAGCCAGCCAACCACGGACTGGAACTCTGAGCCAAAACAAACCTCTCTTCCACTGAGTTATAGGTGCTGGGTAGTGTGTCTCAGAAGAAGCAATGAAGGAAATGATTAAGACAATCTACCTATAAGCCAGTCTCATTATCTATTATGGTGCCACGAGGGTTGGCTTTGTTGCCAGTATTTTCTCCTGTATTATTTAATTCCTCATTTAATAATGATGATTTCTGTCAAAATTTGCCAACTAATGGTGATTTGGAATAAGTGATAACAGGTGAGGGGAGGTATCTTCCTAATACACAGCTTTTTTTGAAAAATTGCTTAATCCCTCCAAAACCTTGAATGCCTCCCTACTGCTACCAGAGCAGATGAAACTGTTTAGAATGGTATCAAACATTCTCTACAATGTGGTTCTGCCTTATCTAGTCAACCTTCTCAACACATGCTTTCCACGCAGGCTGTGCCAGCCTTTCTGTGGGCATACTTAGCCCGTGGCCACCAACAGTGCCCTCCTGTACCTGGGTGCTTTTCCATCCAGAATGGCTTTCCAGACCAACCGTTCACTGAGGTCCTCTTGCAAAGGTTACCTCTGCCAAGTTCTAGCACTTGATCTTTCAGCTCATCCTGAGGTACATTCTGTCTCTTCCACGGACCATAGGGCCTTGATAGTTAGAAATTCTATCTTACTTTTATCTTTTCTACTTTTTATAGCTATAGGTGGTTAGTAATGGGTGGCTTTTTCTGCTTTGCTCCAAAAAAGGCTTGAGGCAGCCTACAGTGACACATGTATGTAAGGTAACCAAAGTATAAAATAATGAGATCAGAATCCATAGAAGACAAAAAGGCTAGAAATACCCAGGAACCACCATGGAGTAGTTACTGTTACTCTAAGCATCTTGACATCAAAGTGAAAGGAAAACAGCAAACATAAATATTTAACAATATGATTTATCCTATTAGAAAAAATCAAATCAGAGAAGCATTTCTCTGCCCAAGAAAGAGACAATGAAATTACAACTTTTTAAATAAGCACAAAATTACCACCCATTTTCCCATGTTAATTATTCATATGTATAAGCTACTTGCACATACTGATATATATGTAGCAAAATAGTCTAGTATCCTGCCTCACAAGCGCAAGGTCCCAAGTTCAATCACCGGTACCAAAAACAAAACAAAAGAAAATCTAGTATTGCTAAAATATATGAATGTGTGAGTGTGAGTGTATGTGTGTGTGTTCACATGAGTGTCACTGGGTTTTAGAAAAAGAAAAGCACTTACGGGTGCACCAGGAAGACCTTGAGGCCCAGGTTCTCCATCTAAACCCCGAGCACCCTGTAAAAGAACAAGACACACAAAGAAACTTGAGATTAGCCATATATGTTAAAGGCCATATCTATATTTCTAAAGAAATGCAATAGCCACACAAAAAGATCTTGTGTTTATAACACATACCATATTTATCAGTGAGCTCAGAGGAGAAGTATGCAAAACTCATCACATCAACAGTATTCAAGCACCATCTTTGCTACCACTCTAAACTGTTTATATTAACACTGCACCCATTTGCTAATAGTGACAGGTACTGAGAACACTGGTACTTACACAGATAACCTGGCAAATCCAAAGAAGGTGTCTTGGTGGCTACCCTCCGAGGTTCTCAGAGAGCCCATGGGACTTATTAACAGTGAAGGTCACAGGGCCACCCTACAGCAACATTGGACTCTTAAATGCCACAACCATGAAGGGACTTCCGGGATGCTGGACCTCCCTCCAGGGTCTAGGGCAGAAAGTCCATCCATGTGATTCAGAAGAAAGCAAGCCAGAAGGACGTGAGCATCCTGAGCGTTTGATCAGCCTCCTGCCCCACTGAGCCTGTGGTAGGTTCAGCTTATGTGCACTGACTACTTTTCTCACCAATAGACCCACCTACCAAGTGATGGTGTAAAAACTACCCAGAGCTTTGTAGGCCTATGTATCTGGAAATGGTCTCTGGCTTGGCTACATATTATATATATCACTTCCTTATTTTCATTATATGAATCAAAATGTGATCTTTAAAACAAAATACAGAGTTTTAGTGCTCTCTACATATGCTTCTTGACAAAAATACAACTTCCACCTTTAAATCTTACTCTTATCTACAAAGTGAATAGCAAACCATAAGGACAACAAAAATGAACCTAATGAGCCAGGTTGGGAAGAGTAGATGATAAAATAGATAGACGGCAGTTAAAGAGTATGAGACAGATGTCAGGCCAAGAGAGCCAGGTGGACAGCATGTGTAGTAAGAATTAAAAATCAGAAAGCCTTTGATAAAAGGCTCAGATGTAGGTAGAATCAAGGAAAGAAAGAAAAAAAAAACAGAAGCAGAGGGACCACAGAGCCTTGAAATTCTCTGATCCCTAAAAGCTGCAACAGAGACATTCTCTGTTCACCAGGAAGAAAGAATTTGGAGGACCAGAAAAGACAGTGAGTTCTTCATTCACTGAGCAGAACTGGGCTTTGCTCTATACAAATGACTTTGATATTCATTCTCTTTCTCCCTCCCTTCCCCTCCTTGCTCCTCTCTCCCTTCCCTTCCCTCTCCCTCACTCCCCCCTCCATTACTGTTCAGCTTGAGCTCAGACCCAAACTGCTGTTACTAGGTAACCACTCCAAGGCTGAGTTCATAAAAAGAGCTTTTTTTTAAAGCAATTTGAAAGAAATCAAGGGAAATGAGAAATTTTGAAAACTACTGAATAGAAAAATACCTCAAATAAAGAGCATATCAAGAACAGTAATTGGTTTCAAAATGAGGGGTCACATATTTTAGGGGATGATTTAAATCCAGAAAAAGTGAAGGCCTAGCTATAGCAGCATCAAAATAAATGGATTTAATAAAAGAGGAGATGCAGAATGTTACTTCAGGTAACACAAATATATAAATATAAAAGACTAATATGTTTTTCAAATGCAGTGTTTTTAGGAAAGAAATATTCAAGAGGAGATAGAAGGAGGCAGGCAGCAAGAAAATACCTAGAAGGAACAGAAAGACTGAAGAAAAAGTAAAATTGTAATTTAAAAAATGGTAAGTAAGCCAGACTTTCAATTCACGGAACAGTGCGTCTCTTTCATTTAAAAAAGGTTTAATTTCATGTACGAAGCATTAACAATGTGTGACTTGTAGTTATTTGTTAATAAAAGGCTCTATGTAGCTATATGGAACTGACATAAACCCACCTTCGTGACTTTGAGGAGAAAAGGACAGGTCAGAAGGGCAGGATTATTTTTAATGTTCCAGGGCCTAAAAACTGGCTTTCCCAACATTTGATGTGGTAACTGTTTTCTAACAAAGAAGTTAGACACACTACACACACACACCAAGGAAGGAATTTCTGAGGGCCTTGAAAATGTGCTGGTTTCCACTGTTTTTCCTGTGATGTTCACTCAGCCAGCTTCATTCTTCACCACTGGCAGCACCTCATGGTGTGGGCCAGGCGTCCTCTGACACCATCTTCTTGGGGCCCTCTCAGTTCCCTCCTTCATCTGCAACTCTCCTGGCACCTGTCTTCAGTCACCCATGTCTCCCTCACTGGCCTCACAGCTAGCTGTCTGCTTATTCCTCTCTCTCAGTGAGTGACAAACCCCATGCAGGCCTTCTACCTCTATAGATCTTCCTAGCAGCTTGCAGGGTCCCTTGCCACGGAAGTGCTAGGAAAATCTGACTTCTGCACTGGCTAGGGGTAAGCTGGAATACTCTGGCCCAAGTGTATAAACCCAGTTTTAAACAGGGCCTGCTGGCCCGTGAGCCCAGCATGCCATAGTGCCTGGGAGGTATCCTACGTTTCTCTCCCCTCTCTTGCTGCCCCTGTCTTTGCTTGGCCAGAAGCACTACAGGCAGTCAGTGTTCTCTGTATGAACTGCTGATGATCTTCAGCAGATAAAACAGACAATCCACTTACTCTAATCCCCCAAGATAACAAAACATACAGAGTATGGTCCTCTGTCTCCATGGGTTTCACATCCATGTATTCAATCAACCAGGGGTCACAAATATTTGGAGAATAATTGCTTTTACACTGAACATGTAAAGGCACTTTTCTTGTAATTATCCCCTAAATAACACAGTACAGAGACCATTCCCACAGCATAGGTTTTGCATTAGGAATTATAAGTAACCAAAAGATTATTTAAAGGACACAGGAGGATACTCACAGGTTATATGAAAATACTACTCTATGTTATATAAGGGTCTTGACCATCTGCAGATCTTGGTATCCTGGGTGATGTCGGGGTCCTACACCAACCCCCATGGATACCAAGAGGTAACAATATGACAAGTACCATGCAGACTGCTCTTTTATGTCACCCAGCTTACAAGAGAAATGTGAGGACCTAACCACACGTCTACAAAGCATCAAATCAGAAGTGGTATTGCTTAAGTGATTTTAAATGGCCACATTTTAAAATATTTAATACATTTTGATATTATGTTATTATCATCACCATCTTACTTTTTCTCCTTTGTCCCCAACTATGCCAGTGATGCCTCTCAAACCTTGAGCTCCCTGGAAATACAAAAAGGGAAAAGTGAATTAATGTAGTTAAAGCAAGCATTTTTAAAAGTCTTATGTCAGAAGCTGATCCCGAAGAATGATATTATCATAACCAAAAGTAACAAACTGAAAATAGACAAACTTTTCTCGTTTAGAAGGAAAATGCCAAGAATTCTGATGGTGAAACTCTTTACTAAAATTCTGGAGACTTACCCAAATATTCAATAGTTGAGTTGGTACAACTATTGATGACCAAGACGTAAACATTATTAGCATAAGGGGAATTCTGATAATGGGTTTAACTCATCTTTTGACTCACGTACAGAGCTGCCATTCCTTCATAGTTTGTCACCTAGTTATATGTAACAAGATTTTAAACCTTGAATAATTTTCCCCACCAAAAGCAGTGAGTTCTAAGAAATCCACAAAAGCCTAAGACCTAGAAATGGAGCTGGAGTCTCTATCAACCACATATTTTCACTCTTCAGTAGTATTTCATTCCTGTGATAAAAGGCATTCTGGATTCTACCTTGGGGTAGGAGGAACTATCTCACCTCATCTCGGGCACAGCAGTGAACCATTCTAAAAGTGTGGGGTCAGTGTGAGGGGTAGAGTTCCTGTCCATCCTGAAATGCCGCCATTTTAGACTCTGAGTTTATGTAGGAGGACTCCAGAAAGAGACCTTGTTTCTAAGGGGTGAGCCTGGCGCTCCCTTGGGGGCATCTGTGAGCACAGGCTGCATAGGAAAGAAGCCACTTCTGGACATCTTGCTAACTGTCCACATTTAAGATAAATTAGCTCTGGGCCAGTCATTTTCCTCATCTTTCCACTGGGAGAAAATGGGGCAAGTCCATCTAGGTCAGTCACAAATTCTGTGTATCAGTCAGGGAGGGGCTGAAATTCAAATGTGAAGGGTGATCCAGCTGGGGATATCCACCTACGAAGTGGCCACATCAAGTTAAAGTGTGATTTCATGTATGGATCAGTTACCAACTCTAAAGGTAATTCTACACAAAGAATTTAAAGAACATTTGGTCAAGAGCAGTGACATGAGAATCCCCAGGTAGTCTCTAGAAGTGACTACTTTGAGGGACAGAGTTTTATATAAATATGCCAAGAGGTATGTTTTTTAAATCTGTGCACTATTTTATATTTGTCCATATATATTTAAAAAGTGAACATCTGTGAATTCTATAGAAACATTTTGACATCCCTACTCCCAAACACCAGAAGGACAAGACACACTACTATTATCTCCCAGGGAAATGTGTGGGCCATGTACCACGCAACATCAATACTTAATCTTTGAAAACACTTTTAAGAATGTTGTTTGCAAAATCCTGTTCGGAGTATCTTTGAGAATGGCCTTAAAATAAAGTTTTTAAAAAATTTTGCATCTCTACTGAATTTTCATCAGCTCAAAAAGGAAGCCGAACATGGTGGTGTACACCTGTAATCTCAGCATGCCAGGAGGATGAAAAAGGAGAATCTCAAGTTGGAGCCCACCCTGGGTAACTTAGCAAATTAGCAAAACCCTGTCTAAAACTAAAAAATAAGACTGGCTGGGGATGCAGCTCAGTGCAAAGGTCCTGGGTTCAATCCCCAGTACAAATCAAAACAAACCACAAAAGGGGCTGGGGATTTAGCTCAGTGGTTCCACCACCTGCCTCTCAAGCAGAAGGTCTCCAGTTCAATCCCCAGTACTGAAAAAAAAAAACCCCACAAAAACAAAATGCTAACTTATAGTAACCATCACTATCTCCCACCCATGAAATAGGGGTCCAGCTCCTTCTTGTCTCTCATCAAAGGCTCAGGCTAGGTGAGGTTCCAGAACAAACATTGGATTCCTCCACAGAGCCCTTTAAAATTCTCATGTGGCCTAAAAGCAGAGCCCATTTCTTCCAGATTCTCTGACTCATTTCCTTTAGCTTGATTTCCCTTAAATTCTAGGTAAACACTAATGTGCACAGCTCCCTGGCTGCTTTTTAAAAGGCAGGTCCTGTGCACCCACACAGGGCAGATAAGGGGTGCTTGTACTCCCTCACTCTTTAGCATAACGCCTGAGCCCATCTGATACATGGGGTGCACCCAGGGTAGCTGCAACATTCAATGACTTTTCTACATTTAGTATTTCCATATTTTTATGACTCATTTTGACAAGGAAACAGCATAACAATTGCACATTACTGTAGTCCAAAAATAACTTCTGATTTTGCAAACATTTTAAATTGAAGTATGCTGATGCCCAAGTACCTCAGATATTATTGCAGTAGTCTTCCTAAGCACAAAGGACTAACATTTTATTAAAAGACGTGATTCTAAACAAATAAGAATGTTCTAATAATAACGAGTATGTGCTGAAGCAAGCTACATTAAGCAGTAGATTTTATACCTTACTGCCTATTCTGAGTATACAAAATTTTCTCATGATATCATGTGGTAGAACCACAAAATATAAAAGAGACGTCATTATCTTGTGCTCAGTATTTGTTTTCAGATTACTTGGGCCTGGAGTCTATTAAATGAAGATATGTAATTATACATACAATTTTTTAGGTAAAATAAGTGCTTTGAAAATGTGGTCATCTTCCGATGTTGGCTTGGTGGGAAAACAGAAAACACCATGTTGATACAATGTTATTAATCTACATGCTAAATAGAAAGTGCTCCAAGAATCATTTTTTAAAATATTTGCATATCCTAGTAAGATATTTTTTAAAGATACTTTACTGGAGGTCCTTGGGCGCCAATTTCTCCTGGTTCTCCTTGGTCACCTTCTTCACCCTGACAAACAACACAGCACAAGAGATGTTTAGAACAGCAAATGAGCACAGAACCGCACTCGGGCTAGCTCAGTCCATTTTGAGTTCACGTGGCATCCCCTAATGCGCTTTCCTAAATGATTTTGGGTGGGCAATTAGTAAGTATTAAAAAAACCATAAGTATATAAAAATAAAGTCTCCCAAATCATCATTAAACCATAAATATCACTAACATTTTAGATACTATTATTTCAGAGATTTCTGAAAAGAAAGAAAGCAAAGAGGAGGAGAGAGAAAACATGTGTACACTCATGTTCCAAATGTGTGAGGGGTGGAATATTGTTAAGAAAACTATGATTATACTATGCAAACTTTTCCATAAGCTATGGTATTCCTTAATTATGATTTATATTTTATTTTATTATAATACTTTACCATACACAATTTTAATGTAGTTAAATTTGTCTTTTCTTTCATGGGTTATGCCTTTGATGTCACTCATAGAAATGGTTTTTCCATTCCAAAATATTTAAACATTCAGCTATATTTTTCTTTCAGTAATTCTATAGCTTAATTTCTTACACTAAAATCTTTATCAGTAATGTATTTTTATGTAAATTATAACATAGAAATGTATCCTTTTTTCCAGGGAATTGGTCCCTTAGCACCGGATCACTTACTGAATAATTGATACTCCTCATTCAGATCAGAAAATTCATCTTTCACATACATTGAGTTGCAAAACATACTTGGCCCTAGTTTCCTACTGTCCTTTAATGATCTGTTGTATGATGTTGCCAAAGCCATAGCATTTTAACTTTGAAACTGTATAATAATAAATTTTCATCTCAGGCAGGTAGAATTCCCTTACCTTTATTTTACATTTATAGTTACTCTTATTTTCAGATTCTCCTAAATGTTTACTCTTCCAAATGAACCTTAAAATAATTGTGCAGATCACCACAAAAATATGACTTGTTTTATCTTCAGTCTGCATGAAATCTTTCTATTCTAGAAGCCATTGTATCTCCCTATTAATCAAATATTTTCCTTTTATTTTCATGGATAAAGTTTTCTTTTTTTCTTCATATTAAGCTTAAGTATTTCTTAAGTTTATTCTCCAGTATTTTGGCTATTTGGTTGTTATTGCCAATGGAATTTTCTTCCATCATATTTTCTGTTATGTTAACTTTTTGCTGTTTTATAACATCTGATATACTTCACAATGATAGGGTATTCCAAAAGTAAGTCTGACTCCTATCTCTTACAGAAAGATTATTTTATGGACTGAAAAAAGTTACTTTTCCTCTGGTAAATACTTTATATTTTTATAATAGATATGTTGTCTCACATTTTCTTTGGTAATAGATAATTTACGAAGTTAGTCATGAGAAAGTCTTCATTTATAATATTAATGCTGTAAATAAGATTACACTGAAATCTATTTCTACTGCATATTTCAACTCATTTTCTTGCTCTATAGACTATAACATAGAGATTTCACACACACACACACACAAAAACCACGTACAGAGAATTTAACAGCAGTGTTAATGTAGAGCATTTAGGCATATGATGCAAAGAACTAGGTTATGCCTAAACCATTTGTACTTCATTTTTAAATGAGTTACAAGAGTATTACATATTGGTTTTAGTCTCATAATTATATCGTGATTCTATTCCATTAGGACTTCTTATTGACACTGGGAAGAAAAGTCTCAATTAAAAGGCCAGTGAGTTAGTTGGTTCGTGGGTAATCACTACACGTACATCATTGAATGTTACTTGTTTTTCCTACAAAACTTTAAAATTAGCTGCAAAAACAACAATGATGGGTATATCCTCACAATTTTTCCTAAGCAGGGTGGGGTGTATTTTCCATAGATTCTTCATGAAATGTGGAGTAACCTATCCGAATTAAACTTCACATACAGATGAGAAGCACCACCTAATGGATAACCACATTTAAAATGACAAATTTAGTACTAATTTATTATCATTTTATTGAAAGATATTTGAGTGAATGCTGATCAGCTGTATGATGTTGCCAATACCATATCTTGATTATTGAAATTTCCCATTCATTCCTATATTCATAAACAACCTGAAACATCTACATTATCTAATTCACAAAATATATTCAAGACAAATTTGTGAATCCAAAACCAAACTGAAGGCCTCCCTGCTCTTCTAATGATCCTACTTTCATTTGTGGTTCATTCCAACTGTTAGCCTTTTAGGGTTCATTCTTCAATGAGCAACCATCACCCTATCTTCTTACATCAATTGTCAAAGGTACCATTTAAAGCTTTAGGTGACTCAAAAATGTGAAATAAACTAATGGAATTTTCAACCACATTTAAAGAAAATCTCAGCCAATTACCTAACACGGAAAAAATAAGTGGCAAGTTTCCCACTGAAGACCAAACCAACTTTCAGAGTCTAGATAGCAACTAACTTGAATAGGTACCAAAAGTAATGGTTTGGAGAGTGGAGAGACCTTGACAGACAGCTGCATCCCCCAATCCCATGGGAAGAAGGAGTGAAAGTTGCCCAAAGGAAGAGGAAGAGATATAGAGCACTGACAAGACAAGTTTATTCTCTCTGTTTGACTACACATATTACCTAATGGATATTATTTGATGTGTAATTAAATACTCCTGCATGCCTATTTTTTATGGTGAGCTAATATTCTATTATATGATTGTCATATTTAACTTACGCTGTAATTGGTCTTTTTTTCACTTTTGTGGCCTAGCACTTAGAATAAAACCTGGCATACACTAGGTACATAATAAACATTGGTTGAATTTTTTATTGTTTTATTTCTTTGGTACTGTTTTGTTTTTCTGGTTGGTTTAGATCGGTTTGGTTTGGTTGGTACTGGGAGTGGAACCCACGGCCTTCACACTGAACTATATCCCCAGCCCTTTTCAAACATTTTCTTTTGAGACAAGGTCTCAATAAGTTGCTCAGGCTGCCTCAAATGTGGAATCCTCCTGTCTCAGCCTCCCACAGCTCTAGCATTAGAAACATGCGCCAGTACACCTGGCTGAATTTTCAAAATTAAGATTCAGTGGAAGAATAAACATGCAGAGAAATCTCCAAAGTACACAATTTTTAAAAATTTTACTCAGGTTTGACATCAGGAACTCATGCCTTAACTGTTCACAGCCTAAGTAACAAAAAAACTTTTACCACAAATGTTTGAAGTATAACAGGGTACAGAAAATCAGCCTAGTTATCCTGATTATGTGAAGTTAATCAGCAGATTGATTTTAGCTCAGGAGTTCAAGGACATCAACACTTGAAGACACGAATATATGGCCTGTGTAGTTCTTTACTTCCACAGGAAAAAACTAACCTTTTACTATTACCAGTTAAGGTGTAGAAGGACACTATAAAGTTCTATAAAGTTCATAGGACCTGCACTAAGAACGGTTTAACTTAGCCAGGTAGGATGGCACACACTTGTAATCCTAGCACTCTGGGAGGCTGAGGCAAGAGGATTACCAGATCAAACCCAGCCTGGAAAATCTAGTGACTTAGTTAGACTCTGTCTCAAAATAAAAAATTGTTAAAAAAAAAAGGCAAGGATGTAGTTCAGTGCAAAGGCCCTGGGTTCAAATCCCAGTACCAAAAAAAAAACCAGTTTGACTTTGTACAGTTTTACAAAATTTACTAAGACAAAAGCTCTACTATGCAGGAAATAAAGTTCTTAGACACTTAGAGATGGTTTACCCTAGTAGTTGGAAAAAATGGCAAATAGCTCACTTGCTCTAAATTTCAGCCTTGGTTTTTCTGCAGGTCATACTAGTTGTTCTATAAATTCCACATTTCTACCCAGGTAAGAGCACATGTTATCACTGACTTCCAGCCTATTCAAAATCTAGGCTATATTGAAATAAAGTGAAAAAGAGAGAGAGACAGAGAAATTATTTCAGAACTGGAGATGAGATAAAACAATTACCCATTTCTCTGTTTGCTAGTCTCGGGAATGCTTGTCCTAACATTTTACAAGAGTCACAAAATTTTATTTTATGGCATGGAACAACTAGTTAAATGGCTATCACAAACAACAAGGAAAAAATCTGAATGTGACTGATTTTTAAAGGGAGGAAAGAAAAGATAGCCTCACAGAAAAAAAACCCCAAAATATCAGGTACCTTCATTTTTTTTATAATCAAACAACTTCAGAATATTATGCTGTCAGAATATGAACACATCTACTGAGAGCACATCAATCATTATCTGAAAGAGAAGGCTAAGATATAAAATATGATGTTTATTATTCCCTGCAATAGCTTCCATTGAAAGTGATCACTAGTTCCTAAGCACAATTTTTCCACTAAATACTCATTTTCCTTACCTTGTGTCCTTGTCTTCCTGGTTCACCAATTTCTCCTTTAGCGCCTTTATGACCCTAACAAATGTAAACATACATACAAATAAATAAAATTGAATTGAGTCTGATATGGAAAATGATCAGAAGGCTAAGAAAATGACACTGCTTCCCTAAATCTATATCCATGAGCAAATAAGAAAAAGGTTGTATCACAAAGAAAACCCCTGTTTTAAATGAATTTAACAGCATCACATGGATCACATGACTGCTACACTCAGTGAACATCAGCTTCCTTTAACAGGGAAGCAAGGTTCTACAACAACAAAGCATCAATTACATGATTCACTGACACCTGCCTATTCCCCCAAATTCCTTCTGAAGCTGGGTTAAGCGTTAAGTCTTCGTCAGTCCCTTACTTAACTCTTCCCAAGTGACACCCTAATCCAGATCACCTGCGTATTCCCTGCTCTCTGAAGGCTGTTCTGAAACCCTCCCTCCTCCTCTGTCCCCACCTGGACCTAGAGGGAGGGCTGGCCTGAGACTCGAGTGTCTCCAGATGCCACCTTTCTGCCTGGCATGGCAAGTGGCAAGAAAGCAGCCAAGGCTGTGGGGTGAACAGGGGGCCCTGTTCCTTCCTATCAGGCCACTCCTTCTAAGCAGACATGCTCAGCAGGGAGAGGCATGAGCCAGTCTGGGAGACAAATGCTCCACAACTGAGTCTGCCCAAACTTTCACCCTCCTTCGAATCGTTTTAAGGAATAAGACACCAACCTAGACCCAAATCCTCCAGTGGAGGGTGCCAGCCAAAACTACCCTTGGGAAAACTCTGGGGAAATCCTGTGGCTTGGAGCCCAGGGGTTGGAATTTCTCAGAACCCCTTCAGCCTCAGAGAATAGAGAGCGAAAGCCATTGATCCCAGAAATGGACATTTGATTCTTGTTTTTTTATGAAATATCTCAAACCAATCCTAATGGCAGCGTGAGAGAAAAACACCTTAGGAAATTCTCTTTTCCTGTTTATTTTGCAATTTTTCCAGTTCTTTAAAAAGCAAAACATGCTCAAATTCATTATGTACACAGCCTCTCCCCGAGTCCCACCATTCTCTTCCTTCGCGGAAGACAGCTGCTCCCCTTGCTCTGTGTCCAGTGGCTCTAAACTCAGTGAGCCCCGCCAGCATTTCTTCTGTGAACTCCTACAGGGGCATCAGTAACAAGCCGTACGTCTCTGTAGGGGCGCCTGTCAGAGGACCCTGCTGGAACTGCCACTCAGAAGACATACAACAGACGACGCCACGGAATAAGAAAGCACACACTTGACTGATCCATCCAAGCGGGTCCCTGCACTACGAAGGCAAGTACTTAAGTGAGCTCCATTTCTTCTGTGGCTAATCCTCTCGAAAATAAAATGAAATTATCCTCTTACCCTCATGCCTGGTAGGCCTGGGTATCCAGAGTGACCTGGTGGGCAGGAATTCGGACACTGCCAGGAGAGACAGAGAAAATAAACTAGAGGCTCCGCTTTGTGATAAGGCAGAATTTTTTAAAGATTTCAGCATTAGAACCCCTATGAAATTAGTCATTAAATAATGCTGAATATTCCTTGTCTTTATTTCATTTTTAAACTCAAAAAATGTTTCCAGAAAAATATAGAAGATACAACAAACAGCCTCCCATGTATTCACTATTAAGATTTAATAAATGGTAATATTTTGCCATATTTTCCTAATGTATTGACTGTGACCCTATACCAGAAAGCCTTTTCCTGAGGTTCATATCCATTCACCACATGCCCCCCAAACTGCATTTAGAATAGTTCAGTACCATCACCAGGCTACTAATCAATCCATAAAATAGCTCCTAAAGTTGGAATACTCTAGTAAACAGCATGCCTTCAGCATAGAGTAAAAAGATTAAGGAAAAACAAACGTATTACTGCAATGAAAGACTGTGATAGTCGGAGCATACACAAGCCACAGCCCACTGGTCCTACTGGTTTCCTGCCCTCTGAGTAAAAAGAAGTAGAAGCACCGCATATTCCAGGCAGATCAGTTTAAAGACAACACATCAGAAGACTACCCGGTCTTTGAATTAAAACTATATTTTTTTTCGAAGAAAAACATCTCACCAGTGGGTCTCCATCATGAAAACCAATTGTTCCCTAAAGTAAATAAAATATTACAGTTAAGAATATAATTAAATAATATTAAATAATAATCAAATCTACTAGTAATGGAATGTTCACGGGGTAAAAATATATTAAGTATATTTGCTTCCTAAAATGTGAGGAACAAATAGCAGCATACAATATGCTAATATTCTAAAACCCTAACTCATGCGCCTACTCATTTTGGAAACCTCTAAACTGCAAAAGATTTTTTTTTTGTTGCTACTGGGGATCAAACTCCGGACCTTGCGCTTACAAGGCAGGCAGCAGAACCACTGAGCTAAATCCCTGGCCCTAAAAGATTACTTTGTTGGGGTGATTAAAAGGAGAGAAAAATGCAAGGCAGAATAGAAAAATATGGAATTGTGACAAGTAAATTAGAAATATGGATTACCTCTTTCTTAAATTCCTATTTTTCCAGTTTGTTACTGTAGAAACTAGTTCATTTGAAAATGTTTCTTTTAAATGCCAAAGTTTTGAGCATTTGAGAAATCGCAAGTGTCAAAGACTTCAAATGTAATGAGTAAGAATTGCTTTGTGAAAACCACCTTTTCAATTACTTTTCTTTAAAAAGAGCAACACTCTGAGTGCATGGGAAAATCAGTAGTAGTAGTAGTGGGGATGTTAAAACAATGACTCAACTCTCAGGCGCTCCAGGTTTGGGTTCTTAAGTTTCTTCAATCCCTACTCTAAGACAAGAGGAGAAATTGAAGCTGTAAATAACTTACGCTGGGTCCTGGGGGGCCGGGAGGGCCAGGTGGTCCTCTTCTCCCAGGGTCACCCTGTCATTGAAAATTGTGACATGTGGTTACCCAGTAACAGTTACAGTACCTAGAGCCAAAAGCTGGTGAAGCACGAGAGAACCTCAGTCCTTGAAACCCCTGCAGAACTCAGCCACGCACAGACAAACCTGCCACTAAAGTCCAGTTTCCCCAAAGACCAGGACAGTAAAGGAGTTCTAGTTTCACCAAGATAGAAAAGAAAGCAAAAGGAGACACGAGGGGAGAGTAAAGCCAGTTCGTCTCTATAGGATGGTCATTTCATCTACTCTGAAAACAAACTGGCACCCTATGTATTTTCTGTTTGACTCACAGAGGGACCTGAAAAAGCCAACGGTGCTAGCACCACTCAGCCGATCAGGGCAAAAGAAAGCTCTTCCCCACCCCACCCCAACGCTTGCTGCTCCTGTCACCAGGTCTGTCACCTGGTCTGTCACTGCACTCTTGAAACAGACAGAAAAGCAAACGTGGCTACATTCAAATAAGCCATTCGGATGAAAATAGATTCCAATTACTCATAACATGCTTGGCATGTTTTTCTTCTTAGTGTTCTAAAATAGAAAAGTCAGGTGCATCTTACAATTATTTTAAATATACAATCATTTCATATCCATTCATCTGTTCAAATTTCACATAAATTTGCAAATAGTGAGCACATGGAAAGAAGTTCAAAATGAGTGAAATACATAACTTCTTCCTCTGCAAGTTTATAATTACCTACCTTCTCATAAAATCAACACTTCAATATTTATGAAATATTCACTGAATATCCACATGAAGCGATTTTATCAGCAGTTTGCTCTATGAAGTTCCCCTCCTTAATGTTTAAAGTTAAATTCTGATTATAAGTTAGCAGTCCATATATACATAGGCTGTTTTTAAATTTCATGTGCAAAGTCTAATACACATACCACTAGACTCCAGTCCTAGCACAGAATCTATAAAATGGGGGTGGCACTTTTTACTTGATGCTCAATCTCAATGTTGAGAAGAAAAGTTTAGCTCAAAATTTTAGATAAAAAAAATTAAAGTCACTAAGCAAAAATGAGGTATATTATCCCTGATCCCCATTAACGCTGTGAACTGGAACAAAATTCGTGTGCCATTTTTGGTTTGCAGGAGGAAGCACAAAATTAGGTTAACTTGCCTTCACTAGTAACACCTTTTCCTAAACCAGTAAATGTCTATCAAAGTATACTGTGGTACTCACAACAGGTCCCACACGGCCAAGCTCTCCAGGGAGTCCTGCTGTCCCGGGAGGACCCTGAAGGCAACAAATCCTAGTGACGATGTGATTTATGGATACTCTGACAATCTATCATAAATGCTATCAAATATGATAAGTAACAGACTTAGAATTATGTACTTGTGTTAGCTTTAGTTTCCAATAAGTTGATAACTCATTTGACCAAACTTTATTTAAAATGGAACCGAAATCCCATAAATTAATAAATATTTTGTTTAGCAAACTAGGTATGTTATCATTAGTAGTAGCCATCTAAGATTATATACATACTATTAACCCCACTAATTAAAGCATCAGTTTAAGAGTAAGGTTAGAATTTGAGAAATAGGTCATTTTTATAGATTATGTAAAAATAAATGATGAAATGATACTTACAGGGGGCCCGGAAATACCACGGCCCTAAAAGGTTAAAATAAAATTGTTATGGCGTGCGGTTTATACTTAGTATAAATACAGACACAGACATAACTCAGTACAAAAATAAACCACAACCTCCAGCACTAAAAGAAATACATGATGCTCAGTCTAAAGAAAGCACCAGCTAACAAAAAAGCAAACACGGCTCTGCTGCTAAAGAAAGAGAAGCTGTGTTGTGTCGGCCCCACAGACGTCCCTGTGGTGTGTGATTTAACTGCTCATATTTCTCTAAACTTTCTTAAAAGAGAATCAAGGAAACCATCTATGCTCGCCCTCGAGAGAATTTAACCACTACTCACAAAAATGTACATCACAACCAGAGTCTACGGGTTTTATTCCTTTGTAGTGTAATCTTAAAAATCTACACTGAAGACATTATAGTTCTGCAGTTTACAATAAGTGATGTTTAGAAGTTCCCAAATAAGCATTCAGTACAAGAGGCAGGGGGTCAGGGGGTCAGAAACACCTCTCTCTTTAACAGGCACTAAATCTTGTAGACATTCAAAACAAAGTGGGCCAGGGATTTAGCTCAGTGGTTCCGTCGCCTGCCTTGCAAGTGCAAGGTGCTGAGTTCGATCCCCAGTACCAAAAAAAAATAAAAAATAAAAAACAGACTGGTGTCCCTCCTGAAGTAACCCACAATGGGATCCTAATTTAATATGCTAAATTGGATTTTAAAGCTAGTCATTCTGTCTCCTTGTCCTTTACACTTTATATGTCTTTATCAACACCAGACTACACATATAAAGTATTGAAACCACTTTTGTCTTCCTATCCCTGATTCCTAGCATAGGGCCTGGCATATAGCAAACTAACAATATGCTTATCAGATTAAAAACTGAACCTTAACAACCTAGAATCTCTATTCTCCTTTTTTGCTTTCTAATTTCAATTTTCCCCCCTTGGAATTTCTCATTCTTTTCTCTCCTTGGTTGGCTTGAATAGCTTTTGTTCACCACTGTCTGTTATATGTATATATACTGCCTTATCAATCTAGACTTACTTTTCTAAAATATCCATATGTAAAGCACCCTATGGAATCAATGCACATCCTCTGATAATGATATTATTTCTAGTTATTTAACCTGCCAAAACAAGGACGAACTTCACATGGGCAGTATGCTTTAATAATAACTGGAGCTTTCCAAAGCATTCTTTGAAAAATTACTATTTGAATATTTTAATACATATATTAATTACAGAAATAGATGTATGCTTAAAAATAGTCAAAAAGTTACTTCATTATCAAAGACCTAGATGTTTATCAAATTTCAGTAACTATAAAAAAGGCATCTAGATAAGATGTTGAGATCTAAGCTGAAAAATATGAAAGACCAGCATACTATTCACTTCTGACAATTGGCTTATAATGGAAAAGTTGATAGATGCAGAAATAAGACAAACAGTGCAAATAAGCAAAAGAAAGGAGAAAATACACAGATTAATAACAAGAGCAAAAAAAGAGAGAGAGGAAAAAAATAGAAAGGAAAAGTAGCCTGAGAACTTGGTCCTCTTATACCCACAAATAACACAAACCTGAGGGATTGTATGATCCAGGGAAAGACTAACCAAGGAATCAGGAGGGTGATAGTATCTCCTTTGTTGATATTTCATTACAGATAAAACTACTGGTGAAGAAAGTGGTGTGATTAATGATTTAAACACTGAATACTCGATCTGCTGTTGTTATACAAGTACTGGTTTCTATCAGTGAAGCAATAGTTGTCTACTAAAAAAAATGCACCTGCAAAAAGTATTTTATACTGTATGATTAAATTCCTCTAAAATGTTTCTTCTCACAGTGAGAATACTTACCATTCTAGGTAAGTCCTTAAATCCTTTTTAATGTACATTATATAGAAAACTGCATAAAAATTTTCACACTTGCAGAATTTCACCTAAAGATAGATTTTCAATTTTGTTACTTTACTGTTACTTACTGGAAATCCACGAGATCCAGGCACACCAGGTTCTCCCTAAAAATAAAAACAGCTTCATTGTATTTAGCTTTTTGTATCATGAATACGTAAACATGCAAACTGCATAAATATTAGAATCACCAAAACACTCCATCCCGGCATTTGAAAACACAACTTTGGCTGAAAAAGTATTTCAGCTGCTTCATATCTTAACCTGTTAGTCGATTTGAAAACACTGCAATAAAATTTACTTTGGTATTTAATTAATACTGGTAATTACTATGTGGCTAACTTACTTTTTGTCCCCTTGGTCCAACGGAGCCAGGGGATCCATCAGGTCCTGTTAATCCCTAACAAAGCAAGATCTTGGTGTTAGAACTATCATGATACCCTTTGCACACCACTGGAAGCATTCCATGTTATTTGTTAATTTTCTGAAGATGGTTACATATGTATAATGCCAGTGTTTGTAACTTCCTATATTTTTATTCAAAGGTAATATTTAACATGAGATTTTATTTTCCATTGATGAATTACATTTTATTCCTAACTTACTGCTTATTGTATCATTTGTCACAGGGCTAAATAATCTAGTGGTTTCTGTCTCTATTTTGAAAAAATACAGTATAACAATTATAGTGCTCTGATAGGTAAGTCTGATTCTCTCATAAAAGAGGTTATGAACCTCTTTTATTTCATTTATAAACTAAAATACCATGTGTCTAACTACAGGGCAACAGTGTCTTGAAGTTAATAAAATGTTTCCTCAATAGGAATTAAATACAAAAAATTCATTATTGCCTAATTGCCACCTACAGCCTTTTAGCCATCTTCTAGCAATGGCAATTGCTTCTTGAAGACATTAACTTTTAAAATCAAATTATTAGAGAGCATGCATGTATCTATATTATTTTCCTTAGTTTAAAAAATAGCTTAATTAAATACATGTTCACAAATGCCACTTCCTGTGTATCATTTCGCCTAGGATTATAAAATACATTTACAGATATCATATTCAATATTAAAGCAGTTATTAAATATATCTTCTAAATATTATCATTGTCTCTACAAATACTCATTTTTATCAGCATCCTCAATATAAAATAGATATGAAAACATGCTATCACTGTCTGTATAACCTGAATTTCTACATTTGGGGAAAATGTGTGTTTTTGTTTGTTTTTGCTCTTTGACACTTTTAGATGTTGTCATTTGCAATGTAATCTTGAAATTACACCTCCATAAAGATAAATATGAGTGTGTGTGTGTGTGTGTATGCACAAATAAATGTCTTATGAAGATTTTCCATTATTAACATTTTGAAAAAGACTCAAGTAAGATTGAGGGAGCAAGTATTAAAAAATGTGAAAGTCCTACTTTAAAATGGATCACTAATTGATATATAGAGCCAAGCATGATGGCTCACACCTATAATCCCAGAACTCTAGGCAGCTGAGACAGGAGATTTCAAGTTCAAGCCTAGCCAGGGCAACTTAATGGGTTAGCAAGACCCTGTCTCAAAAGAAAAATCATATTTAGTTTGTCATAGTCTGCATAACTATCAATACAGTGCAATCATGTAATCATACAGAAACAAGCTCATGTCTATTGTTTTTATATTTCTCCACATCAATTTCCCTAACTACTCCAAAGTGTGAATCAAATAAATCAACTGGGGGCACACTCCTGTAATGCAGCACTTGGGTGGCAGAGGCAGGATGATCATGGGTTGGAAGTCAGCCTGGGCTCCATAGCAAGACCCCTTCTCAAAAAAAGAGAAACTAGGGGCTGGGGATTTAGCTCAGTGGTTCCACCACCTGCCT
>NW_004624819.1:9589263-9603325 GCF_000247695.1 Heterocephalus glaber | reverse complement strand
ACTGGAAAGAAATTGACCAAAGAAGAAAAATATAAACACACAAAAAAGAAATTTTGCAGACTGTCTTTGATTTGCAATTGTCCTAGCCTAATTAAAACACTGTAATAAAAAAAAAAAAAAGCACTGTAACTAGTTGCTGAGCGTCAGTGGTAACAGAATGTTTGCTTTTGTACTTCAACAAAAAAGCCACACCCCCAGAGCATTCTCTAGAAGCACAGATGGCCCCTAAATTTTAGAAACCTCAAGGAATATTACCTAATGATCCTCTAATTTCCCTTAATGCATATACCCGCTAAGATCAATCCTAGTCAATTTTCACAAGGTAATCAACTAACCTTCTCTCACCAGTGCCGACAATAATGGGTAACACAAAAGCACAACTGCCACATGTAACGAAACAAACCCAGCAAATTAGTGGAGAGCCTGGAAACCATTTCCAAGTCACTTCATACTTAAAATATCCTTCACAGGACAGAATAAATTATCTATCACTCAGAAATTCTTTGAATTAAATTGAAGCGAATTCTGGTTTCCGAGGTTACAGGGAAGTCTGTGTTGAATATGTGACCTCTATGAGGATAAGGACTCTGTGTCCCTCGTGGCTCTAGCACATTGCTCTGGCATCTGACACCCAGAATACGCAATTACAGAATAATTTTTTTTTTGCAGTGTTTACTACAGGAGTTCACAAATTTGTGGTCAGCACACACCAGCTAAATTCCACACCACTAGACAGGGTGGCTGGGGTGCAGCTCACAAACCAGGCAGAGTCAAGGATAGAGCCCTTTAGACTGCTGCTCACACCCAGTGCCCTGGGAAGGGTGGCGGGGTGGTGGGTCTAGCCTGGCCTAAGGGGGAAATTTGCATCACCTGTTAAAACCCTGATCTCTCTTTCTTCTAGCTGTCCCTGGACAACTGGGGTGTCTCCCTAGCACACAGACAAGTGGGACCCCAACACCTCCCCTCAGGTTTCCTGCCTTCTCCTCCCAGGGCAAAATGACCCACAGAGGGACCATGGGCCTGGGGCCGCACCGCCTCACATCCTCTTCCCTGGTTAAGGCTGGATTTTGCTGTTGGTGGTGTAAATCCAGGGCCACAGCTCCTCTCCTAGGTAGCCAGGCCGAAGCCCCACAGACAGTGTGGAGGATGGTGGGCTTCCAAGCCTTCACAGGGCCCTCAGATCCAGATGTGGAAAGTGCTGAGGAAGTCAGGAGCCTTGGAAGAAAATTACTTTAGGTTGGCCTTTTTGGTGAGAGTGTATCACACGTGTCCTTCCACATCATCTTTATTTGGGGCTCAACCCCTGACTCTGCCATTTAGCTGTATAGCCCTGGACAAGCTGCTCAATGTGGAGAGTTCTCAATACTGCGCCTCCTTCAGAAAGGGTCCTGGAACAAACAAACAGCTCGATAGCTACTAAGCACAGCACTGTTTCTTGGCCTCCTCACTTTCGTCAATGCTTATTTGCACCAACACTGACTTTTCAGAATAATTTCTGGACCTCGCTATCCTGGTCACCAACTATCTGCCAAGAATGAAATGTGTGTATGTACATGCACAGAATATATAGCATCTTGCCTGTAAAATGTAGCATGGTTTAACCATAATTTCTATACTTAATTCTAATTTCTCTTCTACCTGTCTCATATGGCTCCTACAAGAGAGAATGAAATATTATTTACAGATCTCTCCACACACGCCACAAGGGAAAAGAAGAATCAAACTGTAAAAAAGAAAGAGATATTTGAAATACTTACACTACACACACACACACACACAATTTTCAAAATCCAATCTGCAATAAAAGTCTCTAAATCCTGTTGTAAAGAAATTATGAAGGAAATGATCACCATTGGCAGAGAGAATTGCCTTCATATGGGTGCTTGTGTGCACAAAGTTCTATGTGGGACAATAATGAAGCTGAGTCCTGAATTTTCTTGTGCTTTTTGTTGATAATACGTCATCAGTGGTGGTTTCCTTCCATCACTTCTACAACATAGCCACTTGGACTCTTACCTTTTCTGCCAAAAACCTACCCAATATAGGACATAAACTTTGAACAGTATTCATTTCAGATTTGTCTAAACATCACCCAACTTAGAATACTTTAACACTATCAAAAAATAAGCTTTGCATCAACAGAGAGTAGCAGGCTGAGAGACTGGAGACTGAAGGTCTACAGGTTCACTTCCAAGAAAGGACTTCTCCTACTCGCTAGTTCCCTACAGCCTGGTACAGAAAGTAAACTCTATAGCTACTACTTCATTGTTCTCAAACTGTTCATTGTCAATTTAGAGTACCAAAAAAAATGTCAAATCAACCAAAGAATGGAGTGAGAAAACTTTTCAGTTCCAGAAGTCCATGTGACTCCAATTTAGAAGTTACAGGATATGAAACATATCAATATTTTCTAAAAAATCATTAAATATCCATTATAAATCATTTTTAATCCATTTAATCCATATCATTCTTCTTGGCTGGTGACTTAGGTACTGAGAACTCAGTCACTTTTCTCTCTAATCTAATTACTGTACTTAGCTGTTCAGTAAGAGCCTGGTCTGTATCTAAATGAGGTAGCCCTAGACCATCTTAAAAATCAAGAAGTTCGGATCCTTTTGCTATCTTAGCTACTAAACAATAACTTTGGGTCCCTGGAAAAACCACTTGTCCTTCTGCTCATGTGTGGAAAATAGTATTATACTAATCTCCTTCCTAGGTTATTGTAAGGCTAAGGGAAACAGTAATTATGAGAATGCTTGAGGAAAAAGTGCTAAACAATGCAAATAATATAGCTGATTTTCCCATTATGCCTAAGAAATGCCTAAAATTCTGGGGCATACATAGATTTTATCCCTTTCCTCTCCTTCCCTTTCTGTTTTTCTATTGCGTTCTTCCTCTGTTCCTGGAGACTGACCCCAGGCCCTCTTCAACTGCTCCCTGAGGACGTTTCAGGGTAAAGCCTAATGATCTAAGAAACCTTATTCTTTTACAACTTTCAACATTTGAAATGTGGTTTTTTGCCCCTTATAGGACTGCAAAGATAAACAACAACAAAAAACACCTGGTAATTGTTTTAACATCGTACTTCTGTAAAGTTCAAAGCACTTTCATTTATCAAAATTTCAGTTAAAGGGGCCAAGGATTTAGCTCAGTGGCACCATGCCTGCCTTGAAAGCGCAAGGTCTGAGTTCAATCCCTGGTACCAAAAACACAGGTTTTTTTTGGAAATCTGTATGGCGATACCTTAAAGAACTAGGACTAAAGATCCCATTTGACCCAGCTATTCCCCTGCTGGGTGTCTTCCCCAAAGAATTAAAAGAATCATAGCACAGCGATATATGTGCACCCATGTTCATAGTGGCACAGTTTGTAATAGCTAAAGCTTGAAAACAGCCCAAGTCCCCATCAACTGAAAACTGGATAAAGATGTGGGTTTTTTATCAAATGGAGTACTACTCGGCCATAAAGAACAAGAAACTAGAGACATATATAGCTAAATGGATGCATATTGAGGCCATACTCTTTAGTGAAATAAATAGGACGCACATGTGTAAATACCGAATAGTTTCTCTGGTGTGAGAAATTGAAAGTGTAAATGAGGATTAAAATGATTAAAACGAATAACTGATAATTTGAAATAGGAAGAAAAGCTCCAAAGGTGTAGGGGAAGTGAGAGGGGAACGGGAAAGGAAAAATTATGAGAAAAGGAAAAAATGGAAACAAAGTCTTTGTAAATAGGGAAGGGTGGAGGGGGTGATGAGAGGACAGGGAATGGAGAAAAAAATAAGAACCAAGATACATAATGTACAGGTACAAGTACCGAATGATAAATGTATTGTATACCTAAAATGTACCAATAAAAGAATTTTAGGAAAAAAAATTTTTTTTCAGTTAAAGTGGGGAAACTATAAAACAAAACCAGGGATTGCTTTCATGATGGCTATGATATGAGATAAAGAATTTTTTTAAAGCAAGCTACAAAAGCACTATTAAACTGAGAGGCAGGTAAGTCTAGCCCTCTAGCTGGTCAAAGTGGTGGAGAACAGGAAGGATAATAGGGTGTATGCTCTCTGCGAACAGATGCCACTTCTAACTTCACCATGTACTCCAGGGACAAGGTCAGAACCGGCCTGTGGCGGGACCCCACCCAAAACCAGCGGACTGCATGGAGGAGAGAATCCTGAAGTCGCCATGTTGTTTACCACATGGCTCAGCATCTGGGCTTCCTGACAGTGGAGGCAGAGTGGGTGGCTTGGAGGAAGGTCACTGGCTCTCAGTCTTCAAGCAACCGGAGCCAGCTCATTTCCCTCAAAGCCAGCCAGGAACAAGGGAAAACGAGCTGTGACTTTCCTAGCTGTGTGTATTCGCCCTTTCCCTGCCTTCCCAGCCCCCCCTATTCCTGGGGCCTGGAGAGGGCTAGGCCCTCCTTCGGAGGCCTGCAGGTGCTTAGGAACTGCCAGAGACAAGGCCAAGCTAGACCTGGGCTGTGCACCTGGCCACAGAGTCCACCGCCTGAGCCTCCAGCCGGCCCTCGCCTCTTCCTCCGAGCCCCACAGGAAGCGACCACAGTGGGACAGGCTGGTACCAGGCTCCAGGGTTGGTTTCTTCTTTCCTTTTTTCCCCTGGCAGTCCCTTTGCAGAGGCTGACAGTGGCTCCAGGCAGAGGCAGCACAAAGCCAGGCTCCGGTGACAGATACTTCCCCTTCCCCTCCCCTCTTCTTCCCTTCCGGTCTCTACCCTTCTCCCCCACTCTTCCCTTGCTGTTTCCCAGCAAACCACGCACATGCACACGCATGCACACGCACACACGCGCGCACGCACGCGTACTCACGTCGGAGCCCGGCGTGCCCGGCTTGCCCGGAGCTCCTGGCTTTCCGGGTTCACCTGGAGGACCCTGAGCAGGAACGGGCGAGGCAGGGAGAGAAAACCGGTGCATAGTTGAGACTCTGGAGATACACTTGGCTGCAAAAGCCCTCTATAGGAACGCGCAGAGGCACTTACCGGGGGCCCCGGGGGACCTTTGGGACCTCGGTCGCCCTGGAGGCACAGAAGAAAGGAAACGCAGGAGCAGCCATGAGTAGGAGGAGCTAGGACCCTCGGGGTCTCTCCCAGGGGACCCCCACTCTCGGCTCCAGCCCCACCTCAGCCCTGCCTAGGCCTGACCTCCAGGGGAGCGGGGATGGAAAGGACAGGCTGGACTCACATCGATGCCGTCGATGCCCGGAACTCCGGGGGGCCCGGGGGGGCCGGGGGGCCCGCGCTCTCCAGGAGGGCCTCTCTGCTAAAACAGCACACTGGGGTCAGGAGCGTGCATTCGCCACCTCCGTCAAACCGAAGTGTGGTCTGAGGGTCGGGCGTCTCCGTGGCAGGCTGGGCAGGAGAAGGGCTGCCTGTGAACCTGGGGAGGGGCCCTGCCGAGAAGGGAGGTGTGTAGCTGGGAGGGCCTCAGGCTCCTTCCCCCAGGGACTAAGCCCGAAACGGGGCTGTTGGAGACTTCCAGGCAATGGGTCCTTGCAAGTCAGTGTCAGGCAAGGAAGGCCAGGCCCGGGCTGTGGAAGGAAATCTTTCTTTGCCAGTAGAAGAGGGGCGGGGGGGGGGGGGGTTGTCCTTGAGTGAGAGTTGGGAGGAACAGGGCAGCCTTGAGCCCCAGCGCTAGCCGGGCCTCCTTTCTGGGCTACCGGCCATGCAGCCCCTTGCATGGGGACTTTGCGTCTCTGTTCCTCGCTGCAAAACAACCACCCTGCCGGGGGAGTGACCTTTGACCGCTCGCACACTGCTAGGCCCCAGCGCTAGAGGGCTGCAGCACCTGAAATCTCACCAACAGGCTGCTTCAGGGAGTGTGGGGTGGTTTGGGTGGGGTGTTTTTGTTTTTGTTTTTGTTGGGGGGGGGTCTGAATTTAAAAAGGAAAAAGAAAGCTCCTTTTATCCAAGAAACCCGTTTTTCTAAACTCCAGGAACAGACAGGTTACAATGAGGTCTTTGTCAGTGAAACCTCACACTCCAGCCTGCGGGAGGGAGGGACGGAGTCTCTGGGACAGACGCTGCGGAATTCTGATGGGCCCGGGGTCGCAGGTTCCCCTGGGTTCCCAGGTTCCCCTGGGTTCCGACCTCGGAGCCTGCAGCCCTTCGAGCAGGACCCGGGTTCGGGGCAGCTCCGGCTGCAGAGCGGAGAGGGACGGGGGACGGCGGCTCCCGCAGGGGCCGGGGCCGGGGCGCTCTTCACCGAGACCGAAGGGGAGGCTGAAGCGAGGCCAACTCCAGCCTTCCGGGCCTGAAACAGGTCGGGGTGCCCTCGCCCGCACCCGACGCCTCACGCCTCTGCGCTCGTGGGGGGAAAGTACAGCCCTCCTGCCCGCAGCTCACCTCGTCGGTGGTCCTGCTGAGCTGTGAGAGAGAGGACGGGGAGAGTGAGGGCGCCCCCGCCCCGCCCACCACTTACCTGCGCGGCACCCAGGCAGAGTGCGCACAGCAGCAGTCCCAGCGCCCGCGCCCCGCGGCCCCAGGCCATGGCCAAGCCCGGCCAACCCCGCTCCTGTCGCCGCTGCCCCGGGCTTCGGTCCGCCACGCGCGGAAAGTGGCTCAGCGCCCCAGAGAGTCTGGTTGCAAAGGTAACCGGGCCAGGGACGCATAAGTCCCCTCTGCTTATGAATGGCCCTGGGGAGGGTCCTGGGGATTGGAGGAGAGCGGGCCGGCAGGGCGGATAGAATGACAACTATGCCTCTTAACCCTTTCCCGAGCCACACTGCCGACCTGGCCCTGCTCGGCTTCGCCCCTCCCATCCGGTGCTCGGCGGTCCGAGGAGCCCCCTCTGTGGACCAGTGGGGCTCCGGGGTTTCTGGGGAGAGGTTTGGGAGTGGAAATGGGGCACCCCCAAAGAGAAGCAGACACCCGGGAGGCTTCGAGCAGCACCTGTGCTTTTTTCACACTGCTGGGTCAGCACTAAAAGCAGACACGAAAGAAAACAAGAAGGGAGGTCGGCGAAGGTGACAGGAGTGGGCTGAGCAGGTGGTCAGGGGACTCACTGGTGTCCTGGCAGGCAGCTCCTGGCAAGTTTCTCTCGATGGTCTCAGAGGGTCGCAATGGATCAGCATCCACTGAAGCTCAAACTGGGGAAGGGCAGAAGACAATTCAGGTTCTCTTGGAAGACAGAGGTGATCATTCAAGAAAGGTGAGTGTTGAAGTGTGGTCTAATCCTTAACTAACCCGAATCTAATTTAAATTTGCTGAGCTCAACGGAGAAGACTTTTCCTTAAATACAAATTTTCTAGTGGAAATGGGCCAGAATCATTGGATGAAGATGTCTTTTGCTCGGATTTACTCCAGAGCAGCTCTGGAAACAGGCACTATATCGACTTCCTACCTCTGCTGATATCACAACCTCGAGGGGTGTGGTGGACCCTATAGCATGAGGTTTGGAGACAGCACGGGGCTGACCAGGTCACTCCACAGCAGGTCTCAGACCTGGCCTTGGGAACCAGGCCTACTGAAGGCCACAGCATGTATATGCTCTCAGATTCTAGCTGGGAGATCAGAAGCAGAGACAGCAAAAAAAGATAGCAAACAGAACAAGTAAAAGACAATGTAGTCCTGGAAAAAAATTTACATACTAAAGAAAGCATTCCCCATGGAGTAGCTACAGTTTAAAATAGAGCAAGATGGATATCTAGGAATTGGGGAAAAAAGATTAAAAATATTTATATTTCATGTAATGTTATTGGTTGAAGATGAATAAACTTCTAGACCTTGAAATCCAAATGTACTTAGACAATTCTTACATTTTTAGCAGATATTAATGGAGGATGCCTATAACAGAAAAGTTGCTTAGTCCAAGTTTGAAAAGAGCTTCAAAAGCAGCAAGACCCAAAAAAAGTCAAATCCCACAAGAAGCCCGGAGGCATGGCTCTTGCTGGTCTGATTGACAGTGTTCCTTGCTGGACATTTCTAATCAGATCCATAATTCTTGGCCAGAAGATTCTACCGGCATTATGCAAATGTCTGATTAAGAATCCAAGTGCAAAATCTGAGCATTGCCTCTTTTCTTTCATCAAATAGGGTTTTCCGTTCCTTTCCACCTGCCCAGTGGATTCTAGATCAGCTAAATTTAGAATGAAGCTAGATATGTTTTTCCACTGCTAAAGAAAACATTCAGCGTTGAGATTACTGGAGGGAAGAATGAAATTGGACTTAAACATGATGAAGTTTTTCCCTTCAACCCATAAAGGTAGAGAAAATTAGGGAAAAGGAAAATTTCCACATTATGAACAGGTAGAACTGGGCACTCCTTTCCACAGCTCCCAACTGTCCTGGACACCTCTTGTTCCACTATTACTGCTTCTCTCAATCCTACTATGCCCTTTCTTCTGAAAATAAATACATCTGCAAAACTGGGTCAAGTGGGATTAAAAAAAAAAGTGAGCAGCTAAATCAAGACATTTTAAGGTGAATGTTATCTAAAAGTTGTATGAGAATTATTCTGACCTGTGAATTTATTGTGAAAATTATTTTAACAGTAGTATGCAGAATCCTGCTTTCCAAACACAGGCTCTTACAGTTAAGGAAACCACTTTAGTCAAACATCGTATTTTTATAAGATTAGTCTTGAGAAGAATTTTATTTGGGTTTTTTTTTAAATTCTAGTGAATATCTTGTAAGAAAGATGAAAATAGAACAAACTTTTTCCTTAATGACTGTTAAATATCTGGCATTTGAAGCATTCACAGAGGGGTAATGTGGGACAGAAAGGCTAATTCACTTGCCCCCATCCACACAACTAGTAAACAGCAGAGATGGCCTTCCAAATTTTCCTGACACTAAAATTAAGAATTTTTTTGTACTAGTCCACTTGACCTCCCTGAATAATATATGCTATCTCCACAATGAATCATGTTTTTGAAGCAGTTAAATAAGGAATTTGGTGACGGAACATTAACATTAAAGATAAATGGAAAAGAGAGAACTAGAAGTAAAAACAGAGAGCTTGTTTCTACCCTCTGCTAGAGAACTTCAGGACCACACTAAGAAACTTTCATAAGAATTCAAAGCTTTCCCCATTTGGTGTGCTTGCTATAGAAATATATCCAGAAGCAAAATTACTAGTGCTCCTCAAAATCAAAAGCTGTGTCCAGATGCAGTTGTATATCCATGTGTATAGCCAAATAACACACAGAAAAAAGAATCAAACTTTTCTTTCCGTAATGACTAGATAAGAATTTGCCAGAATAAGAAATGATGTTATTCCTCCTTCCCAGTCCTCAAAGTAAAAGAACACTCACACTTTATATTCACTAAGTCTTTTGTGAATTGGTAAATCAAAGTAGGCTTGCATTGTATGTGTGTGATATTTTGATTCTGAAAATGTTTCAAGGGCTTAATCACTGAGAAACATTAATTATATGGCTAACCAGGAAACCTATATCCTTTGTTTAGATAGTTCATTAAATTTACTTATTGCAAATGTGAAGTAATTCATTAAACTCTTCTTTCAAAAATGTAATTCTCTCTAGATAAATTGGTACACCTGTTTAAATATGCAAAATGCAATTGTAGCACAAAATAATGGGGAATGAGGTCTGATTCATCTGTAAATACAGGTGGGGTTGTTCAAAGCTCCACATAGGTCAGGGGTTTCTGAACACATCTGCACATCCACATAAACATCACCTACACATTAATAATTATCTGTACAACAACCATTTTTTGGCATGTAGTGTGAATTCCAATTTGCATGCTAATTATTTTGAAGGAACATTGGCAGAGTGCTTTGGTGAAAGTCACTTTCATCATACAAATAAAATGCTGATTTCTGCATGGTTCTCATTTTCATACCTGGAATTATTCTTCGAATATTCGCTGACAAAAAATATATGTGACAAATATTTTAGTATTTCAGTCAACATTTTTGAAGCCCCAAAATAAACCAAGCAGTAAGGAGACATTCTAGGAAAACCAAAGATATTCTTCTTCCCACCATTAGTTTATAAAATGTAAGATGAGAAAAATACAAATAGAGAAATAAAATGTTTTTTAAAGTATTAAGCAGAACGTACAATACCCTAGAAAAATCTTTCTTGACATAAAATGCTTTCCCATTGTCTCAAGGAAAATTGAATGTTTTGAATGTAAAGTATCTGACATCTGTCCAGATTTGGCATTATCTAGTTCCTTTCTATAGGACACTAAAATTATTTGTTTCCAAGTCTAAAATAATGCCCAGCTGACCCTACATTTAAGCAAGGAATACTCTACCCAACACTCTACTCTTTCAATAAGGCTAATGATTTCTACTTATTTTGAGAGGTTGTTAAGAAAGATGAATAAAGTATTTAAGGCCTTCTAAAGAATTAAGCAAAAACAAATTGCAGGCAATTATATTTTCCTCCCAAGAGAGAATTTTAATGACAAACTATGGAACTTGGCACAGGGCTTACATTTTTGCAAACTGAATTACAATTAAATTTTACAAATACAAAACACCTAATAATTAGCTCTTCTGAGAAAATTTCCTGACAGAACACAGGTTTACTTAAGCTTTTGTCTACCTGGTGGAAATAAAGATTTAAATAAATATGGTACCTGAAATCTCAAGATTGCATCCTGCCTTTCAGTTTATGAAGAAATAGTTTCTGTCATTATAAAGGTCTTCTTCTAAGTGATCTTCCTAGTTACTAAGTAGGAGGCTCTGCACTGCTCCCAAATTAGAAATATCCCCAACCACATAAGCCATGTAGTTGCAGACCTAGTGCTAGGAATGAATTAAATATGAGTAGGTAGCACTCTCTTGGATTGTACCAAAGGCTGAAGCAGAAAAGGGAAAAGGAAAGCAGTGGACTTGGAGTTAGCAGAGTCATTTATTCAACATATCTCTACATAATGCATTCATGTGCTTTGAGACAAATAGTATCAAAGACAAAAATGCCAAGTATGGGGGCGGGGATTTAGCTCAGTGGTTCCTCCACCTGCCTCACAAGCGCAAGGTCCCGAGTTCAATCCCTGGTACCAAAGCAAAAAAAAAAATCCAAGTGTAATATCTAAGCCTAAAAGTGCTTTTCATGATAAACACTGTGTAAGTGGAAATGCAGAAATACTAAGGCTAAAGTCATCCAAGAAGGGAATATGTAATATGTAAGTGGGGCCCTGAAGAGCAATGGAGATTTTCATAAGTGGAGATGTAGGGGTGATGGTTAGGATCCTACAGACAGGGAGGGGACAACGAGTCCAAGGGTGGAAGTGTAATGTAGAGCAGAGACCAGGTTAGCTGGGCAGAGTAGACAGCAGATTTTTTTTCACCTAAGACATTTGACTAGCATTGGGTTTGTGATTCTTGCATCATAAGCAAAGATTTTTTTGTCAGGGGGTAGGGATGGGGAAGGAGGAGCTGATTTAAAAGAATGTTTCAAGAAGATTCATTTGATCATAAAACACCTGATTCTTTGAGACAGAGAAGGGTACTGCAGAAAAGCATCAAGAAGTGTTAAACTCTGGTTTGTGATGAAGCATCCTGAGTTCTCCACCAAGTAGAAGGAAAAATCCTCTCCTCATTCCACATCCTCCCTCAGCTCCCATCAGCTCCCTTCAGCTCCCCTTAAACAAAACTCAGAATAGTCTATATTCATCATCTCCGATTCCTCTCCTCATTTTCTCTTGAATCCTTTCTAGTTAAACTTTCATTCCTAAACATTCAAATAGATCTTTGGCCAAATCATGTCATTGATTTCTAAATCCAATGGTCAGGTCTCAGTTCTCATTTCTTTTTGACCTATCCACAGCCTTTGAGTCAATTTCTTATTCCATCCTCCCTGAAACCCTGTTTTCCCTTGACTTTCAGGGCAATCTCCTATTTTTTTTTCTCGTAATATCACACCCTCCTTGTTCTTAATTTTTCTGATAAATGTTCCTCATCTTAGAAACTTCTGTATGTTGGTTATTTCTGGACCCTATCCCAAGACTTCTGTACTATACTTGTGTCTTGTTGACTTCATGGCTTTAAATTCCATAGTTATGTGGATAACTCCTAGCAAGAGCCCAGTTCCCTGCAAAATCTGTCTCTTGTACTCCAGAAGCACACATCTAACTGCCTACTTAATATCTTCCTTAGATATCTAATAATTAATGACCAAACTCCTGGCCAATCTTACATGTCTCAAATCAACTCTTGATATTCTCTTTGATACCTGCTCTTCTCAGAGTTTCCTGTGTCTGTAAATGGCAACTTTATACTTCCAGTTACACACACCAAAAATATTGGCATCATCCAGATTTCTTCTCTCTCTCTCACCCCAAATCCTGTGTCCTTAATCTTCAAACTATCAGGATCTAACCACTTTGCACCAATTCCACCACTACCAACCTGGTTGAAACCAAGATTATCCCTCCCTGAATTATCAGAATAGCCCTTAAAGTCTCCCTTGCTCCTAAATGTTTCAGTCCTCCCCCGCCCCACTACAGTATAGAGTCCAAACAGGAGCCAAAGAGAAGATGAGATGAGAACATGTTAGTTACAGTATTTATAGAAAACCATCTGACAGCTTCCCATCCTACACACCAGGAAAGTTTCCCTGCCCCACCTCTCTGAGGTTACCTCCTCAGCACCATGTCCTGCCTCCTCTCCAGCCACCCTGTTCTGCAGGTGGTCCTCACACAACAGACAACACCAGTCCCTTTTCTCCCATTGTTCACTCTTCTTGGGATCTCTCTCCCCCAAATATCCACAGGATAGTTCACTCAAATCCTTCAGGTTTCTTCTAAAAGGTTTTCTTTTCAATGAGCCCCTCTTACAGGCACGCCAATTTCCTGCTTTGCTGTCCTCAATAAGATCTATGATTACCTAGCATACAGTACATTTACTCCATTGCTCATTATGTCTGTCTTCTCTCCCCAGAATGGAGGATTAACTCTTGTCTTTCTCTATCACTTACAATAATGCATGCAACCTAGTGGATGTTTAAGAAAGAATTGTTAAATATTAACGAACGAATACATGGTGATGGATAAACTGAGAAGTTTGGATTAGATGAACTCAATTTCCTACAGCCCTGAAAGCTCATGGTTCTATTGACCCTGCACTATAACCAAAGAAAATAACCACTGTTACAGAAATTTGAACATGAACAGGATTTCTTGATGATGTTTGCCCAAATACATTTTTATCAAAATAGGAAAAGTAATAGCATTGTTTTTTTAGCAGTATGGGCATGGCTGAGACCAATAAAAAACTTTGTATTTTCAATTTTTTGATTAAAAGCAAGTTTGACCATCATTTAATTCTTACTCTAATTATTCATGGCCCCTCCCCTAATCATGACTTCTACTACTTTAGCAGCCCTATTTCTGTGTTCCCTTTCATTGCCACCTAGTGCAAAGTCCAGCTGATGTTGTCAGTATCATCTGAAATGCAGCAATCCAGGTTTTATCTCCAAAAAATTGTTCTGAAAATCAGCATTTTTAAAATACCTCAATTAAATCAAGGTTTTATAAGTATTTTGCATGGATATATATGGATAAGATTGCTATCTTTTTTCAATCCACTGGACACCCCCCGCCCCGCTCCTCTGTACAACCACCTGGTTCCACACTACAAAGAAACAGAGGACATTGGACCACCAGACCACGGTACTGGGTCCTGCCACTCCCAGCCCAGAGGTAGGGGCTTCTGAGCCACCATCCGACTGCTCCTGGTCCAGAGGAAGGGGCTTCCTAGCCACCATCCCTACCGCTGCTCCCAGCCCAGAGGAAAGGGCTTTTGGGCCACCTTCTGTCCCACCGCTCCCAGCCCAGAGGAAGGGGCTTCCAGCCCATCATCCCTCCTGCCGCTCCCAGCCCAGAGGTAAGGGCTTCTGAGCTGCTGTCCTACTGCTCCTGGTCCAGAGGAAGGGGCTTCCTGGCCACCATCCCTCCTGCTGGCCCCAGCCCAGAGGAAAGGGCTTTTGGGCCTCATTCTGTCCCGCCACTCCTGGCCCAGAGGAAGGGGCTTCTGGGGCACCATCCCTACCACTGCTCCCGGTCCCTGTCCCACCTCTCCCTGCTCAGAGGAGGTGATCCTCGCAGGCGCCAACAGCACCCCCCC
>NW_004624819.1:9553232-9583878 GCF_000247695.1 Heterocephalus glaber | reverse complement strand
AATAAGCAAACTTACATTAGATATTTATAGTATATATTATGCATTCCTCAAATCACTAAAAATATAAATTTTCTAGAGTATTTCTCAAAACCCAGAAGTAATATTAATCACAACCTCAAAATTTATTTTCTCATGTTATCATGTATGGAACTTTCACTGTTTTTACCTTTCAAGGCTAGTATCATTAAATTCTGTGGAGCACGGAAAAGAACAGAGAGCTTTTCCTTCTACAGTCTTATCAGCTTTTACATTTTTCCCTCTGAATCTAATGGAAATAAACAGAACAACACATTTTAAATATACTTTTAAAAGCATTAAATCCAACATGTTCTATGTTGATTCACTTGAACTATGCATAGGTAAAAAGAAAAATGGTTTGCATCATATATTTATAAAGCCACATAAACTTTTATCCTCCCTGAAACAAGCCCCAACTCCCTGTGTAAATCCCTGAAAAGGGAGAGAAGCTAACTTTGTTTTCTAATAGAGCTGTACCCAATAACTCTCCTAGGCAACCATAATGGCAACAAACAATAAAGAACCTGTCATAAAATAACATGTTTTTATGGTATGCTGCCAGGAAACCCAGCTTTGCAGTGGGATAAATGACACCATCTTAAATTATGGGCACAAAAAAGAACAGGAAATAAGGGATTTATTGCTTTAAAATCCAAACTAACAAACTTACAGGAGTACATTGGGAAAAAAATATAGAAGGCTTTAAGCCCACTTAATAACTATGAATGATGAGAAGGTGTGTGAGCTGTATATCACATGAGCAGCTCTATGACAAGCCCTATGAAAATATCTTGAAATTGGCTTCCTTTTCCAATTTAGAGGAAAGAAAGGGACAAAAGATTGGATGAGCAGAGGAAAATCACAAACAAGTACAATATAAGTGAGTCTTTTAGCATTAGTAATCTATCAAATGTTGTTTTCAATTGCATTTTTACTATGCAATCTTTAGGGCTACCTTCGACTTCTGATAATATCTATGAAGGGGACATTTTTATTTATTTACTTTTAAAAGTGAACATTGGCTCAGGAAAAAGTAGCCAAGTAATGTGGAGTGTTGAAGATAAGAATCAATCCAACTGCATAAAGAAATATTGAAAAATACACTGTTCCGTGCTGTTTTCATGCTATTTCATGTTATTTCATTTTAATTCAGAAGTTTCTACAGTAGTTTGAACATTTGCTGCCCCCAAATTGAGAAGAGGGTGACCTATGAGTACAGTTCTACCTCTCAGAGTATGTGTCTGTCACCACCCGTTGTCCTCTAAGACCCCAGAGGGACAGGCAGTCCTTGTCTATTTTCAGTATTACCGGCAACTCTGAATTTTAGCCAAACTGCTGAGAAGTTCAAGATGAGAGGCCATAAAATAAAAATGAAGGCCAGGGACAATTCATCACCACTTGTGATTTGCCTGTGGGCTTGTACTTGTTTACCTTTTGGTTTTAAAATGTGGGAGCAATGTGGGAAGACTAATAAAACTTGCAAAGAGAAGAATTGATACACATAAGAATTTCCAAAGGAGAGTCCATCTACCTGGATTTCTGGACCTTATCTGCTCCTGGATAACTCTTATTCAAGCCCAGGATTCCTCTCAGACATCATCTCCTTTAGGATGCATCCTTGACCCCCACATGGCCAGAGTCTCACCTGAGGGAGGAGCTTTTTCAATGCGCTCCCATGCTGTACTTCACTATTGTGGTCCTCATCACGTTATGTTGTGATTGTTTACTTACCTCAGGTCTTCATCCTCTAGAGTAGAGAAGACAAAATCTGCAATTTATTTGACTTTGTACACCCAGTGTACAGGCACTCAATGAAAGTTTAAAATAAGAAACAAATAGGGTTGATGCCTAAGGACATGTTTTAAATCAAACAATATTCCTTCCTTTTAAACTTTATTTTGTTTGTCCTGCAAAGTAAATTCTGAAGCATCTATGCAAATTACAAATGCCTTCCAAAATAAGAATGATGACATGCTCTAGAAGGAAAGCTAAGTGGTTGCATGTATTTTACTTTTTCAAAAAGAAAGGCTAACATATAAAATAAAATAAGGTAGATTAAATATTTTATGTCAAACACCCTCTCCTACAAGAGAGTAGACCTACTTGAGGTAGCTTCTTTAGCTGAGAAATGGACATAACCTTTTCTAAACGTGCTATTGTATAAAATGCTGCAAAGATCAAGTAGTTAATGGAATTGGAAGCATTTTGAAAACTTCAGATTGATATACTAGGTGTACTAAGTTGATATTTTCAGAAACATAAATGAGCTTCTCTTACATAATTTTCTTCTTTGTCTTTCAGGGTACAGGTTGAGAAATACATTTTAGTGAGAAGTTTAACATTATCACTTTTGGTCTTTGAGTAGAGGTAGAATTGGGGAGGCTATAATCTTAATCTAATTTAGTTACCATTGTCACTACCACCACCATCACCACCACCATCCTCCTCTACAGAACTTTAATTGGGCTCTAGACTCAAGGATCTTTTGTGTGCTAGAGGAAGAGTTCTGAAGGAAGTCCTTATTCTGAAGGAAGAAATTTATATATGCCCATTTTAAATACCTTTAACATTGGCCACAGTATGCTGACTTAGCCAAGCTCTTTGGCGGACCAGAAACATACCTAAAGCCACCTGCCAAGTTGTTAGCTGCACTCTTTCCCATGACAGAATAAAAGAGAAGATAAAAGGTACATACCAGACTCCACTGTGATGTTGTATTAGACACATCAGAAAACCCACAGTCAGTTCTGACACTATTGGCAAAACTATGATATAATGAGTAATAGGGAGACTTTAGTTACTGCTCTAGCAATCAAGCAACTTAGTAGCAACTTAGCACCCAAAATTCCGAATTATAAAGAGATAAAATATTTTAAGGCCAATGAATTGATAAATAAAAAGTTTAAATCCTTGATTTATAGTCCTCACAGTGAGGAGGTAGTCTAAAGTCTCTTTCCACTCACCCATGGTCCAGAAATAACACAGACATTATGGAAGTCCAATGTTCCCTGAAAACCTCTCCAGCATCATTGCAAAGATCTCGCTGCACAAAATTTCAAGATGGCACAGCAGTGGTCCCATTGGCTTTCCCACCCAGCCACTTAAGGTGTGATAAGTCATTAAATGAAGAAATACTCCCTGAAGAGTGTACAAGCCAGGACAGTAAGGTGGCAGTAACAAATTGCTTTCTGTCCATCAGAGGATATAGAAATTTCACACTACCTTTCACACTAATCACAGTTCTTCCCTTGAAAACAAGTTATCTGAACAATTCCATTACTGACATCCCCGATAACCTTTTTTTTAAGTGCACAGAAACAATTTAAAATTATTGTATCATCTTTGCCACTCTTCATGACATGTTTTGTGACTGGAATTTAACAGCCCAGTACCAGTATGTATGAGAGACAGAGAGAGAGAGAGCTATGGTTACTTAGATTGAGCTCTGAATTCCTTACTTTTTCCCCAAAAGAACACTTGCCCTCTATGAATATATTTTTAAATTCCTGTCGTAGTATTATAAAATATTTGCTCAAGAGATTAAGTGGAAATACAACAGTTCCAAATAATAGAACTATAAGATAAAAGTCATCACAACTGTTATGTCGTTACATAATCCCTTGACTTTATATTTATGATCTCTACAGTAAAACCATAAACAGAATGTTGAAATCATTTATTTCTATAATATATCATGCAAGACCTATTTCCAGAAAGTTATACTGTCTACAGGATTCTGATTCTTGCTGCTCCAACACCGTGTGACTTCCTAACCTCATCTCCCACTCTCTGCAGTCAGTGTCCCTCCGCACACACGCACTCACATTGGCATGACATTCACTCTCCCATCACCTAGTAGCTGCGCTTTTGAATGTGGTATATCTATTCCCTCAGTGCTTCTTCCCTTAGCTGGAATGCACTTTCTTCTTCTTTTGCTAACTGAAATCCTTCTGCTTCAAAATTCATTGATTCTTTGAATCAAGAATCAGTGGAATTCTTGACCAAGTGAATTGACAATTCATATTAACCTTACTTTGAATACTCTTATTAGTTATATAAAATGATAGATAGATAGATAGATAGATAGATAGATAGATAGATAGATAGATATCACTAATATGAGTTTCTTTCTAAGTTGCTTTTTAAGAATTCCAGTGCTCCAGATGGGCCTGTAACACCTGCAGGTAGACTTCAAACTCCTCAAGACCTGGACCTAACCGCTTACCTGCCTCTGATTCTCCATTCCATTTAACACATGCTGTGCTCAAAACAGGCATGGAAGGCTTTCTGAATGTGTGATTGAGTAAATTTTTAAAAACGAATAACTTTGTTGTCTGAGTTTCAGCTGATTATCAAAGATATCTGAAGTACTAGTTTTAGCAATCTGATTTTGTTTTCATCTACCATCATGTGTGCTTTTTCATACTTACTGGAACAGAAACTTGAGGATTATCTGCAAGCTTTCCCAGTACAGCAAAGCCATTGACATCGACTGGGCCTCTTGGCTTTATAGGTAAGGACTCAATCCTGTTGCAGTCAATGAAAAGAGTGGTGCTGCTCCTTTCCACACTGATCATGAGCTTATGCCACTGGGAGTCAAACATGGAAGGCAAATTTGAGAAGGCTGCAGTTTGGAGACTTCCATCCAGTCCTTTGTAGGAAAATTCAATGGATTTGGTTTGGCCATTAATCTTCACACCAACTTGCTCCTTCCCCAAGGAATTCTGAATCTGCCAAATGTTCCAGTTCTTTTCAAGTGTACTTCCAGTCATCCGAAAAGTAGTTAAAAAGGAGTATTCTTCAGGCAGCCCACTGGGATATAAATGCCTGGGTAAAATTTTAAAGTAGTAAATATAAATCTTGTTTTCTGTACTCATGCATATTTACCGTTTTCCTTTTTATGCTATTTTAGAGTCTAGACATTCAGAAAGGATACACTATGAAAAACTGCAGAATTTGTTCTTTCATGACTGTTCACAGAACTTCAATCATTCATGTACATTAATGCTTCATGTTAAAATGCACAGTTTTAAAAATCTTTCCTTCAGAGGTAAGAAAGTTTCCAATGCCACAAAATCCCAACAGTATTACTATTTATGGTACCCAAAGAGCTACTACTGTTTCAGCAATACCATCTCAGCCAAAAAACACATTCTTGCAAAGTCCTTGGCAACATTTCTTTCACAAGTGAGAGAGGAGATTATTTGGATACCCACTACAGATACCCACTACTGGTTTATGAAACCTTTTAATTAAAGTGGCTTTTAATTTTTTATGTCTATGTAATGTATTATTTGTTATTTTCATAATTGTTTGCATATTGTCCTCCACAGTTATATTCAAGACCCACATAAGCATTTTGAGAATCACCACCTACAGAATCAGATTTTACAGATTCATGCAAATTTTCTTTAGAAACTTTCACACACTGAGGAAATCTGTCTTTCCAGGGAGTTCAGCGTATGATGTTTGAATAGTGTCTGGGTTCTCATCACTGGATGTGTGACAAGTGAGAGATGCCACTTCTTACTTCTCTACTCCGACCCACTTGTTTCTCAGTCTACTACTTAACACTATCATTATACTTCCTTCCTGCATTAAATAGTGACACAAAAGCTGCAGTGTGCCTAAGGCATCTCCAATCTATATGGAGACCATAATCTGAAGATCACTACCTGGATCTTCTGCTGAAGCCAAGCCACGAAGGGCTGAAGAATGAACTTTAAAAGTCAAGGAATATTAGATGTAAAAATCATCTTCCATGGACTTGAAGCTGTCTACCTTCTTCCTTCTAAGCATAGAAAAAATCTAAGCAAGGAAGAAATGCTAGGAAAACTAGATGCTAATGAATTTTGTTTGTAAATAATCAAATTTGACATTTTTGTATATAATTATGGGCTAAGACCCAGAATTCCAAATAATCTTCCTTTGGGCCAAACTCTTGTTGTGTAGCCCCCTTCTTGTGAAGAACAAAGAAGAGAAAAGGCAAGAAGAAATATCTTGATGGATGCTGTTTTCATTTTTTACAAACTAAAATACTAACATGCACACTTATTATATTGATGTATATGTCATTGCCAGTTATATGAAAACATATTGTTAGGTTCAATAATTTCTATACCAGATAATTCCTTTGTTCTAAGAATGTTTAGCAAAAAATGAAACTACTTAGCTTGCTATGATTTTTTTTCTTTACCTTGGCTTTAACTGCACAAGTGTATCATATTATTACCATAGCATAAAAAACTTCTAGCTCCGTTTTCTGCAAATGTTTTTACAGGGCCAGAGATTTAGCTCAGTGGTTTCGCCGCCTACTGCACAAATGTTTTTACAAACCTTTAATAAAGTATGCTATTCCAAAAATATCATTGTTTTGTCCAAGTTAAAAATGCAAAACTTTTCAGCGGGCTACCCTTATCATCCAAGGCCTCCTTTTAGACATTATTTTCCAGTATGAGTAATCTGGTCTTGGATGAGCAATTCTATTAATACGCATTTCTATATGGTCATTGTGATGTGTATTATTCTTACTGCAAAATTTTTCATTCATTAAACATCTTTTGTATTTGTCAGGAGTAGAGAAAGTTTTAACATAAACATTTTAAAATATTTGGTTTGGAGTTTAAAAAGTTAAAACTTATACAAAACTATTTTGTACTCTTTTCCCAGAATGGAGCTAACTACCACTTCACTCCAGATCTTTGTTTTTAGTATATTTCTTGTTTGTCAATTGGTTTTCCATATTTCCTTTGACAATGTCTTTCAGAATTATACTAATTCTAGAGTTACCTCTAGAAAAGAAACTAAGGTTCACTAAAGACAATATAATGTACTACTACTTATTGTTTAGTTATAAAACCTTGAGGAAATTTGTACGTTTAACTTAGCTATCCTCAATAACTTTGAAGCTGGGAGATAAGTTTGTAAAGTTTTACCCAGTGACACAATTTGCCAAGTAACCATTTATAAATATATTCTTTGATCATTCAAATTAATGATCAGGATTAACTAGATGGTTAAGGATTTTATTTTTGTCCAAAGTAGTTACTGTTGAGGTGTGAGGTATTTGTAAAAGGAAGATAAATTTTTTTTTTCTTGCAGTGCTGGAAATCCATATGACCTATGTATTTATCAATGGATATAGTGAGAAATACTATTAGAAACATCTATTTTGTTTTGATTCAAAAAGTCATGGACCCATGGTCAGGTGACTCTTGCACAAAGAAATGGTGAGGTTAACTATGGGATCCTTCCCAATTTGTGCTTCTTTCTATCTTTCCTGCTCAGTGAGTGGGGAGATTATGTTGAAAGTTTCCAACCATCTCTGACTTAGGGTATGTAACCTTAAAATTAGAAAGATAGATGCATTTGGGATTGCTAAAATGATACTTCAACTACAGATATGTTATTAAATCAAGGGTTTCTGTAGATTTCCCTCTATGCATATGAAGACAACATATACGTGTACAAAATATAATTAAGACTATCATGCTAATCATTTTTCAAATCAGAATAGTATGTCAATTCAGTAAGAGGAGAAAATTCATTTTACTGCTAATATTAGTAAAATGTAGATGTAATTTGTACATACCTAAAATCATTTAAAAGTCTCACAAATCTAATTTATAGGACAGTCAGCCTACCGCCCTTTCTGAACACCCAAGATCCTGTTCCTACAAATATGCTATGCACACCGGTAGGTAAACCTGACAACATACATAATTTAAAAGACATCTCTATAAATGATTTATTTCATTATATTGTAATCTTCATGGGGTGCCTCAAATGGAGAAACATAAGGGTTTGAATAAAAGATTGAAAAGTCTTTGGACCTTGAAACACTTGTTTATGACCTTAACCCAAAGAAAAGCTAAGACTGTTTTTAATGCAAACATAACATGTTTGCAAGTAGAAGTTAAGAATATGAAACTACAGTGTCTAGACTAAAGAATATTTTGTTCAGCAAAAGATAAGTATTTAAGCCAGGTGTGGTGGCACATGGTGGCACATGCCTGTAATCTCAGCACTTGGGAGGCTGAGGAGGAGGATGGCTGTGAGTTCAAGGCCAGCCTGGGCTACATAGTGAATTCAAGGTCAACTTGAACTATATAGCAAGACCCTGCCTCTAAAAACAAACAAACAAACAAAAAGATAAGTGTCTAATAATTTTCAAAGTAATTGAGAAGATAAAGATAAATTATTGCTCTATCACATTAGATTCTTATACCATAACATTCTTTCTTCCCATAAAGATCCTCCTAACAGTTTGCCTTCACTGTCTCAGAATCTAGATACTCTTGCACAGAAGGTCCGTTTAAACCATGAGTGTCTGCTCTTTGAGAACAACTGCAACCTCTGTATTCCTTGTCACCCTGCTTCTGAATAAGTAGGACTTGGAGAGACTTAACAAGAAAGGATCCACCAAAAAGGAAATATTCATCTCCATATACTCTGCCCTTCTGGCGAGTTCCACCATAAATAGTAACACTCGACACACCTACCACCACCGTGGGCCAGGCTCTGTTCAAGCTCTCTCCAGTTATTAACATTTGCTCCACACAGCAATCTCATGACATAGTTCTTATGAGATTCTCTAATTTTAAACCAAAACAACTAAAACTTAAATAATCTGCCCAAATATAGATTTTACTACAATTTTTGGAGCTCCATATAACTCTGTCCTCTGTCTTGCTTCCTCTCTCTTTCTTGCTTCTTTCTCCTACTTCCTTCTTCTCATTTCTTCTTTCCTCATTTTTAATGTCTTACTGGTAAATCAAGAGTTTTTAGTCTTTATGGGGGAAGAAGTTAAGGAGATAGCAAATATGAGATGGTAATTATGGCCTGTGTTTATTATTTAGTGATGGCTGTAGGCATTAGAGAAAACAATGATGATAATGAAGATAAGCAGGAGGTACAGGGACTACACCACCTCAAGTTCATCAGTTCATGGCAGTCTAGATTATGCCCCAAATCACAGAAAATTAGATCAGCAATTTGGGTTCTTATATGTCATGTCATTATTTTATTAAAGAAAAGGAAAACAAAATTCTGAAATTAAGAACACAACTAGCACTTCTGTACATGAAAGTAACATATAAGAAAAACCAAAGGCCAAGGTAGGTGTCATCACCAGCCATCTGAGATTCTGTACAAATGTGAATCTTTCCAAACATCCATGGCTTTCCAGGCTCAGGATGGAGCAGTGGTCACAAACACAACCTCTGAGAACACACTGCCTAGGTTTCAATCTTCCCAACTTAGGAAAGTAAATTAAACTTTCAGGGTTTAGTTTTCTCCTCCACTAAGTAATAGTGTTCCCACATCACAGGACTATGAAGAAGTTGAGCTTCATATTAATTAGTAAATTTACAAGAAGGTTTATACAGTATTGTTGTTATAAAGTATAATATGCTCAAAATATGAATTTTTATTTGCAATCTAGCACTATATCAGATTTATAACAACCAAAATTTTTATTTTATAAGAACTTAGAGTTTCTATACTGTTCTTTATTGTTCCAATCAATCATTATTACATTTACAATTTAATGTCCATCAAAAGCCTAATTTTCTGATCACTTACCAAAGAAATCTTAATTATATATTTTGCAATGCACTAAAACATATGATAATCATGATAATCACAAATAAGGTATGTAAATGATACAGAAACTAAATTACTAAAAGTTCATTCCTAATAACAGTGGCAAAACTCAATACACATTCACTAAAATACCTCCGTTATGAATAATTTAAAGATTAAAGGGCTCAGCTCTAGAAAATAAGATCAAATGGGGCTGGAGATTTAGCTCAGTGGTTCCGCCGCCTGCCTCACAAGCACAAGGTCCCAAGTTCAATCCCCGGTACCAAAAAATAAAAAATAAAAAACTAAGATCAACTAAGTGGAAGATTTATTATCACTGCCACTGTTTCTGTTATACTAAGTTTAGTTTCACATCTTTAGTCTTTATCTGCCAGCAGCTAAGCACTGGTGCAGTTTCTATTTCAGCACCAGAACCCTTGAACAGCGCCACTGTGAGCCTTCTGACCATGGCGGCTCCTAGTTAAATTTATGCTGAACCGCTGGCACTTTTCACAGAGGGTCCTTTCAGTCAAAACCAGACAAATTACTTAAAACAGAGAGCAGAGTAATAAGAACATTCCCTGAATCAATCTATAATAGTCTCAGTGATTTTTGCCCTTCCCAGAATGGAAAGTAAATTACATACTGAAAGCATACAGAGCTGTATTCAGGAACTACTGGTTGATATGTGAATAAGTCCTTTCATCTTTGAATAGCATCACGATCCAAGAAACATTAAGTATGAGAAATTCTCTAACCACATATAACTGTTCATATTCTTTGTAGAAAGATAATTAGATGAAATCTATGTACTAGATTACCGGGTTGGAATCCTGAAGTCTACATTGTTTCCCAACTTGTAAGCCACTTGTAGTGCAGTTGACCCCACCACTCTTTGGATAGCTCTTCTAGATGCTGCTTTATCTATCTGGAATTGAGAAATCAGGTCAAACCCTATACAAAGGAAATACAAAATGGAAAATCCACAATGAGATTGGTTTTACTCCTTTCCACACCTTCCCAAACAAGAGAGATATTGGTTTGGAAAACATGCATTTTCAATATGATACATTGTTACTTGCCTGGCAAGTCATCTTGGCCAATTCTGACCTTGGGACAGAGTTCATTTCCACCATTAGAATTTGAGTTGACAGGGAATCCTGTGAAAGAGATATCATGTCATCCTACTTCATCCACTACAAGGGTTGCTAATAATCATAGTAACTGAGCAACTATTAAAATACAGTATTATACATTACTATGTGATAATAAAGCTTTAAATACACAATTATGTAAGCTTGCTTATAAGAAGTGTATTTGTCTTTGACTCTATCCATAAACGATCATAATTCATTTACCTTCAACTTACCCTGGAAGGGATGCAAGGCACAAATTTGCTTTAATAATTTGTACTGAGAAAATATTCCTTTTGGGGAAGATTAGGAATTTGTTCCTTTTGGAACCAGAGCTGCATGATGTCCTGAAGGACTTGAGGTCAGAAGCCTGTTTGGAAAATGGCTGGTGGTTTGGGTTAGAAAATATGTCTTAAACACCACAAATTTTAGAATTTCAACAGAAGTCCAGAGCCAGTCTTAAGCCGGCTCAGTGAGATTTCTGGAAAATGAAATTCTTAGGTATCTTTGTCAAATAGGAGGAAGTGGGAGAGTCTTGAGATTCACAAATCCTAAGTAAAATATAGAGGATGCATTTCATTTCATGAATCTAAGAGATCAAATAAAGGTCACAAGTAGATTACTGCTGGTACCACAGACTTAAGAAGAGTAACAAGAGAAAAATGATCATAACAAGCATTCAATTCTCATTTTGAAGAGGAATTGTAGAACTGAGTAGGTGCTCCTTATACAAGTGGTCAGCTGTAGTGAGGGAGTTTTTTCACCTCCATAGGAGACTTCATGTAACTTTCCAACCCTACACCTTGTTCAGACTTACCTGACGACAGAGACTTCCCAGACTTCAGAAAAAGCATTTTCTCCATTAGGAAGCTTTGGCCTAGCCTTTGGAGTACATCAACCATTTTCTCCATGTCTCCCTGATCTCAGATTATCTGGGTCAATCCACCCATCTACCCCTCCATCTATGCATCCATCCATGCATCTACTCCACATTTACAAGTCCCCATTGGAGCCGCACTCTGTGCTAGGCACTGCAGCACACAGACTGGCTTTCCCACCACCCATGCTCACATTTGCTTTCCACTCTCAGCACAGTGCACAGAAACCCACCACTAGACTGTGCCTGCAGCCCAAAGCAGGCTGAAGAGTGAGGGTGCAAAGGACTGTGGTGCCTCTCCTAGCCACACCACTGCCTGTCTCAGCCCTATTTGTTTCTGGGAACAACTGATATTTAAAAATCCAGCGACCATGGCCCTTACTTGGGCGACGCTTGACAGCTGCAGATGCCCAGGGTCCAAGGAAACTGCACGCAAAGAAGAAAACTGAAATCGTCCTGAAGAAAAAAGAAGAGAAATGACTCACACAGGATTCCCTCCAGGTGGCACCTACTTTTATATTTTCAAATCTGGTAAACCTGACAATGTAGGTGACCAAATCCCAATATAGATTTTTAAAATTCAGATTTTGAAGCCTTACTTCAATATAGATTGAATATAGATTCAATATAGATTTTTAAAATTCAGATTTTGAAGCCTTACTTACTTACTTACTCGGAGACTTAACAAATTCCAGTCCCTGGTTCCCACTGCCCCTATTATATTATGGATCTCACTTTCTCAGTATCTCCCTATCTCACTGTTTCTGTACCCATTTCCCTGTCTCTGCTTTGTTTCCTCCTTGATTTTCTGCCTCTTTCTTTCTGTCTCTTCTCTTTTCCCATCTCTGTCTCTCATGCTTTCTCTGATTTACCCCCCTCCCACAGCTCTCCCCTCCTCTTTCTACCTCCACTGTAAAAACGCAAGACCCTTGGTCCTGAGGGTTCCCAGCCCCCGAGTCTCTGGGCTTCTCTGTCTGATGGCAGTCTTACCAGCAATTCTTCATGTTCTCGGCAGGTTTCCTTTAGCTTCCCGCAGTCCCTATGAAGAAGGGGCTGGAGGGGAGTCTCACTGCTCCCCTAACACCTTCTCTGTCACTCTAGGGCTATAGTTTTTGGCTCTAGCTGTGGTCCTTCCTGCCCTTCCGAGGGCTAAAAGCAAAGGGAGTGGACTAGAGGCACCTGGAAACTTTAAACTGAAGCAGAGGAAAGGGGTGGGGAGAGGCAGCCCTGTCCACCCAGGCCTGGCCAAGGGTGTGCCCTGAAAGCTAACAAGGCTACACTGAAGGAAGGATTAACAGGGAAGGTTTGCTGAAAAGAAAAAATAAAATCAGGATGTGGGGAAACTCACCAGAAAAATCCCAGCAAGCTGCTATAGGAACACAGTAAAGGCTTTTAGAAGAGCTATAGGAATACAGAGGGAGCTTTGAGAGGACCCAGATCCAGTCAGGAGGCGCCCACAGGAAGGCAGAGGTATGAGGACTCCTGGGAGCCTCAGGGCCCAATCAACCTATGTCTGAAACCCCATTTGTTCTGAAGCTTACTAGTTATATGACCTTGGGCAAGTTAGTTAACCCCTCTGTGATTCAACTGCTTTGGCTGTAACACAGGCTGAAAATACAGTGGACCCTTGACTTACGAACTCAATTCATCCCCGAAGGCTGGTTGTAGCTCAAGCTGGTCAATGAAGGCTCAGGCTCCTCTCCACAGCCTTCAAAGTCTCTCTTCTATGTACAGGCAGATCTCAGTGTCCTTAGAGAGACATTGGCCCAAGATTTCTCAGTCAACCTCATACAGGAAAGGATGTTGTAATGCTCCTTCTAGAACTCTTTAAGGGTTAAATCTGTATCTGAGACCATCTAGATGTACAAATGGCCAGCATTCGGGTTGTAACTCAAGACTTTGTTCATAAATTAAAAATAAAATTCCAGTTGTAACCCAAGCTGTTCGTATGTCAGGCCAGTCATAATTCAAGGGTCCACTGTACATAAAAAGAATTGTTTTAATAGCTAAGCAAGATTAACAGAGGCAAAGCCTCTGGCATCAGTCTGTTTGTGATGGTTATTGTCATGATAGCTAACACTTCATTAGTGCTTCCTTCTGAGAACAATACTTGAAGCCTGGTGGCATTAAATTCTCACAACTGTGCTACAAGATGAAACTAAAATTAGCATGTTCGTCAGATGAGAAAACAAATATGAGACAGTTTGTCCAAAGGTGCAAGACTGTTACTCAGTGCACATTTGCTGTCTCTACTGCATGGCTAGAAACCTTGGTAAAATGTGACATCGAGCCCTCTAGTTGCTTCTTCTGAGACTACCAGAGTTGAGTAGAATGCACTGGAAATAAGCAGTGCAGTATCCTCCATAAAGAGATTAGGAGCAAGTTATTATAACCTGGAGGGACACATTTGACAAGCACCACAGTTATGCAAGCCCAGGACCCTCTGCATGTCCCAGGGACCCTGTCCCACCCACGCAGGGTGACCCACTTCTGGCCCTATGTAAACAGGAACTTTCAGAGTCAGAAGATTCAGTCATCTCGGTAAGGCAAGATGTCTAGCTCAAAGTAGTTTTCAGGTGGTTTTGCATCCTTGGATTTTCTTCTGTCTTTTCTAACTGATTTTTAATTAAATTACAGAATAAAAAGCACTGCTGCTTCTTTTTCATTATTTTGTTTCTTTTTAAGAAAGTTCCTCTGTCTTCTGCCTCCCGCAACTTGCTGGAGCCTTCTCCCTGATCAACAATGAAGAAGACAAACACCAATGGTCATGTTCGTCCCCTTCCACTCTGAGTTGGAGTCCTGACTCCCCTACACACACACACAGAGGGACCTCCATTTTCTACTCTCCTGGGGTCTCCACAAGGCACTAACCTTTTCCATTATCAAAACGCCCATCACTAGGGCACTCAACGTGGCACAGAACAGAACCACAGATGGCCAGACTCTAGTTTATTTGCTTCAGCCAGTCAGGGCTTATGTGAAAGGAGCAATCTGTTAACCCCAAAGAAAGAAGTGTGGAGCTGGGGACCTTCCTGAGCACCAGAAATAATGCAAGACAACCCAAACCTAGGTCCACTGGGAGAAAGGCATACTCTGAAAGGACTTTCCATTACTCTGGTAAGAAAGAAGAAAGGCAATTTTCCTACAATTAAGGGATAATTCTTTGTAGTAAGTGTTTTAGAGATCTCATCTCCATGCTTGTCCCTCCCCACCCCATTTTAAGGAATTCTCTAAATTCCCTAAAATCTGAAAACAAGTGAGTCCTTTTAATAAAGGACAAAGAATGGGAGACAAATAGATCTGCTTATAAATGACTTGACTTCTTTCCAAGTTGCCAGTTTTACTTAAGATAGTGAAAAGCAGGCAATGACTCTATTAAGAAAAAGAAGTAAATCCAGAGAACAATAGATACAATTTTTAAGGATAGTTTTTCTCCTCCCTCCATCCCACTTTTTTATTAAGCATATTTCCTAAAATGACATCAGAGTCTGTCTTAGTTTCTTTTCTCGTTGTTGAGACAAAATACTCGATGCCCAAAGTTAAGGGAGGAAAGATTTCTTTGCCTAACAGTTTGTAGAGGTTTCAGTTCACAGTCAGCTGCCAAGGCAGGTGGCATGTCAGAGGGGCATCACAGAGGAGAAACTATTCACAGCAGGCAGAATGTAGGAAAACCAGTGAGGGACCTTACCAGCTTCTTTCTGCCGATTTATACTCTATCTAGGATACCAGGATTAGGGTGGTGCCAAACCACTCAGTGAACCAATCAGTAATCCCAGAATCACACAGTCCAGATCCAGCCACCTCTGGAAAAGCGCCACCTATGACCACATGAACTTTGGGGGACATCTAGACACAAACATAACAGTCCAACAGAGAGCAGAGCAAACCCCCACTATTCTGGCCTGGGTCAAGTCATACCCTGAAGTCAAAGGTAAGTAAACTTTTTCATCTTTAAGACTGTTCCCTTACTTTACCTACCACTTCTGCTCTGCAAAACAATGTGGAGAAGAAACCTGGTCAATTGCATAAAACTCCAAATGCACACTGAGGGAACTTGACATGTAAAAGAATCTGTTCTGTTGTCTGGGCAGTGGCACATACCTGCAATCCCAGCTGCTCGGGAGGATCATAAGTTCAAAGCCAGTCTAGACAATTTAGCAAGACCCTACTTCAAAACGAAAATCATAATAATAAAGGGCTAGAAGTGCACCTTAGTGGTAGAGTGCTTGCATAGCACAGGTTCACTCTCCAGTGCCACAAAAAAAAAAAAAAAAGGAATTAAGATGTTCCAACTCCCCACAATGAATGCAATCACCATGTACTGCAAACATGTACTAATGAAAACCTTAAAAGAACCAATTCTGTAAGAAGTATTTTATACAGAATAATTATATTTTCACCCCTCATAATTCCCAACCCTCTTCTACAAAACACACTGTTCTACAAAATTCACATACACACTAATCTTTCCCTTTTTATAAACCAAAATTTTATTAGTGTTTAAATCTAGGAGCATCACTACAAATATTCTTCATCATCTACTTGTTTATTCAATCATTTAATAGACATTTATTAAATACCTAGATGTACCGAGTATGTGCTAGGAGTCAAAGAGCCAATGAGCATGAGTAAGTGCAGACTTGCCCTGAGAAAGCGCAGTCTTGCAGGGAATGAAAAATGAGTGCAATGTTGAGATTTTAAATGACTATTACACCACTGAGAACAAGCATGAACTCAGCCCAAGAGCAATTAGGGAATTTTTCATAAAGAAGATGAAGTCCTGAAGGATGGATAGAAGCCTCCCAAAAGAATACATGGGTATAGTACATTTCAGGCAGAGAAAATAGCAGATACAGAGACAAAACGGTAGAAAAGAGCAAGTAAGAAGCTTAGTTCAGGAACTCTTAAGGTTGGTAAATCTAGTGGTGCCTCTTACCAAGAATGCTCAGCCCCTGAGATACAGTGAGGAAGACCAGGTCTCTGTCCTCATGGAGCGCACATGTTGGTGGGGAGACAGATAAAGAGCACGTTTACAAGGATCAACAACTGGGGCATTAGGGAAGGTTACTCTGAATTGAGCAGCTAAGAATGAAGTCAGACTAGATGAGAACAAAGACATAAGACTGATAGAGTGAATTGGGAAGCGTGTGGGGCATCGTCTCTGGTTTTATATTTGTGCAGCTAACTAGATGGTGATGTCATTTTATGAAATGCTAAGTAGGACTGTGTGAGAGGAGCTGGGTAAAGGATCTTGAATGACATTGAAAGAGTTTGGGCTTTATTCTTTTTGTCATAGGAACTGGGAAAAGTTTGTGGCCAATAATGACCTTTTCAGATGAGTCTTTAAAATGGTCCTGACATTGCTTGAAGGATGAATTGAACAGATTTGACCAGTCTGCATGCATACACACAACAGAAATTTCAGAAAATACCATGTAAATATAATGTACTCTACCTTCTGTTCTACTGTTTCATTTTTTAGTAATGGTGACTGATTCAACAAATTGATTTCAGAAACAGTTTAATGGTTGTAACACATGGTTTGAAAAGCAACAGATTAGAATACAGTGCACACTTGAAATGCCAAAAAACATTTTTCCTCTTATTTCCTGATATGGGGTAAAATAGTTGGGACACTAAAACTCCCAGAATAGTAGGACATGTTCCTTAGTTTTAACGTGACTAAATATTCCTTTGAGTGAAGTAATTGTAAACTGATAACATTATGAAGAATGTTATGACCCCCACGTTTAATTTATACATTAAAATAAGAGGTGTTTTTTAAACTAGCTTCCTATTATTATCTAGTTTTAAGGTTTATTCCATCTACCTCTTCTTTAAAAGACCCAAAATGAGCTGTATGAGCTAGGGCCTGAAATTTATCATAGAAACTCTGGCTGAAAGAGTGATTAACAATCAGTGAGTTGCTGAAATTAGGTCTTCCTACAGTCTTGCATTGGGTTCAGTTTTACTGTACAGAAATTTCATCATAATCAAAGCTCTATTTTGGTCTTATGCATGTAATTGTAGCCTAATCATTGATAGCAAGCAAACAGAGCCCCACGGTGATAGCCATTCCTCTCTGAAATCACTCACTAATAAATGTGGTCTTAACAAGAAAAAATAATACAAAAACATGTTATATGTAGACCTTCCCCACCCCAAGCCTTTCAGTGTACTACTTCTGCTTCTTCTAAAATGGGATTGTTTCCATTTTCCCAAGAGAAAAATTGATTCCTCCCCATAGCACATGTGCTTCCACAAGCTGCTGCTACATTTGCTGCCTGGTAGGGCTTCACATTTACAACAGCTGATTCGTGTCCTAAGCCTCTTTTGCTCCCTCTGGTAAACCACATACACTAACCCATCAACGTGTACTGTGGAACCTTCTACTCTAACAGAGGAGCCCAAAGCTACAATACAATCACCTGGGTGGCTTATTAAAAACAGATGACTGTTCTGCCCTCCGAGTTTCTGATTCAGGAAATGTAAGATAGATCCGAGGATTAGTGTTTCTAACAAGCTTCCAGTCATTGGCTTTGCTGGGCCACTGAGAACCATTGGTCAGAGAGGTTATGATTGCAACTACCTCTCCTTTGTTACAACTGGTATTGAATTGCAAACTGTAAGTGTATATTAAGCATTTACTAAATAATTTTAAAATAATTATCAATTGAACACATAGGACCTCCTGAGAACCTTTGGGCTCATAAGAAATGCAATAATTTCTTTATTGGACCTCCATTAAGGAAATTTACTTCACAGAATGAAGTAGAAAAGCTAAGTCTTCTCTTCTGCACTATTATTTCTCAACTTAATAACAATAAAATGGTTCTCCTGAATTTCATGTTAACCTTTATCAATACAATATAGAAAGGGCCTTAATTCTGAAATTCCCTTCTTTTTATGAAAGAAACCTTAAACACATATTGTTTTATGTTGCATCCTATGCAATTCTGTACTCATTCACTAGCAGCCATCCCACTGGAAAAACGTTTTTCTCTGCACTAGGTGGCAGTGTGTTCCTGAAATTTGAAACCAGAGGGGAGGAATCAAAAACTACAATTTGATTTCTCATTGTCAAGGAGGTAACTTTGATTTTATGCAAAAATTCTGTTCTTGGTTATTTTCCATATGTACAAACTGAAGTATTATAATTAATTCCATTTTAGACTTGCTCTGAGGATAAATACACAAATATAATAATGCATTGATTGTTTGCGAAAGCCTCTTGAAAAAGAAAGACAAAATGAACACTAGATGAAAAACTAAAATTGACTCTGCCCTAATAGATGAGCCATCTATTTTGTTTTGCTAACTACCACAAATTTGAGCTTTTCTCTTCTCCTCTCTCTCTCTCTCTCTCTCTCTCTCCTTTCTCCCTGTTTTTGTTTTGTTTTTTCAGTACTGGAGAATGAACCCAGGACCTTCTCACTGAGCTACATCCCCAGCCCTTTAAAAAATTTTTTTATTTTGAGACAGGGTCTTAATAAATCACTAAGTTGCCCAGGATGGGCTCGAACTTGCAGTCCTCCTGCCTCAGCCTCCAGAATGCTAGGATTACAGGCATTCGCCCCCTTGTCTGGCTTGAGCCTTTTAACTCAGAGAGCAAACCCCACACTTAAGAGTGTGGGCTCTGGAGCTGGACCACTTAGATTCATATCTCAGCACCATCCCTTTCTAGCTAAGAGAATGTGGAGAGGCCATTAACCTCTCTGCCTCCACATCTTTATTTATAAAAACTAAATAATAAAAGCAACTCACCTTAAAGGTATACTTTCAGGATTAAGCTAGAGCTTAAAATAGTAGCTGTCACTCAGTAACTTTTAGCTATGATTTGTTTCTGTTATCATAACTCACTCCCCTTTCATTTCTCCTCCCACTCAATCCCACTGTGTTCCAGCATATGGTGGCTCCTTTTGATCACCTTAGAAGAGTAGGCTGTTGTTGTGTTAGATGCTAAAACAACTCAAACTCACCTACAGAGCATCCCTCCCATACCTCCATCTTCTGCTGTTTGCCACACATTTCTTCTTCCCCCTACAAACTGCCTTTAGCAAGCCCTCCAAGTTCTCCTCATCAGTAATAAGTTCCCTCCCATAATACAGCATTACCCTTCTGGGATGTTTCTCATCCTAATCTCATCGGTGCTTCCCAATAATCCAACAAGATAGATATGAACATCTTGTTTTCCAGGTAAAGAAATTTGGGTGAAGACACCAGCATGGGTTCAGAGCTAGTAGTGACAAAACAAGTGTCCCAGCCCCCTAGGTCATGAACAGATGCAAAGAAAGGTCCCTCTAACAATCGCCTAGAACCAGAAGAAGCTACTCACAAAGCACTTTGCATAATGATTTCATACCTGCCGTTGAGTTTCTTTATTAAGTAACTTTGTTTAAACACATGCTACATAAGCATACACATACAATTAGTGCATAGATACTACTTCACTTTAGAAGTAACATGAATATTATAGAAAACATGGAAGTAGAAAATAGAAAAAAAGGAAAAAAATTACAATTTCACCATTCAGGGACAACTCCCTATCAACAATTTAGGATGTTTTGAGTCTCTTTTCTATATGTAAGAAGTTGTGGTCATAGTCTAAACAGAGCAAAGTTTTACAGCATCCTTAAATGCACATTACAGAAACATGTATTTGCTTTCATGAAACTTAAATGCAACCATCTGCTACATAAAAAAAGCAAAACCCAGGTGTAAAAGCTTTGCATTGAAGTTAAAATTTACAACTTTCAATTCTAACTGCTGCAAGCTCACAAGAGGAAACAATCACAGAGAGACAGTCAACCACTGGGGGCGATTCTCCCAGCATATACTGGTTTTTAAAAGACATCCCTTTTCTTACCCAAAGCCGTGTGGAGTACAAACTCACAGCCAACCCACACAACCCACTAGGCATGTGGAAACACTCTACTGGAACCAAAGGGCAGCCACAGGAGAGTCCTGCCTCCTATGTTCCTTCATTTCAGGTATTTCTAAGACTGTTATGAATACCAGAAGAGCAGTTGCAACTGATACATAGACGGGTAATAAAAAGCCTTTCCCTTACAGCCTGAACTTGCAGCCATTCCAAGCTGAAGAGCTCTAGCATTAGCGCATAGTGACTCCAAGGAATGGTCTTCCCAGAGAGGAGCAGCAGAGAAGAAAAGATGGATGGGAGATACCAGGATGGTGACAGCAGAGAGGCAGGATCAAGCCTGGGGTTATCCCCACCAGTTCTGGCCTTGGGCTTTCCCAGTTTGCAGTCTGAGGAGGAAATGGAAGAAGGGACACCTCCACTCTGCCAGAAACTGTGCTTCATACTTTGAAAAATAAGTTTTCTCTTTTAATCTACACACCTGATTATTGTTGCCATGTTACTGGTACAGCCAGCAAGGTTCAAAGATGTTAAATAATTTGGTAAGGGAAACACATGGCAGGTCACAACCAAACTTGGGTTTCTCTGACAAGAAATTGATAGCTTCCTATAATTTATTATTTTCTAAATATGCACGTGCACATACATGCACCCACACATTCATTCACACACACACACAGAGACACAAGTGCTGAAGTATATGCTCTATCTCACTCTGCATCTAAGCATTTGCCATTACTTTCTTTCCGTCATTAACTCCCAAGCTGAAGAACTTCAGGAGTTGGTAATATTTGCCCTATACGGGCCACTACTACCCAGCAACCGTGTCCAAGGGTTCATGCTTTGATAAAGGGGTGGTGAAGGTCTCCCGTGCAAAATAGTGATCACTACTGATTCAGTGTCCCAGCCCTTAGATAAACTCTTTATTACTGACTCCTTCTATAGAGGTGTTTGTTAAGTTTTTGTGTCTTGTGATATTTTTTTCCTGTATTTCCCTGGGTTTCTAGCCATACAAAAATTTGTCTTGAATTCTAAACTCTCACAAGTTGGGAGCCTTGATTATTTATAATCTGACCTATACTTCATTTATTACCAACTGCAGTCATATTTTTTATATTCTTAGAGAGCCAAAACATCAACTAATGCCATAATATTTAAGCATAATGCCAGCTACAAAGGAAAAGGATATAACAAATTATTTCCTACTGCTTAAATTATAATTTAATTTTCCCTATTAATGTTAGTAATGGGCTACTAAGCTTACCTGAAGCCAGATCCAAGGAAGGGGTCGATGTCATGGGCAGACAGCAATGTGTTCATTTCCTTAGGGGAAAGCTAATGGATAAAGTTATACATTACTTAACAAAATAAAGATCCAAGAGAATCTTGAGTATATACTCAGGGTTGGCTGCAGGCTGCGAGAATGAAGGCACAGAGCCAAGGTTAGGAGATGCATTATATGTAGGGGAAAGAGCTGAAATTGAAGTTGCTCTGAACGGTGAAATGAGCTCTCTAGTGGAGCTCAAATGGGAGACAGGGGAAACGTGGAGAGGAGCTGGAACAGCTCACATGGAAATCAGCATGCCCACAATGTATTTCCTAAAACCTCCTCAGTCAGGTAGAACAAAATAGTAAAGAAGCAGTAAAAGAATAAATGACCTAGAATTATTGGCCTCACCAAGCATACATAGGGCTGGCTTCAGAAGCAGATGTAGAAAAATTGCAGCCTCACAGGGCTCTCATCACGGTAGATGTTCTTTCAAGCTTTGTTATCTGACAGGACACTGTTGAATATATAAAAATGTTATTACAATAAGCATCACAGAAGTAACCAAGAGAAATCTGTCTCTTGGCACAATATTGGGAAATGGCATTTAGCTACAGATTTCACCCATAATATAAGTATCCATAAATTCACACTCTAAACATAGAAGGTGAGAAATAAATAACTTTCCTGTTATGTCCAGAGGCTAAATGATAGACCCTTGGTATGTACTTGTGAGTAGTTATTTAAAAAGAAAAGAAGATTTAGTTGACTTTTGTTGTATTATAAAGAACCATAAAAAGACTTTTTTTTTTAGAAGAAATTGAAACATTTGAAAAAAGCCTCTGCATTTTGCTGTGTCACCCACAGGGCCTGCCATGTTCATATCTATTACTCTGTGTCCAGAGTAATGGACTGGCTGCGAATCAACTGTAATTTGTACCTTAGCAATTCATGTGTTTTCTCTAAAAAATAAACAGTCTCTTCCAAACCCAAGTGCAGCTGTTTTCTCAAATGAAAAATAGTGAAGCTAATGTTAATGCAAGATTTTTCTGTGTGCCATATCTTCCCAAAAAAATCATTCATCTCTCTTCCATCACACTGCCTGCCCAGTGCTCCCAAGCCCTTCTTAAGCAAGCCCTGCCTCTTCCACAAGGTGCCCCTGGTACCTCCAGCTAAATGTTTTCCATTCTGATCACTCTCAGGAAAACTATTTACATGAAATAATGTTCCACATGGTTTCAGAGGCAGAAGAGGAGAGTAGAGAAAGAAGGGTAATCTACAGTCAAAGAACTTGAACTTGAGTCATTCTTCCACCAGCGTGTGTCCTTACCTTGGTCGTCGTGTAACACTACTCACTCTGTTTCCTTTTCTGCCAAAAAGAGGCTTCCCATGGAGGCTCACTGTAAGACTGAGTTAATCCTCATAGGAGAGGTTTATAAGGCATAATATGCTCTACAAATGTAATTATTATTTCAAAAATATTTGGGAGCACCAATTACCTACAGGGCAGTTTTGAACACTGCATAGTAAGCAAAACTGAAGAAGGCAAATTCCCAGCTTTAAAGAACCTTAAAATAGAGTGGAGGAATGAGGACACCTGCCCTCATAGTTAAAACATAGGAGAGTAAATAGTAAAGACCTTAAGCATTGTCCCCAGGATTTCATCTCAGTTTGACAAACTTCCATGAAACTGGTTGTGGATATTCAAAGGGACACTCAACTTGTCATTGGCACCTATCCAGTGGGAGGACAGACACACAACCACAATTGCAATATAAGCACATCAAGGTAAACTCTGTAAAGAAATTGCACACTGGAAATTAACCAGGTCTGGGTAGACACACTACCAAATCACACTGGCCTTGATGTTCAAGGATAAAATTTGATGTGACTTTAGAATCTGCTTCCAGAAATTGAATTTTTACTTCCAGATGAGGTGAAAACACCTGTCATTGGTTTACCAGCCCTGTAAGGCCCTGTAGACCCCAGGAAGATGTGGACTAAGAGAGTAGTGGTAAAGTTAGCAAATTGTACAAGCCTGTAACACCAACCTAACATAAATGAGGAGAGGAGAGAATAGTGTCAGCTGAGACCCTGGAGCTGAAGGGTGGGAAAAGCAAGAACAATGGTTAGAAGAGGACAGGATTTAGGAAAGGGCTGTTCTATTGATGTTAAAATAATAAATAATACTTGTATGGTATGTTTAATACATGCTGAGTACTGTTCTAAATGTTTTACCCTTAGTACCTCATTTGTTGCACATCAACCCTGAGGGGTAGGTGCAGTTATCCCCACTCTAGCCATGAAAGTGACACAGGGGAGAGATGACAACTGCCAGAGCCTAGTTTAATTTAACTACCAGGGCCTAGTTACTGGAGCCTCTGCAGCAGGCTCCAGTCTCCTGCTTAGTGTACCATGCAAGGCTAAAGAAAAAACTAAAAGACAGAACTAAAAGAGACAGAGAAACTGGGGAGCCAGGATGACCAATGCCAAGGCAACCAGCAAAGGCACTGGCTGGTCCAAGCCACTGATTTTTATTAGTAATCAACTGGAGTAAGACAAGGTATGTACAGAGGCAGGACTACATGTGAGGACATGCAATCATGTGGTTTCTATGGAAACTAATGGAGGCAAGGCTTGTAAAGGGCAAGACAAAGCATTCTCAAATTAGGAACAGAATAGACAAAATATATGGTTGTAATTAGAACACTGTCCTTCTAGTTAAGAAGGTTTTAATTGTGGGAATGGAATTTGGATGAGAACTACTCTGACCTCAGCTATGCATGTCATCTCATATTAGTCCCATAGCTTCATAGGCCATTACTCTGGTCTCAGCTGTGGCCATTATCAGGGAGGCCATGCTGACCTGAGCAGTACCTCGGTGCCCATGAGATGCTTCCGTGAGTCACATAGGTTCAGTCAGACTCACTTCTTAAAATAAGCCAAATGAGGGATTTAACTCTTTACAGCCTGCACTGCTTACAGCATGCTTTGGGGATAATCGATATTGTGGTCCCCGGCAGAGAACATCTGTGATCTGAGAAAAAAGATCCAGTGCCCAGAAATGAAAGACAGGATGAAGGATGATGCAAGGGCTCACAGGAAGAGCTGGGGATGCAGGATGATTGTAATTCTCCTGTCTATGGTGTTCTTCAAATCTGACCTTCTCACTTTCATAATCAGAAAAACATACAATATAGAAATGAAATTGTTTTAGTGTTTTGTGTTGCCTTTAAATTTTTCTACATTTCTTTGGTATAGAAAAGCTTTGCAGTAAGAGTTGGCTCTGTGAGAGCAGGAAGGCTATTTCTCTTTACTGTCATCACTGGACACCTGATGGGGGTGTGTCAGTTAAAGGGGAAAGGGTAAATCCAACAAAACTCAGACCCTTATTTTCATTGCTTTGAATTCAGCTTGTAGTATAACAATGCTCTATTGCTATCCTCCAGTACCTATCCATCCCCCCTTCCTTCCTCCTTCATTATTCCATGTCCAACCACCACCATTCTTGGACCTAACAGAAAGGGGACATGTCAATGGGACCAGAAAGTGTTGTGCTGTGTTATTTGCCCTTGTTTTCCTTCACTGGGGGTTCACAAGAATGGCTATTCAAATAGTTTGAGGATATTGTCATTCTGTTTCCTCGTTATTTCATGGGATAGCATGAGTTATAAGTGAAATTGCAGTCTTTCAAATCCAATCTTAAAATAATTTAAACTACCTTCAAGCTACTGATTTTTTTTTTGCCTGTTTGGTTTATTTCATTCAACATTACATTTTCTTCTCTAAATTAATTTTCACTGATATACTTTTGACACACATAATGATCACATTCAACACGGGGGAATTGTACCTGTACATAATATGTCTTGAATCTTTTTATTCCCATTCCCTCTCCTCCCTTCAACCCTTCTTCCCCTCCCCATTTACAAAACTGTTTCCATTGTTTTCCTTCCATCTTTTAAAATTTTTATCCCTAGTCCCTTCCTTCCCTTCCCCCTCCTCCCTCCCTTTTCCCCTTCCCATTTGAATGCTTTCTTCCTACTTCCCAATATCTATCAATGATTTTGGTTCTTATTTACCCTTTGGGTTTCTCACATAAGAGAAACAATGTGATATTTAAACGTGAGTGTCCAATTTATTTCACTTAAAATTATATACCCAAGGTGCATCCATTTATCTAAAAATGTCTCAAATTTATCCTTCTTTGTGGCAGAGTAGTACACCATTGTATATAAAAAACCGCATTTTCTTTATCCATTCATATGCCCTTCACATGGGCATATGTACATACATACATTCATATGTATATTTTTATATACAATCCACTGATTATTGAAATCAATTGTTTGGTGGTTGATTGCTGTGGTTTACTTAGGGGAGAAGAAGGTAAAAAAAGCTTTGTTTTGCTTAAATTATTTTATTGGTACATTTTAGGTATACAATACACTTACATCTATCATTGGGTACTTGTACCTGTACATGATGTATCTTGATTCTTATTTTTTCCCCACTCCCTGTCCTCCCTTCTCCCCCTCCACCCTTCCCTATTTACAAAGAATTTGTTTCCATTTTTTCCTTTTCTCACAATTTTTCCTTTCCATTCTTTCCTTTCCCCTTCCCCTCCCACTTTCCCTACACCTTTGGGCCTTTTCTTCCCATTTCAAATTATCAATTATTCATTTTAATCCTTATTTACACTTTCAGTTTCTCATGCCAGAGAAACTTCGATATTTACACATGTGCATCCTATTTATTTCACTTAAGAGTATGGCCTCAATATGCATCCATTTAGCTATAAATGTCTCTAGTTTCTTGTTTTTTATGGCTGTTTTATTTTTCAATAAAAACCCCACATCTTCTTTATCCAGTTTCCAGTTGATGAACACTTGGGCTGTTTCCAAGCTTTAGCTATTACAAACTGTGCCGCTATAAACATGGGTGCACATATATCGCTGTGGTATGATTCTTTTAATTCTTTTGGGAAGATACCCAGCAGGGGAATAGCTGGGTCAAATGGAACCTCTAGCCCTAGTTCTTTGAGGTATCTCCATACTGATTTCCTCAGTGGTTGCACCAGTCTGCACTCCCACCAACAATGGAGAAGGGTTCCTTTCTCTCCACACCCCTGCCAGCATTTGTTACTGATTGATTTCTTGATAGCAGCCATTCTTTCTAGGGTGAGGTGGAATCTCAGTGTTGTTTTCATCTGCATCTCTTGAATGAGCAGTGATATTGAACATTTTTTCATATGTTTATTTGCTGTTTTTAGTTCTTTGTCTGAATAATGTCTATGCATTTCAGATGCTCATTTTTGAATTTCGTCTTTAAATTTGGGAGGTCTGATTTTTTTCAGTTCTTTATATAGTCTAGAAAGTAGTCCTTTGTCTGAGGTACCGATGCTAAAATTTTTTTCCCACATTGTAGGTTGTCTCTTAGCTCTGTTGGTGGTTTCTCTTGCAGTGCAGAAGCTTTTTAATAAGATGAGATCCCAGTTGTTGATTCTTTGTGCTAGTTCCCGTGCTACTGAGGTTTTGTTCATAAAGTCTTTTCCTATGGCAATGTCTTCAAGAGTTCTACCTAACTTATCTTCCAGCAAGTTTAGTGTTTCTGTTGTAATACTTAGATCTTTGTTCTACTTCGATCTTAGTTTAAGTGTATGGTGAGAGATATGGGTCTAGTTTTACTCTTTGGCACGATGAAATCCAGTTTTTCCAACACCATTTATTAAATAGGCTATCTTTCCTGCTGTGAGGGTGGTTGGCTCCTTTGTCAAACATGAGGTGGCTGAATATGACTGGAGTTGTTTCTGCATTTTCTAATCTTCCACTGATCCTTGAGTCTGTTTCTTTGCCAGTACCATGCTGAAAAATTGCTTTTTTTTCCTCCTATATTGGTATATTCCTTCCTTTCTTTTTCCTTGTTACTGAACTCATGCCTAAAGTTCAGATTTCTCTTTTCTCCTGTGGGAATTATTCACCTTAGGTTTCTCACTACCATCTACTCAATTAAAGAAAGGAAGGCTCGATCCCCAATGTCCATATATAAAAAGCACTTCCTCCCAAGTTCCAAGACAGGTCCAAGAGGGCTTTGCCTGGGCAAGAAGTCAACCATTTGGGGGGAAAAAAGAAAAATAAGCATTCTCCTCTGCAGATGCTGGACTTGTATGGACCCACACAAGGTTGGCACAGTCATCACAGAGGAAGACGCTGCAACTCCAGCATGCTTCATGCTTTTCCAGTGAAGAAGAATGTCTGTTCTGCCTTCCAATGCTACTCAAGCTGCCACACCTTGCTTGATATCCTGATATTTGTCCTCTGAATTTTTTGAACCATTGGAGACATTACAACTGTTAGAAAGAGCATACTGGCATCACTCGGTATCTTTTTAAAATTCAAATACTTGGATCCACCTGCAGAAATACAGAGTTTATTGGTCTGGCATGACTCCTGGGTATGAGTATTTCTCAAATGGCCCCACCTGAATCCTTACCCTGATCCTCAGGGATTCTAAAGTGTAGCTGAGTTGAGAACCACAGGTACAGAGACAATTCAAAAAGCTAAAAACTTTAGAGGTAGCTGAATACATACATATTGGGGTGTGTGTGTGTGTGTGTGTGTGTGTGTGTGTGTGTGTGTGTTCTCTTGGGATTTTGGGATACATTCTAATTCTTTTTAATTAAGATAAGGATTTTATCTGAGGTTAAAATAGAGCCAAGCTAATTCACCAAATTGGCTCTTCCTTTTATTCACATGCACACAGATATTACACTTAACACCCTCCAAGCTTCTCAGGACAAAGCAAGCAACTTGACCTGGCTCTCCTTCCACTCATTGCATATGGCATCGCTTAACTTGTTAACAAGGCAGCAAAGTAGTTTGTGAAAGAAAATCATGTGCTAATGCTCTGAATCAATAAAGCGAAAGAAAGATATTACTGCAGAAGGTAATTCAGATAAGATTTAGCACTTTAAAAAAATCGTCTAGTCAAAGAAGTAACATAATTTTGGCCTCAAATACCAGGATATATAGGGAGCTTTGGGATATAGAAAGCTATTCCTTATTTTAATTTCTAGTTTCTAAGTATGATTAGATCAAAGTTGAGGGGATCAAACTAAAGAATGCTCAGATTTAAAATAAGACTTTTTATCCTTCAGTCCTTCAGTAAGTAGGGAAACTTGAGCATCACACTGCAATCTAGAGATCACAGAGATAAATCTTACTTCAGAGTCTCAGTTAAAACCAACTGAAGCAATGATCTCTCCTGGGTTTCTTGGTCTGTTTTGCAGCTACCTTTCATTCCAAGTTGGTTTCATTATTCAGGTTAGGCAACTAGATCGAGACCCTTTCCTCCAAGAGCAAAGACTTTTTTCCTGCAATCCACAGAAGGCAGTGAAACACGATTCTTGAAACAGTTTGAGTGGCTCTTTGTCTTGTAAAACTTCTAGACTTAGGTTCATACACATACTGCCTTTACAAAACTTCATATTTCCTCTTCAATAATTTATAGATAAATATCTAGGGTGAGAAATTTGTCCCAGTTTTCTCCACACTGTCCAAGTTGAAGGTCCACAGCCTAACAGGCATGATGGCACATGCTTATAATACCAGCACTCTAATAGGCTGAGGCAGGAGGATTGTTAAGTTTGAGCCCAGCCTGGGCAACTTAGCAAGACCCTGTTCAAAATTAAATACTAAAAAAGGGCTAAGGATGTAGCTTAGTACAAAGGCCCTGGATTTAGGGCCAAGGGGAAAGAGACAGGGGGAGAGAATAAAGGGGAAAGGAGAAAGGGAAGGAAAGAAGGAAAGGGGAAAAGTCTATATCCTAGGAGCTACCTTCTCACTCATCCCAGGCAATCACAGATGATTTGTTACTCTAAGAATAGCCCAAATCAGCGGCCAGTCTGAAGTGGACTTTGAATTACTGTATCCAACCTTCAGGCCAGCAGTTTTCCCAATATTGATAAATAGTACATGTCAAAGAAGGACAGTCTGATACCACCAGCTACTGTGTAAGAGCTCTGTATTAGTTGGGCTTTGTCACAGGGCCACATACTCAATATACTCAACCTAAGGAGGAAGGCTCCTTTTGCTCATGGGTTTGAGGTTTCAGAAGTCCCTGGTCAGCTGTGTCCCACACAAGAGCATCATGGTGGAAGGGCATGGCAGGCCAAAGCAGCTCTGCTCACGGCCGCCAGGAAGCAGAACAAGGGAACAATGCCAGATAGGAAGGGAACAAAGACCAGATACACACACCAAAGTCACACCTCCATAACCCACCCACACACTCCCAGAAGTGTGCTTCACTAAACTCCTAGGTGGCCAATTGTAGTGGCACAGGTGTGTAAGCCTAGCACTCTAGGAGGATCTCAAGTTCAAGCTCATCCTGGGCAGGTTAGCAACTTAGGAAGGCCCTGTCTCAAAATAAAAATTTTTTTAAAGGGCTAGAGATGTAGCTCAGTGCAAACGCCCTGGGTTTGACCCTCAGTACTGTACACATGCACACACACAAAATCTCCCTAGGTCGCTCCCAAGCCAATCAAGTTGACAATTAAGTTTAACAACTTCCTACTTTGTTTCTAATGTGTTATCTGGAATCCTCCAAACAACAGTGTAAGGTAATGCTATTGTTCAAATATTATTAAGAAACTGAGGTTCTGAGAGACCAAGTGACTACACTGAAAATTAATGGTAAACTGAGGGCACTCAGTCTACTTCACTTTCTACTGACATTCTAAAGCCCATCACCCACAGTAACATTTAAGAAAATAAACAGAGGAGATTTAAGGAAAAACCAGGTAACAAAATATAGGGGAAGAGGGCCGGGGATTTAGCTTAGTGTTTCCGCTGCCTGCCTTGCAAGCGCAAGGACCCGAGTTCGATCCCTGGTAC
>NW_004624819.1:9518439-9535136 GCF_000247695.1 Heterocephalus glaber | reverse complement strand
GTGGAAGTCTGGTTTTGAGTCTTGCTTAGGCATCTTCTCATTTCAACCAGTGCAGTCTGCTGCACCTTTTTTGAAATGACTCTGCTCTCCCAGTGGGTTTCAATTCTCAGCAAGCGTCAGAGAGTCCTTCTCTCTAATGCTCACCTCTGTGCCAATTCCTGGGTTCAGAATAAAGGCCTTCTGGATCCCCATGCTCAGCTGTTGTCCAGGCGGGATTCTGGCTGGGGCCTGTGAGCACTTACTAATGGTATTTTGACAAGCCTCTAGCTGGGGCCTGCGCGCCTGTATAGCTGTTGTCTGCTTGGGCCTTTGGCCAGGGCCTATGCACCCAGGCCACTGGTATCTGAGCAGGTTTCTGGCTGGGGCCTGTGTATCCACACCACTGTTGTCCAGGCGGGGTTTTGGCTAGGGCCTGCGCACACATACCAATGATATCTGGGTGGGGCTCAATGCTTTTGATTCTTTCAGGAAGATACCAAGAAGGAGAATAGCTGGGTGAAATGAAAACTTTAGTTTTTTCTGGAATCCCCATACTGATTTCCACAGTAGTTATAGCACTCCACATTCCCACCAAAGAGAAGAGTTCCTTTTTCCCCACAACTCCAACAGCATTTGTTATTGGTTGATTTCTTGCTAGCAGCCATTCTTTCTGGAGTGAGGTAGAATCTCAGTGTTGTTTTAATTGGCATCTCTCCAATGACCAGTGATGTTGAACATTTTTTTATATATTTACTTGTTATTTCTACTTCTTTCTCTAAGAAGTGTCTGTTCATTTCAGATGCCCATTTTTGGGTTGGATCTTTAAATTTGAGGAGCAAGTCTGAATTTTTTGAGTTCTTTATATATTCTAGATGTTAGTCCTTTGTCTGAAGAACAGCTGGCAAAATCTTTTCCCATTCTGTAGGTTGTTTCTTCACTTTGTTGCCAGTTGCTTTCACTATGAAAAAGCTTTTTAATAAGATGTGATCCCAGTTGCTGATTTTTTGTAATATTTCCTGCATGATCAGGATTTTCTTCATAAAGTATTTGCCTACACTTATGTCTTCAAAATTTCTACCTAGTCCATCTTCCAGCACATTAAGTGCTTCTGTTTTCATATTTAGATCTTTCATCCATTTCAATTTTAATTAAGTGCATGCTGAGAGATATGGATCTAGTTTTAATCTTAAGCATGTAGAAAGCCATTTTTCCCAGCACTATTTATTAAAGAGATTATCTTTTTTCCAGTAAAGGTGTTTGGCCCCTTTGTCAAAGATAAGGTGGCTGAGTTTGTTTGGAGCTATTTCTGCATCTTCTAATCTGTTCCACTGATCCTTGGGTCTGTTTCTTTACCAGTACCATACAGTTTTTATCATGGTAGCTTTATAGTATAATTTCAAGTCAAAGTCTGTGATGCCCCCTGCCTTGCTCTTGTTGTCCAGAATTGCTTTTGATATTCTGGGTCTTTTATGGTTCCATATGACTTTTAGGGTTGTTTTCTCTAATTCTGTGACATATGCTATTGGTATTTTAATTGTGATTCCATTAAATTTGTATAACAATTTTAAAAGTATGGTCATTTTCACTATATTGGGTCTGCCTACCCAAGAAAAAAGGATATCTTTCCATTTTCTAATATCTTCTTTGCTCTCCTTTTTCAGAGTACTGTAGTTTTCAATGTAAAGGTCTTTTATTTCCTATAGTAGATTGATTCCTAAGTATTTCAATTTTTTTATGCTACTGTGAAAAGTGTGGTTTCACTAATTTCTCTCTCAGTGAGTTTCTTATTTGTGTACAGGTATGCCATTGATTTTCAAGTGTTCACTTTGTATCCAGCTATGCAACTGAATTAGGTTATTAAATCTAGAAGTCTTTTGGGGGAGTTATTCTATGTAGAGGATCATGTCATTCACAAATAATAATTTAACTTCTTCTGTTCCTATCTTTATTCCTTCTATTTCTTTCTCTTGTCTAATTGCTCTGACTAATGTTTCCAGAGCTATATTGAATAAGAGTGATGAATAGTGGACATCCTTGTCTTGTTCCTGATTTTAGAGTGAAAGCTTTCAGTTTTTGATCATTTAGTATGATGTTGGCTGTTGGTTTGCCATAGATGACTTTTATCAGGTTGAGATAAAGACCATCTATTCCAATTTTCTGTAAGGTTTTTTTTATCATGAATGGATGTTGGATTTTGTAAAATTAATTTTCTGAGTATAGTAAGATGATCGTGTGGTTTTTCTCCTTGGTTCTGTTAAGATGGTGACTTACATTTGTTTATTTCTTTCTGTTGAACCATCCTTGCATCTCTGGGATGAATCTTACTTGGTCATGGTATTAATCTTGATGCACTGCACTGTTTGCCAGCATCTTATTGAAATTTAAAGGGAAAGAGTACTTCCAAACTCATTCCTGGAAGTTAGCATTACTCTAATTCCAAAACCAGACACAGACCCAACTAAAAAAGAAAACTGTAGGCCAATCTCTCTCTTTTGTGTGTGTTGGGGGGGGGGGGTACCAGGGACTGAACTCCAGTGAGACCTTGCGCATGCAAGGAAGGCAGCAGAACCCCTGAGCCTAATCCCCAGCCCTAGGCCAATCTCTTTAATGAACATAGACACAGAAAACCTCAACAAGATACTGGCAAATAAGCTGGGTATATGGCACATGCCTGAAGCAGGAGGATCACTGCAAGTTCAAGGTCACCCTAGGCTACATAGTGAGTTCAATGCCAGCCTGAACACTTGACCCTGTCTCAAAAAGAACCAAAAACCAAAAAAGGCACTGGCAAATAGACTGTAACAAATCATCAAGAAGATCATACATTATGACCAAGTAGGTTTCATCCCAGGATGCAAGGATGAATTCAACATACACAAGTCAATAAATGTAATATACTATATAAACAAAGCAAGCACCAAAATCACATAATCATAATAAATGCAGAAAAGGCTTTTACTAACCCAAAATCCAAGCATGATTTTTAAAAACTGAAGAAAATTTATATAGGAGGACCTTACCTTAATCTCATAAAAGTCATTTATGAAAAACTACTGCCTATATCACATTAAATGGGGGAACAAAATCAGGAAGACAATGTGCCTCTAAAATCAGGAACAAGACAATCATGTCCACTGTCATCACTCTTGTTCAATATAGTACTCCAAACATTAGCCAGACCAATCAGGTAAGAGAATGACAGAAAATGGATACATATAGGAAATGAAGAGGTCAAATTATCATTACTTGCAGATCCTTTACATAGACAATCCATAAAAGTCCACTGAAGGACTCCTAGAATAAGAAAATTCAGCAATGTAACAAGAATCAAAATCAACACACAAAAGTCAAAAGCATTCCTACACATCAATAATGAACCCACTGAGAAAGAAATTAGGAAAACAATACCATTCAAAATAGCATCAAGAAAAATTAAGTACCTAACCAAGGGAGTGAAAGACCTTGACAACAAAAACTACAGTATTCTCATAAAGGAAATCCAAAAGGACATCAGAAAAGGAAAGACATCCCTTTTTGCTGAACAGGCAGAACCAACATTGTCAAAATGTCCATACTCCCAAAACTGATACAGAGATTTAATGCACTTCCAATCATAATACCAACAGCATTCCTCAAAGAACTAGAGAAGCAATCCTAAAATTCATATGGAGCCAGAAGAGACCTGAATAACAAAAGCAATCCTTTGCCAGAAAAGGTAAGCAGGAGGCACCACAATCCTAGATTTCAAGTTATATTACAAAGTTACAATGATAAAAACAGCATGGTACTGGCATAAAAACAGATGTGTGGATCATTGAAACAGAATAGAGTATGTAGCAACAACCTCAGACACATTTACACATCTGACCTTTGACAAAAGGGCCAAAAACTTACGCTGGAGGAAAGTTATCCATTTAAGCAAATGATGCTAGGAAAACTTGCTATCCATATGCGGAAGATTAAAGCTAGACCATGTACTAAACTAAAATCAAAATGCTTCAAAGATCTAACTATTAAAACAGAAACACTTAACCTGCCAGAAAATAAAATAGGTAAAATTCTTGAATTCATAGGTATAAGCGAGAACTTTTTGAACAAAACCCCAACTGCATAAGATAAAACATCAAGAAATAATAAGTAAGATTATATCAAGTTAGAAAGCTTCTACACAGCAAAGGAAACAACTAAGAGTATGAACAGACAATCTTCAGACTTGGAAAAAAATTTTTGCCAGCTACACCTTGGACAAAGGATTAGTATTTAGAATATATAATAAACTCAAAAAATTAGACCCTCCTCCAAATAAAAGATGGGCAACTGAAATGAACAGACACTTCTTAGAAGAAAAAGTACAAATGGCTGATAAATTTATTTAAAAATGTTCAACACTGCTGATTCTTAGAGAAATGCAAATTAAAACAGCACTAAGCTTCCATCTCCCTCCCAAAAGAACAGTTATCATCAGGCAATGAAACAATAACAAATGCTGGCAAGACTTTGAGAATAAAAGGAATCTTTCTTCATTGTTGGTGGGAAGGTAAACTAATACAATCACTATGGAAATCAGTATGGAGATTCCTTAAAAAACTAAAAATAGAAATTCCATTCAAACCAGCTATTTCCCTAGTAGGTGTCCTCCCAAAAGAGTTAAAGGTATCATGTTACAGTGATACATGCATACCCATGTTTATAGCAGCACAATTCATAATAGCTAAGTCTTGGAAGTGCCTTACACATGTATCAATAGATGAATGGGTAAAGAATATAAGATATTTATACACAATGGAGCACTACTCTGCTGTAAAGAACAATAAATTTGAGCCATTTGTAGAAAAATGGATGAAATTGAAGACCATAATGTTAAGTGAAATAAAGAAGACACATAAAGTTAAATATTGCACCGTCTTTCTTATTTGAAAAACCCAAAGTATAAATAAATTAGAGAGCAAAATAAAATAGATAATGAAAACAGGGAGATAGATCTTTTGCAAAAGGGAAAAGGACAAATATAAGGATCAAGGGGGAAGGAAGACGAGTATATAAAAATATGATCTATCACGTACGTGTACCAACTACCCAGAATTAATGTATTCATTATGTGTTGCAAACATGCACTAATAAAAAATGACTATACAGTAAGTATATATAAATGTATAAACATGACTTTTAAGATTAAATCTAGGTGTTATTAGTAAATACAATATCTGGTACAAGCTAACACCTATGTGTAATCACAATTTATATCTCTACTCAACTTATATTGAGGATATTGGGAAAACAGGATAATCAGAGATGCAAAAAACCTAGACAAAGGGATCAAAAGCTTTCATTATGCCAAAATCTCCCCTAATGAAGGGAACTTGGGGAAACTGAAGCCCAGTTTTTAATTGGTGAATTAGGTGATAAGATTATTTTTTAAATTGTGTCAGGGCTTAAACTGAGGGAAATGAAGACCATTTCCAAACCATACTGACTTGAGGATTATGATGAAGCTGAGATTTTAATCTATTCACAAGCTCACATGATAGGACACCACAGATTCCCAGATTCTGGCTGATGACACAGGATTCCTGGGTCAGACACAAAGAACGGCTTATTATTCAACGTAATGACTATAGCCAGGGCATAAGCACCTATACTCTGAACCCCAGTTCCTACAAGGTGATGTGAGGAAGGCCAAATGATAACCTGCATAAGTAGCAGGCCTCATTCTAGAAGAGTTTATGAAACCTACATGTTTTATAATGGGTAGTAAACCAGTCAGAACTGTTCTGGAGGTACATATTTAGCATACCGTAGAGTAAGCAAATTTGACCTGGCTTCATATTAAAAAAAGAAAAAAACCAAACCTGTATCTTCTAAGGCTGTTCACTATATAGACATCCTTGAAAAGATAATCTGAAACAAAAATAGTCAGTGCCTCTGCCATAAAATATGGAGAAACTTGCAGTCCTGTGGAGAATTGTCTCCCAATACCAACCAGGCAGTGAAATTCCATAATAATACATATAGCTCATGACTATTTCTTCAAATATCTCCAACTGAAGCTTAGGACAGCAGAGCCAGTCCTCTCAGAAAATCCACATTCATCATCCCAGTCCTAAATTGCTCCATTTTTTTCCTCTTTGCTTCCCGGTAGTTTTTCTATATTGAGTCCAGTTTGCTTCAATGTTATTTTTGCTCAGGCACCTGAATTACTCCCTCCCAGCCCCAGATCTTCCATTTGACTCTGACTCATGTGCCTAGTACACACCCCCGGCAAGATGCTCCCATAGGTAACCTACCAATAACAACCTGCTTACCTAGCAAGGACTGGGATTCCTGATAAGGAGCCCCCTTTCCTCAGAGAGCACATATTGGCTATGAAACTTATTACTAGGGTGGCTAGAACAATCTGTATGGATAATCAGTATAGGCAGCTGGGATTGGGTTTGACCTGCTCTGCCTTTTTTTTTTTTCAAATGAGTTTTCTAAGGAAGAAAGAGAATCATCCTGTGCCTATGCAATTTCATTTAATGCTATTTAGAATAGTCTTTCAGTCTGTAAATCCAGTATGTTGCCATAGAAACAAGTCTGCATCTGAAATACATCCAATCAATTCCAAAATTATCATTCATAACACCTTCATAAATTGGAACAAATCCAACAGGTAGCCAGAATATCAGCATTTAGGCAATAAGCTGCATTTCTTTTTATTTAATTAAAATCAAAAAATGAAAAATGATGATTCAAACTTCGATACACATGGATATAGAAAGATATTCAAACAAAGACCATTCTTTCATGTTTATTTTATTCTTGAAACAGCATCAAAATAAAGCAACATACACCATTTCAAAAAGATAAGGTCATTTTTCAAATGAATAGGTAATAGTGATCCTGCAAATTGGGGAAAATGGCTCATTTAAACAGCAGAGAAATCTGTAAATTTATTTATTGGAAGCATTCCAATTTTTAGAGTGGATTTTAAATACTCCCTAGTGTCTCTTGTTTCCTTCAAAATATTTCAACCATTTAATATTCCCAGATTAGGAGTTACATAGTCCGTGCAAAGGAAGTCACAAATCCAAAAGAAGAAGAATCCTCAGAATTTGGGGACAAGACAGGAAATTTTTCTTCCTTAGAATTTACAGTAAAAAAGATAAAAATAAAGTTAAGGATATGAACCATCAGTAAAATAAGTCCACCCCAGACGATGACTAGTTCATATACTGTTAATGACAGTGTTTCTCAAATCTCTTCCTGTACTCTACATATTTCACTAAAATTCCATCAGGAAAACATTATATAAGACCATCAGAGGAGAACTGCTCAAAAAATTTTCTATAGCAAAAAGAAAAGAAAATTCCATGGTAATTGAAATACTTATAATCTGAGCTGTTCAATATGATAGCTGTTCACCACAAAGGCTATTAAGCACATGAATGTAGCTAGTGACTACAAACCTGAAATTTTTTAAAATGTTAATTTAATTGAAGTTGTGATATGTGGCTAGTGGCTACCATGTTGAAGAACACATGCCGCTTAATTCTCATGGAGTTGTTGTCAAACTGAGCGGTTCAAACACTAGTTTTACTACCGTTATTCTTCTCCATTGTTAGGTTGACAAGAAGACTCAATCTGCTATATTATCTACTACATAATTCTTAGCAATTATTATTATATCCCATAGATACAACTTGTCAGCCATACTGTCAAGTCATCCAATGTCACAGAATCAATTTCACCTGTTAATAATACTACTGCATGAGGTAGTAGTATGAATTGCAAAATGCTGTTAAATTGCTTAACACATGCTCATCACATGGAAGCACTCAATACATATTAGAGTTATTATTAACTTTAATTACATGTTATTATTAAAGCATTATTTAAACAAACAAAATCTTTGTAGATTGCAAGAAATATTGGGCAAAACAGAGTGAGGTTGTAAAAAAATTATACTGGTGAGCCAATAGTATTGAGTAAATCAAATTTTTTCACCAGCAAAATTTAAGCCTTTAAACTCAGTGATTTTACAAAGATTCATAAAATATATGGTATTCACCTAACACTGCCTGCCAAATGTTTTTTCTCAGTTTCAGAACTATTAACAGAAGAAAAAAAAAACATATATGTGCCTTGTTTTAATATGGTGTTAATCTTATTTTCAGTACCTGGTAGCAGGGGAAAGCTAAATACACCAAATATATCACTGCAGGAAATTTTATTTCCAACTATTTCAAGATAGGCAGAGTCCATCAATGATACACCTGATTTTAAAAAATGCATATTTATAAGTACAACTTTATACATTTCTAAAGGTTCCTTAATGTGATATTCAAATAAACTGAGAATTCTTATATACATTCTTTCTTTCTCTGTCTCTCTCCCCCTCTTGCCCTCTTAGAGAGCTGTTCAATATGGTAGCTACTGGCCATAATTGGCTACTGAGCACTTTAACATAGCTAATGACTGAAGAGTTGAATTCTCTTAAAATGTTAATTAATTTAAATCTAAATTATGATGTGACTTTTGAGAGAGAGCTCAATCTTAAATGCAGTACCAAATGGTAAAAATCTAGAGTTGATCTAAGAATTTGAAGAAATTTTTAACATGTAGAAATATATCTCTGCAAATTTATAAAAATCCATAAAGTCACAGAATCTGAACTAGAATGCTGTTAGTTATAGGTTAAGACAGTGTGATTTTATAAATGGACCCAGTGTAAACTTCTCACCATTTTTCTGGCATCTCAACAGCAGACAAGGAAAGTTCTTGTTTTACTGAAATGTCTGCTTGGTAAAGTCTAAGTAGGTCAGGGCAAGAAGCAAAAAGCTTTTCAGTAAAAATTTTTACAACTGAGAACCTCCTTTATATTTAAAAGGGCTTTCTCTGTACAGTTGCCTAAAAGCAAACAAGTAGTGAGCCCCTTGCTCCCACATGTCTGTCTACTCACAGACCCTGAAGAGACAGCAAACCTCCAGTGTCCACACTGGAATGTTTTGTATTAAGCCTGCCATGTAATATCAAAGACATGGCAGGTATACTTAGACTCTACCAGGGCTGCACAACCTGTGGGCTCCCTTGAACAAACAGCTCATTGTAATTAATTAATAGTCCACCTCTGACCAAGAAGGTGATTTGGCATTGTGTAATTTTCAAGGACAGGTTGAATAAGAATAGCACATTCAAAAAAGACAGCAATGGTGTAAAGAATTGGATTTTCCCAAACTTTTGCAAATTGGTTTATAGCGTGTAGAAGTCAGAAGTGCGCTGATTACATTTGTGCTGTCCTTTTGCAAAGGATAATGCTTCTATTAATCTGAACTTCCAACTAATGCCAGTATCTGATGATAAAGGCTTTGATAGTGACATTTCATGTATAACCCAGGTAATCATTGGGGCCTCCCTGTACCTTAAGTTCTAGATAAACTCATCCTGGTCAGTGTACATCTAAAGTACACTTAGTACACTAGGACTCCGCTGATTTGCAGGTATATTCTCAAGACTTTCTCTTCTTTGAGTTCCATAATTCACACACATACATTGTCACTGTATGTCAACTGGTAGAAAAAAATACAAACGTTTCATCAGTTTCAACTACCATCCTTAAAAAAATTTAAAAACTAAAATAAAAACACCAGTTCACTCACAGAGAGCACTCATGGGACTATTGAACTGATTAAACTTTCAGTAGCAGGAGGCCTATGAGTAAAGATCATCTCTCACATCACGCCACAAACAATTTTGAAAATCTCTTACCTACTCAAGTCATCGAAGGCTCCTGCCGCAAGATAACATGGTCCTGCGGGCCTGAGGTGTCTGGGAGATGCCAATAGGCTGAGAAGCAGATGGCAGGTGGACCCACGTGAGACTGGTGACACCAGCACAGTTCTAATCAGTGGCCATGAGCTCAAGCCACCAAAGCCTGTGCCTTTCATTCCTTCCCTTGGTGTACAGGCCCAGATTTTTGTGGTATAGAATAAGAAATATAGGTACACATTCACTGAGAATGATAATAAGAAATAAAATTATATGACTGTAAGTTTCAGTAAGATAAAAGACATACTCTTGCCATTCTTCTTCCCCCTTCCATGCTGTCTCAGATCATCCCGATATAATGAAGACAAGACACTTCCAGGTAAGATTAACTGATATTCTGGAGTAGAATTCAAACACAATGCTTCAGGAAGTACCAGCACCTACAAATACTAAGTACAAAACAAGGACTAAGTGAGAAAAATGGTGGGGAAAGGGAGGAGATATGCTAAGAAACTAACCAGAGAAACTGCCTGACCACAGTCTTTATTTCACCAACACCAACAACAACAACAAAAGGAAGAAAAGAAAACTCCTCTGGTCTAAGGCCAATATCCAGATAATTGGAATAATTTTTTTAACTCCTGGTTAAATATGCTGTAAGTGACTTTTCTCTCAGTGCTGAGACAAAATATGTGACACCCAAAGTTAAAGAGGAAAGGTTTATTTAGCTCACAATCTATAGAGGTTTCAGTCCATAATTGGCTGGCTCCAAAGCAGAGTGGCACATGGCAGAGGGGCGTCACAGAGGAGAAACAGTTCATGGCACCCACATGGTCACAAAAGCAACAAGGGACCTTATCAGCTTCTTTCTGCCCCCTTTGTCTTATGCAGACTACTGGAATTAGGACGTTGCCAAACCAATCAGTGTTCTGGTTTAGTAATCACACTCCTTTAATCCCAGCATCACACATTCTAGATTCACCAGCCACCTCTGAAAAAGCCCTATCACCACACGAGGCTTTGGGGAGACATCTAGACAAAAACCATAACATATGCTATGCAAACTACTAAATATTGGCTTGTTTCAAATTCTAAAACTACTTTTATTTCCCCGTGTGGAAGACATTTAGAAAGGATCGCACTTAGAATGCAAGGCATGAGGGCAGAAAAAGAAAGTATGAACACACTAAAGTCAGTATATATTCTTAAGAGAGCCTTGTGACCTGAATTTAAGTTCTAAGCTATATATGGTGTCTCATCACATTTCTGTACTTGTGGGCTAATACCACAGAAAAGCAAACTGAAATGAATAAGGCTCTGGATTAATTTTCTAGAACAAGCATTTTAAGTGCCACGCTGGCAATGTAATTTAAATTACAACAGATGGAAATGACAATGTCCTTAAATAGATTCCTGCACACACACTTCCAAATTCATACGCCTCTTATTTTAGTATGATAGCCTATCTTAAAGTGATTTATGTGTTGATATCTGCTACTGCAATGAGCTACCAGGTTAGAGAGATGATAACTCATGTGATCCAGATGTATAATTCTACTGCAAGAAAAATTTGTATATAATTACCATACTATTACCCCAATAAGTGATGCTTTTTATGACTGTGTTCTAATAAGATGAAATTTTATCTAATACTCTTAACAGGAATTCTCTAAGTAAATAGTTTCACAGAATTTGATAGGGGTATTTCCTAATAACCCATCATAAATTAAAATACTGTAAGTTCAAAATGTATTTAATAGATCTAAGTTTCCAGGTATTATAGATCAGCAACACAGTACACTACACAGCACCGCTTGTTCACCTTCCTCGAGAGAATCACAAGAGAATAATATGCTGCATTTTACAAGCCCAGAAAAAGATCGAATTTGAAAATGAGAGTACAGTTTCTACTGCCTATGTCTATTTTGCAACATTCTAAAGTCAAAAAATCATAAGTCAAACCATGAATTTCGGTCTGCACAAAATACATTTGTCCTGTCTTAAGATCTCCAAAAGTCGCATCTCATTACAGCAACAATTTTAGTTCAAAATCATCCTCTAAATTTCATTACCTCTGAAGTCCCAACCTTTTTTTTTTAAATTAAATTCTTTTATTGGTACATTTTAGGTACACAACACAATTACATTTCTCATTGGGAATTGTACCTTTACATAATGCATCTTGGTTCTCATTTTTTCCCCATTCCTAGCCCTCCCTTCGCCCCCTCCACCCTTCCCTATTTACAAAGATGAAGTCCCAACCTTAATCACCCTAATAATATAAATCTGGGTACAGGGCCGGGGATTTAGCTCAGTGGTTCTGCCGCCTGCCTCACAAGCGCAAGGACCCAAGTTCGATCCCCGGTACCAAAAAATTAAAATAAAATAAAATAAAATAAATCTGGGTACAATCCTTCCACAAATACAATAGTATAATATCTCTCCACCTTTGGATCTACAAAACTTTTAAAAAAAACAACTTATCTGCTCCAAAACACACAATGGTGTGATAGAATAAGATAAACACTTATAAAGTGATCTTTATTTCTTTCTTTTCCAGCATTGAAAAATTAAGCCCAGTGCCTTGCTCATTCTGGGCAAGCACTGTACCACTGAGCTGCATCCTCAGCTACTTAAAGATATTCTGGCTCAAAAAATGAAAAGATAAAAAGAGTCATTGCTCCTAAGCAAATTCAACAAGGCAAATGCAATTAGAGTCCAAGTCCAGAAGGAAAGATCCTCTATGATTCTTAGGTTAACCCTCTAGATGCTTGGATTCCCACTAAGTCATATTTTCTTATTCATGAAGGACAGTACAAATTTGCAGTTGAGTAGTTTTTTCAGTCTGTGACTTAATCTGTACAGGCTGCTATAACAAAAATACCTTGAACTGGGTAGCTTATGAACAATGTGATGATGATATTTAGAGACTGGGCCTTTGGGAGGTAAGTAGATTTACACAAGGTCATGATGTTGGGGCCCTGAAGATGGGATTAGTGGTCTTATTTTTTTTTAAAGGGGAGACACCAGTGTTCTCTCTCTCTCTCCTCTCTCCTCTCTCCTCTTTCTCTCTCTCTCTCTCTCTCTCTGTCTCTCTCTCTTTCTCTGCCATATAAGAACACAGCAAGAAGATAACTCACCAGAACCCAACCATTCTAACACCCTAATCTCAACTTCTACCACCTTGAACTGGGAAAAATACATATTTCTGTTTAACCCATACAATTTGTCTAAGGTATTTTCTTATACAGTCAGAGCAGAGTAATAATTAAGGAAAAATTTTGGCTTTTTGCTCTATAATTTCTCGTTTATTTGACATATGTAAAATTAAAATGTATTAATCAGTTCTTTTATAATTTAAAGTCAAGAAAAATAAATAAAAAGAGGAAGGTCTATAATTAATTTGTGGAAGTAGTTTCAGTTATCATTTACACTTTAGAATTGTACCGATTGCACATTGAATGAGCCATCAATGAAAGACATCACTGGCAGTTTCCTTAATATTCCCAATTTGTAAACTGTCACATTGATCACTTGTCCACTTTAAACTGATTAAATTAACAAGTACTGCATCAAAATATTCTTTAGAAAATATTGGAGATTCATGACAAGATAAAGTACTACTTTTCTGCATTTAGATGCATATAAAGTTCAGCAATTACTTTAACGTATAACTATTCAAAGAAGGGTTCACAAAATTCATAAACTTTAAACCTTGGAAATCATCTATGGAATTGTTAATAGATTAACACACTTCTAAGGGAACTTAAAGATAAATTATAAATTGCAAATTAAATGTATCATTTTTAAAAGACAACCAGATGTCTGTTATCAGGTTACAATTTAAAGTCTAATTCATGTTTTCTTGGAGCTTATAATTTAGTAAGACATATTAATCAAATAAACAAACTGGTGTATAATTACAAACATAATTTGGACTTTACTCGTTATCATCAGAGCAATTTTTCCAACAGTTATTACTGTTATCAACTTGCTTAGACCCTAAATCAACCACTCCATCCATTCCATGGGCATAATAGGAGAAATGACAATATAAAGCCTAAAGCATAGGCCTAAAACTCACAGAGCCCCAGGTCTGCCACTAACCAAATAAATTTTTAGAGTTCTTTCAGATCTATAAAATTAAGTGGTCTCATAGATGTGCTTGTATCATTCTTCCAATTTTACAATCATAGGATAAATATATTTCCAATCCCACTATTATGTTAAATCCCAGTTATTTACTATTTCATAAAAAATAATATCTGTATCTTCCAGAAGGGAAAGAGGTTTTAAATGATTCATGTAGAAAGAATTTATTCAGTAAGAAAACATAAAATGCAATAGGGTTGGCTTTAGGAAGTACAGACTGGGAAAGTGGAGCAAGACGGCAGCAGAGTCAGACTCCCTGGCCATCAGCTCCCTACAGACACACACATGCACTGAACTAAACCAACCATGTCACAAGAGCTAAGGGGATCAATCAGCTGAGAGACACAGTGCCTGCTCCTAGTATAACAAAATCAAAGGATGCATTGAAAAAGGCAGGAAAGAATGAGGTAACTGCATCACACCTCTCCCAAATCCACACAGCCCAGCACTCTGGCGCCCTGTCCTGCCTAGGAACAGGAAGAGAGAATGAAGTCTAGGCCTCAGACTTGAAACCAGTTCCAGGCCAGCCACGGTGAAACATGATGCTAGGGAAATGCCTCACAATCCCTCCCACCCAACAGTGCATGTACTGAGTAGGTGGAACTGCTTTAGGCCAGAGAGCCCACCACCTCCATTGCCACTCCTCCAACCTGAGGCAGGCAAGCAGGGAGGAAGGCTCCAGCCACTGGGGAGCAGGACAGAAAAGCTAGCACAGCCCTTATCTTGGAGCCCAGTGCCAGACCTGCTGCAGTGAAACTAAGCATGCATTAGAAACTGAAGGTGCAATATCTAGCTGGAAGTCACACATGGAACCCCTAGGCTGGCCCAACATCAGGTGCAGACCTGTGTGCCAGCTGGACAGGCTTGAGCTTGCATCATTTTCAGCCTGACAGTGATCCTCCTCCCAAGACTGTGCAGGCCACAGCAGATGCACAACCTAGTTTAGCATCATCCTTGGTAGCCGAAGGTCTGTCTCCACTGCCCACTTCCCAAACTCGGGCAGCAGTTATTGCCAAGTCAGTGCTTGCAGATGGGAATCTAGAACTGCCCCTGCAACAGAGAGCTGAGCCCCAATGAGATGCATGTTTCAGCCTACATCACCAGCAACTATAGCAGGGGCCTCAATATATCCCTGAGATGGTGCAGCTCCTTGCAGCTGTGAAACTCCAGTTCATCCCAGCTGACATCAGCCTAGATAGCCAGGGACTCCTTCACCAACACTACCCTAACCTGAGGCAGCTCAGAGTGTGCAAGACCCCATTTTCTGGGGAAATAGCACAAAACTTGTCCATTATGTGGTGCTGGGCCAATAAAGCCTAATACTGGACAGGTCTAACAGCCTTCATTCCCAGGCCTGACTATAGCCAGAGCCTCTGGAGCAGCTCTGATGCCAGGAAGAAGACACATGACCCCAGTCTTTTGGATTTCTTTTCCAGCTAGCATCACCTGTGACTGGCTGCAGTGGTCTTGGGTCACAAGTCCACCATAGAGACAGGCACCACATAGCAAGGTGGGCCTTAATCCTACCCTAGTGTTGTGCTGTGGGCTCAGGGCACAACTGTTTGGCAGTATTGGTGGCAAGAGATGTGACGTATGAGTCTCAGACTTGTCCATCCATGGTGCCTCCACACAGAGTTAGGAAGCCCCTCAGTGCCTGACCACAGAAAGGAACTGTGGATGGGAAATCTGGGCCTACCTGGCCCCCAAGAAAGGCTTGTGGGTGCAGACTGCTTTCCTACTTATTCTTCTGATTATTTGTTAACAGCACAGTAACTACATTTGTGGCAAACTTGGGCTTGAATTTCCCTAAAGTACTGAAACATGGATAACTCACCAACAACAGATTCCCAAGAAATCTGGACCTGGGCAACACCAAGTACTGAAAAAGTGAAAGTGATGACAGGCTCGGGGAAAATAAGCCACCTGCTAGAATTTCTAGACAGGCTGAGACAAACAAAGCCAGATTAGGAAAACTGAAATAAATACCCAGTCATCCAATGCCCAAACCACCTCACATGCCAACAAGAACTTTCAGGAAACCATAATCTCACCTAATAAGGTGCCAGAAATAGAGCAGATAGTCATCAGTATGGGAGAACTCTCAGGGAATTTTAAATATACAGAAAAGTTTCAGTACGCTAATAGAGAAACTTAACAGAAAGACAAAAGCAATTTTAAAAAAATCAAACAAATTCTTGAGCTGAAAAATCGCTCAGTGAAATTAAAAATCCAATCAAAAATAGGGCTGAGGATATACTTCAGTAATAGGGCACTTGCCTAGCGTATGTCATGTCCTGGGTTTCATCTCCAGGCTTGGAAAAAAAAAAAAGAAAAAGGCATCAAGGTAGGATAAATCAAATAGAAGAAAGAATTAATGAACTAGATGGCAGACTATTTGAAAATACACACCTGGAAGAGAAAAAAATTAAGCTGAACTTTGGTATATTATTTAAAGAGCAAATATTTTGGCTGTTGTGATTCAGCAAGGACATGAAAATGCCAAACAGATAGAAAGATTATTCAAAGAAATAATGATAGGAAACATTCCAAAGTTAAAGAATATAAATTTTAAGGAGCCAGTCCCAGCACCTGGAAGGAAGCTCCCCGCAACCATCCCACGCTCCTAGGGCAGAGAAGGTGAGCAGCGTGGGTGCCAGTAGCAACCCCCCCCACCCCCTGTGGAAATGAGAAGACACATAAACAAGCCTCAAAACAGACTTCCAGAGAACCTACAGCAACCCCAAAGGGAAACGAGATGGAACAATCTGATACTCAACCACCTGGACTCTCTGAACTGGCAACAAAAGAGGATCTGGGAAAAA
>NW_004624819.1:9497798-9515789 GCF_000247695.1 Heterocephalus glaber | reverse complement strand
GTCTCCTAGATCTTAATATTGTAATTTTAAAAATGTATAACTGATATTGTGTAACAGGAAGAAAAGGTCTAAAAGAGCAGGGTAATTGGGAGGGGTAGGGGAAGGAAAAAAAGGGAAAGGAAAAAATATGAGAAGAGGAAAAAATTGGAAACAAGGTCTTTGCAAATAGGGAAGGGTGGAGGGAGTGAAAGGAGGGCAAGGGAAGGGGGAAAAAAAAGAACCAAGATACATCATGTAAAGGTACAAGATCCTAATGATGAATGTAACTGTATTTTATACCTAAAATGTACCAGTAAACTTAATGGGGAAAAAAAAATTTTTAATTTCTTGAACCAAATGAAAATGGAAAAACAACATACCAAAACCCGTTAGCTACAGCAAAAGAAGTAACTAAGAAAGAAATTTATAGTGATCCATGCCCACATCAAAAAGGTAGGAAGATTTCAAATAACCTATCCTATAACTGAAGCATCTAGGAAAACAAGAAAATATGCAAAATTCTTAGAAGGAAAGAAATAAAAATGACAAGAGCAGAAATAAATGAAAAAAGATTAAAAGTGTACAAATATAAAGGGCAATTAAGTGGTATTCATCCCAGGGATGCAAGGATGGTTCAACATTTGCAAATAAGTATATATAATGTACTACATCAACAGAATAAAGGACAAAAACCATATGGGTATCTCAATAATGCAGAAAAGTTATTTGATAACTTATTCAATATTGCTTCATGATAAAAAAATGCTAAATAAATTAAGTAAAGAAGGTCCACACTGCAGCATAAAAGCCACTTATAGTAAGCAAACATTACAGTGCATGGGGGAAAGCTGAGAGTTTTATTGCTAAGCTCTAGAATAAGCAGACACAGAAAGGCAAATACCACATGATCTCACTTGTATGTGAAACCAGAAAAATATGATCTCATGGAAACTGAGTGGAACAGTGATTACTAGAGGCTGGAGAGAGTGAGGCAGAGGGGAAGAATGAGGAAAGGTTGATTAATGGGTACAAAGTTACAATTAGATAGGAGCAAGAAGCTCTGGTGAGGGCCAGGGATTTAGCTCAGTGGTGCTACTCCTGCCTTTCAAGCACAAGGTCCTGAGTTTGATCCCCAGTACCAGAAAAAAAAAGAAGCTCTGGTGAACTAGTGCATAGTAGTGTGACTATAAATGTCAGCAATGTGCTGTTACATTCTAAAAAGCTGGGAGAAAGAATTTGGAAGGTTTTCACCATAAAGAAATGTTAAATACTTGTAACTTGATTTAAAGATTATGCAATAGATATGGATATGAGAACATGACATGTTACTCCATTAATATGTATAATTATTATGTTGTATGAGGCACTTTAAATAACAAAACATACAAGAACGTTCAATATAATTAACAGTATACCAGCTTAGTTGTGGTAGAAAGGATGGTTTAACTTTGGCTTGCTTAAATCTAATTCTGAAGATTAAAAACACAACAATAGATTCCCAAGAGCAGGGGGACAGCTTAAAAAAGACATAGTTGAGATAAAATCTCTGGCAGGTTCCTGACCTCTAAACAATATCTGAGACATTTTCTTCATAACTAAAGTGGTTTTTTTCCATAAAGGCAGTGTTCTTTTTTAATTATCCACAGACATACATTATGAATTGAACTGTACATTTGAATCATAATTCACTCAAGTCCCTGGCAATTGAAAGTGCAGATGATAATTTATGAAAATTAGAAAATGCTACTCAGGACATCAGTGGAAGTGCATTAAGGGGCATTTACTTTGTTTAGATGTGATGCACTTTATTATTAGGACTGACTCACACACACTGAAATACTCCAGGGGGATTAAACATATTAACCTAATTAGGAGTTTCACAACACTCTTAGCAAAAAAGCATTCACCAAACCTCAATTATTTTTAAAAGCACTATCTTTAAATTTAATTTACAGTGTGATTAACTTCCCTGTTCCATTATCTAAACTGAAGTAAAGTCATTGTTTAAGTTTATCCAAAGACAAAAGAATAACTTTGTTTTTGTTTTCCTGCGCAGATTAAATTTAATAAGGAAAATGTTCCATACTTTTATTTCTATGCAATGTTAGTATGCTCTAAACAAAACACAGTTCCCCTTTTGGACTGTCTTGAACCAAATAAAATGCAAAACTGAAAGGATTTTAATTTTTTTCCCAATCACTGCTTTCAAATATACTGTGTTAAACTTTTGTCTTGACCCTTAACATGTCGGTCAGATCTCATAGGTCTCTGTCCACGCTGATATTTTAAAAACCCAGACCAATGGAGGCCAACTTAATATTTCAGATCTTACATTCAATTTAGTGTTGAGATCCTAGCCTTCCAAAGCACTGGCCAGCTGCAGCCTGAAGGACATGGGGTGAGCCCAGCTCATGATCTTGTCTTTCATTCCTTCAAAATGGGAACAGAAATGTGGTACTGAAGATACGGGGTAGTGGCCAAGAGGAAGACCTGGATGCATCCTGCTGACCAAATACCCCTGTGAGACCAGGTCACAGCCACTCCTTACCAAGGGGATGTGAGAGAGGTGATGGTCTCTCCGATCTGATCACTTAAAATCAAGGGTCTCTTCTCTCTGCACACTCTCCCTGTATGCTCTCTTGGCTGTTGGGTGAAGACAAAGGGCCAACATGGCAGTATTGAGCACGATAGTCTATGACCCTGGGTTGCCCTCAGCAGGGGAGTAGGGTAGGAAAGCTGCCAGGACAGAGGCCTCAAATTGTGAAGGGATACAGTCTATGGCTCTGTAATGCTAAGCCACTAAGAGCTCAGTATTTACTTGCTATCACAGCATAATCTTTTAAAAAGTTTTTTCCAGCACCAGGGATGGAACTCAGGATTTTGTTATTGCCAGGCAGGCGTGGCACCACTGAGCTAAATTCCTGGCCCACAACATAATCTTTTGCATCCAGATTAATATAAACATTGGGAGTGAGGCAGAAGAGGCAACAAAGTAGATTACACTGAAAATCTCTGATGAGAGAAAGGAAGGGAAAGAGGGATGAGTGTGTGAAAGAATAAGGAAATAATAAGTGTGTGAGTTGGTTTATATACAGGTGAGAAGGTGCCAAGAAAGAAAGAAACTGGCAGTGTAGAGAAGAGATTTACACTTAGAAAAAAATCATACCAAGATTAAAGACATAAATGAAGAGATAATGTCTTCAAAGGAGTCTTTGCTCAGAGGCAAAAGCAAATGAAATTAAACTGGCAGAAGAAATAAAGAAATTAGAGGGGGAAAGTATTAAAAGTTCCAGAAAACCTAATAAGTAAAAAAAAGGGGGGGGGGAGCATTTTTCCCACCTTCCAATAGAGGTGTAATCAACAGAATTTCTAAATGACTGCACTTGTATTAATCTTCTTTTGCATATCTAAATTTATTCAGCTTTATCCTCACAGACCATGCATAATACCTACACTTAATTTATGGCAAGTCTGATATCTTCTAAATCTTACATGCTTTTAATGCAATTCTGGGCAGAGTTATGCATGCGCTGTGCAACCCAGCAATATCCCAAATTCAGATTGGGAATTGTTGAAATATGAGAGAGCTCACCAACCTGAACTCAACTGAAGCCCAGCAGCATTATTCACAGATGTTACAGAAAGGCAGTTTGTTTGAACTGTGTATCCAATAAAAGGGGAAAAAAGAAATAGAATTTGAAAACAATTGTTTGGAAAGATATGATTTACAAAAGTTTTGTTCTCTGCTTTATATTAAAAAGATAGACAGTAAGGAAGAGACAGATAGAGGGAAGGACAGAAAGATTCCAGTTCCAAAATTTTGATATGTTATAAAATACCCTTCTTCCTGTTTCTACTCCCTCTCAGTGAATTCCTAAACCACAACTACCAGGCTACTGGATATGTAAACCTGCAAACTTACTATTCTTGATAAATCAGTCCATGCATTTTGAAGTATTAATTTATATATGACAGTATCACTCTTTAATTGTAGGGAATAGCCCTTGTGTCAGTTGTCTTATCAATAGATAAGACTTTAGCAACTTCAAGAATCTTATTTCAAGAGCACAGAATAATTATTATATGGTTCCTCCACATGGCGGATGGTCAAGCCCTTCTCATCCTCCTTTTCAATATTTTCATATTTGCCCACTTCTTTATTCACACTCTATTCCATCCCTCATGACCTTATCACAGATCTTCTAGCTCTCCAGACTTCCCAGCCCATGCTATCCTAAACTCCCCCTTCAAGTGTCATCTTCACCATGTCTTTCCAGACTTAAAGCCTAAAATGCCTCCCCACTGTGTTTAACGGGAGCTATCTACCTGGCATTCATTGCGGGCCTTCAAGAGCATTTGGAAAGGCACTGGAATTCTGAGCCAACTTTTGTGTGCAGTACATATTTTTCTGGCAAAAAAATCCAGAATTTTAAAGCTTCCTTGATGCCCTAAAAAATACTGCAAATTATCATTCTGTAGGGCAAAGTCTAAGCTCACTGACTAGCACTGAAGAGCTGAGATCAAGGCTGTATTTCTTCTCGTGGTCTCTAAGTCAGGTCTTCAGGTAGATGAGTTCTCTTGCCCTATTCATTCATCATTCATTCAACAAATATCTATTGAGCACATCTATGTGCCAGACATGATTATAGGAATTGAGGACACATAAATGAAAGAATGGTATTCTTAAGGAATTTCTAAGCTTTCATCAGAACTCCCTCCTGGCCAGGTAGGAAACCAAGTCTGTGGTCAGGCTTGATATTTCAGAAATTAAAGAAAAGTATTGGGGTGGGGTGAAAGAAATGACCCTTAGGCTTCAGGAATAAAAGGCAGCTGAAAGTAACACCCAGAGAGATCCTCTAACTCATCAAGTCCAAAGGGGACTCAATCACAAAGAACAAAAATGAAACAGTAGCAGAATCCAAAGCTTAGGTATACTAGATGGAAAAAATAGATTGCAGAGAATAAAGAGATAGAGCCAGTCAACAAAGTCCCTGGAGTACCCAATAAAACCAGACTCTTCCCTACATGGGTCCAGCTTCACTTTGGGCAAACAGCTGCCAGGACCCTGAGACACAGCAACGGGGCACTAAATTCTGCTGAGAGAGTCCTAGGAGGCTTTATAATGGTTGTCACACATACACTGAAACTTCAAAAAAGAGCAAGATTTTTTCAAATGGACATAGGGAGACCAGAATATTCCACAAGAGAACATTCAATAAGGCTGAGTCTTGAGACATGTTTTAAGGCACAAAAGGTGGGTTAGCATAAATGGAAGCTTGGAGCAAATTGTTCATAGAGATGATGGCTGATATCCTCCCTCAGAATAAAGAAACTTGACATTCCAAAAGAAGACCAGGTATATAATCTCAAAATCTTAGAGCACAAATAACTGGAGCTTTCTGGACTACACCCCTAAGAACCAAAGGTTTGGGAACACATTTGCCTTCTCTGTATTAGCTACGGGCAAAAATCAACACTGAGTTTCTTATCCACTGGTTTAGTCTTTGTTTGACCTTATTTCTGTGCCACACAGCCAGCTCTGAGACCCTGACCCAATCCATCTGGCCTCATACCAGAGTTGAGCATTGCAGGAGAAGGGGGTGTTCCAAGGATTATAAAGTCAGAAAGTAGGAATCAGTAATTTTTCACTTTAATAGATTATAGTACTGAATAGCTTTGGAGATTCTGATAAGAAAAAGGGGTGTGATAATCTTGTTACAGCTGTTCATACCATATTCTGCCAGTAGTGTGTTGAAAATGTTTAATAACCAAGATTCAGGGAAAGAAAGGGGTAGGGAGCTTATTTGTAGCATTTTTCCACTTTCTGTGGTATAAATATTCCCTGTATGCCTATTTCAAGCTATCGATGTGATACGATTGGCATGCTAACAGTGAGCTCCCAGGAACCAGTACAAAATGGCTCAAATGCATCATTGTGAGTAGACCTTAATAAGCATCCTTGGAACACGCCAACCCCCAACCAAACACCACCTACAGAGCTTTACCCTCCCCTGGCTTCAGTCAACATGGAGCCAAGGCTGCCCGTTAGTCCTACAAAATGAAACAGTTCATCTTCCCAGCTAATGAATACTACACTTCATAGGAACTAAAAAGACTAAACTCTCCCCTCCTAGCATTATAGCGAGACATTTTTCACCCCTTCATTCTTCAGCCATGCTAAAGCCACTGTTTGAGAGATCATTTAAGGAAAGGCGTCCTAGGGCTAGAGAGTCATGCTAGTGGCTTCCTCTGGAGGCCTGAGTCATTTCGTGAGCCTCTCTGCTGTTCTGTAACACTCCCGTGGAGACCTCTGGCTCTTCTCCCAGCTTCTCCCTGGCCTTCTGTCTTCCAATTTGACTTGGAATCAACCGGGCCACCCTGGCAGCTCTCTGCTGCCCCCTTCTGTCTCCAGGCTGTCACGGCTATGGTAGACCCATCCTTGGTATTTGTTTTGTTTTTTAGTATTTATTTTTATTAGTTCATGTTTGCAGTACATAATGATGACCTTCATCGTGGGGAGTTGTACAGTACAGGAACTCTCTTGCTCAAACCCAGTGACTTCTCTGTTCTTTTTCTTCTGACCTCTGCATGCTTCTGTGAAACGCTGGCAACTCTGGGGGCTTTGTACTGTGGTTCAGAGACAACTAGACCTCCGGAGTTTTCTCTTAACTTCTCTGTTAACACTTGTGAGTCCTTTCCTGAAGGTCTTCTTCTTTATTTTATTAATAACGAACACCGTGAAGAAACAATTCGGGGACACATACTTCTTTCCCTTTATATTCGTTCCCAAAGAAAACTCGTTTTACAAACTTTCAGACGGCCTCACTAGAAGCCATACAGTTCTGTTAAATGGCCTTTCATCTTCTCTGCAATCCTACCTTGTTCACTATTCTTTCTACACTCCATATATACAGATATTTGGGCTAGAGTTAATAGTTTCATCTTGCTTTTCTCGCCCTGGCATTCTAATGACTAGATTATGAGATCCAGGGTTCAAACGTAAATTTACAGGCCTTTCTGAGAAAATTAAAATATCATTGTCCATGTGAATATTGAGGAAACTTTGGCTGGAAATTCATCAAAACTGGAAAAATAATAGTTCATCACATCCAAAGAGTAGGCAAGTGCATACAAACTGAGATAATATGAAGTTAGAAACATTGTCTTGGTATGGACATTGGTAAAGTGTTTGCTATGGCAACTTCCACCATATTTCATGTAACCACTTGAAATTTGCTAACAAAACAAGACAAAAATTCTTATCTCCAGAGGGCTGCTGAAATCACTAACTTCCTTTAGCAAAATATAGTAGCACTTAATCAATAGAATTTAGACAAAAAGATCATGCACTAGCCCGGTGTGGTAGCACATGCCTGTAATCCCAGAACTCAAGAAGCTGAGGCAGAAGAATACCCAAGAGTTTAAGACCAGGCTGAGCTACACAGTGAGTTCAAGGCCAGCCTGAACTACATAGTATGACCTTGTCTCAAAAAAAAAAAGATGATGCACTAATCATGCTGTATTCACTTCCCATCATTACTCCTATACAACTCTGAAATATGAGCAACTTTATAATTCATAAACACATTATAATTATTCTATTTTCTAAAGTGATGGAAAGATTCATAATGTGCCAGTGTCAGTTCCAAACCAGATGATCTACTGAGGATTAATTTCTAAGCTTATCCTCTCTAAATTCATCCATAATAATATGATTTGGGTTTATCTGAATGTACATTCTGCAGCTGAGTATCTAGAAGCTGGACTTATTAGAATTCCTACCCAAGCTATCACTGAGTATGTTGTCTATGTGTCTCACATGGCTTTTCTAAAAGAAATTAAGATTTACTCATAAGTGAGCTACAATGAGTTCACAATACAAACAAATCACTTCATTTCTCTTTTAAATAACTGTATTTTAAATCTTTTAAAATAATCTTGGGCATTTTCTATTTTTAATAAAGAAATATTTTTCTGTCACTGAATAAAAACAGCCAATTCAAATTAAATTTTATGCTGCCAACTTTATCAGAATAGATCATTCCAAACTAAGCATGGCCCATTTTGAAATGCAACATGTTTATTACAGCAGTTTAAAAATAACTTCATCACAATGTTGCCGGTAGATAAGGTCATTACTAATATTGGATTTTAATGTATGCTAAGGAATGAGACAGCCTATTATTGACCTTGAATGACAGACATAATTTTATGTATCATGTAAATAAACCATTGAATAGAGAAACCCATCACTAGTCCATCAATTGAAGCTTAATTTAAAACAATGAACATGGACTGGGGATTTAGCTCAGTGGTTCCGCCGCCTGCCTCAAAAGTGCGAGGACCCGAGTTCGATCCCCGGTACCAAAAATAAATAAATAAATAAACAAATAAATAAAATAATGAACATAATCAACACTAAATGTACAAGATGTGATCACACAATATGATGACTATTTAATTTTTAAAGTTTACCACGGAAAAGAAGACAATGCCATTAATCTTCCTCCAAATACTGCCCCTCATTTTGAATACTCTTATCTCATCATTCTTGCCACTTTCTGAAGCAATTTTGGAAGTTCTTTCTCATGAGTATCTTTAGTTGCACTTTAGTTGGCTGCCTCTAGGTCCTGAATCAACTCAGAACATTATGTTTCATGGTCATATTTGAGTTTGGAGAAGAGTCAGAAGTTTCAATGTACCAGATTTGGTGAATAAGGTGGATGAGGACACACTGTAATGTTTTTATTTGACAGAAGTTGGGGTAAACTGTTGATCAATCTGGCGTGATCAAAAAATATGGTGAATATTTAATTCTTTAAAAATTATTACAGTAAAAGACATATTGACATTAATCTCCAAAAATACTCTCCCTCACTTCTAACACACATATACCATTGTTCTCGGCAATATGTCTTGCAATAAGTTTTTCTTTAAACCTTGACCATAGTTTTCAGTCACTCCCTTATATGTCTGTATGAGAACTTAATATTGAATGTAGGTAACATTACTGGAATAATTAACAAAGTCTTCATTTGTCTTCTGTTTACCTTGGAAACAATGGTTTTGTAAAGTCCAATCCCAACTGTAAATGGTTTGAAACTAGTAATAAATTAGTGTGGTTTGAATTCCCAAGTTTCGTATTTTAGGCAGCCAACATAAAAAAATCAAAGACTGATAAAGTCATAAAAATTTATGTCAACAAATAGTTCAGTATATTGAAGAGTAAGCATAAAAATTAGTCATTAATTTGCTGATGGCTCTTACATTTCTTGGACATCTACCAACATTTGTGTATTTAATGCTGTGTGGGAAACCAGTATTTCTCCAGTCTTGCCACTGGATGGCACAGATTTGGAGAGTCAATCTTGGCCTAAAAGGGGTTTAAAAAATCAGAGCTGAAAATCTTCGTGGGTGTGATGCATGTAGAAACGTAAAGTTTATCATCTCGAAGAATCAAGAATTAATAAGGAATCATTCCTTATACAGGATTTGGTTTTTTCTGTGAAATTTTAGGATACTAGAATTTTATAAATTGGCACATATGGGAATAGAAAAGAAAATTAGTGCTGAAATACAAAATATTTTCCACGTAACGTCCATTTTTAACTATGATAAATATTACAACCAAATAGTAATATGGAGAAGCGCAGAAATTAAAACTCATAATCCCCCATTTGGAATAAACGGAGACAGCTAGATCTAGATGCACAGTGGAACCTGAGTTCACAGACTTAATTTGTTCCAGGATTCTGGCAAGCTTGGTGGTTCGTGTTCCTACAGGACAGATGGCCACAGGCGTGTTCCTCACCCAATGGAGTCTGAAACTGAAGTAAAAACTTGCCATCCTTCTATTAGCCAACCGAATTGTTCACAAAAAGAACCATTGATGAACCAAGGTATTACATACAGACAGACAGAAGTATTAGTAGCAGACATACACTTACAGATTAAATAATTAGTTGAACTTAAATTGAAACCCTCTGGTGAACTATTGAGCAATCAAAATGCCTTCAAATGTAGTAATAAATCTCCAGGCTAATTTTCACTCCAAACATTTTTAACAGCTTTATTGAGACAAAGTTCATATAATTCAACCATTAAAAGTGCACAACTCCATGTTTGCTATTATGAACAGGGCTGCACCATCACTACCACAATCTGATTTTCAAATACTTTTGTCTGCCTTAAAAGAAACTGTGTATCAACTAGCTTTCAATACCTATCCCCCACCACCAACCATTAATCTACTTTGTGCTTCTATAAATTTACCTATTCAGCATATTTCATTTAAGAGAAATTGTGCAATATACTGTTTTGCATGTCTGGCTTCATTCACTTAGCATAATGTCATCAAGGTTCACCCATGTTGCAGCACATATCAGAACTTCTGTCCTTTGTATGGCTGAAAATATTCCACTGTACAAATGTACCACATTTTTCATCCATTCATCAGTTGAGGAACATTTAGGTTGTTTCAACCTTTTTTGCTATTTCAAATAATGTTATTATAAACACTGGCATACAAGTATCATTTTGAGGCTCTGTTTTCAATATTTGGGATATATACCTAGAAGTAGAATTAATAGACTATGGTAATTCTGTGGTTAACATTTTAAGGAATTACCAAACTCTTTTTCATACCAGTTCTAGAATATTTCATTACTATTAGCAATGCACAAACATTTCCATTTCTCCACACTTCTCCTTCCCAACACTTGCTATCTTTGGGGGTGGAGGGAAGTATTTGTTTTTATAGCCACCTTAGATGGTGTGGAGTGGTAGTCATGCACCACATAACAGCAAGATATACTTTGTTGGCCCCATAAAATTATAATGGAGCTGAAAAATTTCTATCCTTTAGTGGAGTCTTAACCATTATAATATCACAGTGCAATACATTACTCACAGGCTTGTAGCAATGATTTTGTAAACTCACCTATATCATCTATGATGACATAGTATGATGTTCACACAATGAAATCACCCAATGACAAATTTCTCTTAATGTATACACACTGTTAAGGGATGCATACTGCATTTCATTACATCTTTACATTTCCCTAATGCCTGGTGGTGTTAAGTATCTATTTATCTGCTTACTGGCCATTTATATATTTTCTATGAAGAAATATCTATTCCAATCTTTTGCCCATTTATCATTAGGTTGTCTTCCTATTATTGAATTTTATGATTCCTTTATACATTCTGTATATAAGTCTCATCAGATAAGTGATTTGCAAATATTTTTCCCATTCTGTGGGTTGTCTTTTCAAAAACTGGCATCCTTTATAACACAAACTTTTTTAAATGTTTATGTAGCTTAATTTGCCATGTTTTCTTGTGTCAGATTTATTTTTAACCTAACCCAAAGTCACAAAGATTTACTCCTATTTTTCTTCTAAGAATTTGATAGGTTTAGTTTTAATGTTGTGTTGAGAGTACAAGAGATGAAGTCTGGGAGGCAGACTGAGGTTGAATCATGTAGGCTTCTGTCCTCCATGATAAGGAGTTATAAATTAGTCTAATTGCTATGTGTGAAAATTAGAGGGTTCTAAATGAAGAAGTAGCATCGCCAGTGAATATGAGAACTCATCAGGTTCAAGATAGACTTTAAAGATAGAACCAGGATATCCTGCTAAAGTATCAGATATACAAGTGCTAAAACAAAAAAAAATTAAATTCCTGAAATTAGGTACTTAAATTTTAAAAGATACTCATACTTTTATTTTTTTAAACAGGAAAAAAACTGTGAATTTCCTAACAGGCTTGAAATTAAGTTAAAAGAAAGCTGTTTTCCCTCTGCTACTCTGGGCCTGTGGAGAATCTTGCCACCAGAGCATCCATTTGTGTATTCCAACAACTTTACTCACATCATGACTCTGCTGCTGACAGTACGTGATATGCACAGAAGGAAAAAGGTGGTTTTGCTTGTTTAAAAGAAAAAAGAAAAGAATCAACAGTCTTTCCATATCAATCAATGAGATTTTAATTCAATAGTTGATTCTTCCTGGGAGCAGATATGTCTGGGCAGGGGTGGGAGTGTTCTCTATCTACAACATCTGTCTCTGAAAACCACCCTTACCTATAACATAATCCAAGGAAAAAGCCATGTTCACACCATGTAATTTCATTCCCTACTCCCAAGACACATGATTGCACCGGGATTGTCCCTGGCCAGCTATAGAGTTTATCAGCAAATTAAAGGACTCATAGAACTAAGACAAAGAGAGCCTATCTGTGTTAGATTCTGCAACTGACATCACAGAGAGAGAACTTGAATCCATAGCACAGTAAGATAAAACCAAGCACAGGCAAACAGAAACTATAGCAGGTGAAAGGAGAAGACCAGGCCAGAGAACATGCAGAGTCAGAACTCTGATCTACTACCTTAGGGGTGTATCCTGAAACCAGAATTCATTCCTCTCCTCTATCTAAAAAAATGTCAATTAGGCCTGGTGGCACACAGCTGTAATTCCAGGTACTCAGGAGGCTGAGGCAAGAGGATGCAAGAAGAATTAAGTTCATGAAATAAGGTACCTAAATTGTAAAACTTAGTAAGACACTTTCTCAAAATAAAAAGAGCTAGGGATGTCGCTCAGTGGTAGAGCATCCCTGGGTTCAATCCCCAGAAAGGGTGGGGGTAGCATTCATTTACAAATGCTTGACTTTCATTTCACTTTTTTTTTTTGGACTGGGGATCGAACTCAGGTCCTTGCACTTGTGCAGCAGGCAGCGAAACCACTGAAATAAATCCCCAGGCTTTACTTCACTTTTGTTAGAAACAAATATGCTCCAAGAGCTAGATATAATATGGTCACTGGATACAGTTGATCAATAAATGGTCTATCTTTTCCACTTCAATGAAACAATGATTCTGTTCCAGAGTACAAGTTTTTAGAGTGCTTAAGATTGTCAAAGTCATAAAGCTGTCTATGACTCTAGGAAATTGTAGAAGGTTAAAATTTTTAACTCCTTTTTCCATAAATTCTTAACTGGTATTCCATGCCACTTCAATCTTGCATGACGGCCACCAAACTCAGAATGGAAATCTCAAGAAAAGGCATTTTTCCTGGCCAATTTTATTTGACTAATCACTAATTTCCTAGCTGAGATTAGAATATATTTAGTGATAAAATGAAGTACATAAGAGTTACAAGTGTGTTATCTCATTGTGCTGTATTGTGGGGCCAAAATAAAAAGAAAATGTGAAAGGCTATTACTTGAAATGTGTGCGAACCTGATAAGGAAAAGGGGAGCCTGGAACGTGATGACGTCCACAGATAAACCTAACTAAGTGCAATAACAAAACTCAGCTAATATTCTTTTTTTTTTTAAGAGTAGGAAAATTTACTGGGTAGTAAGAATAGCTCCTGAGAGACAGGAGGGGTCCCGAATGGGTTGCCAAGGAGCCCACTTCTCAAAGGAAGTTTTATAAAGCAAAGTCACAAAGGGTAGGTACCACATGGGTAAAAACTATAATCACGGAGTAAGATTACAAGTATAGTCATATAGGTAATATTGACTCAACAGTAACAAGGGTATATGGATGACATCATTAGCTTTGGTCAATAATCAGTAGTCTTAGTCTTTTTTTTTTTCCTTAGTCTTCTCAGCTAATATTCTAAGCACCAAAATATGTAAAACAGACAGACAATATGGTACATTTTAACTGTATATTCACACATTATACATCCACATATGTGTATCCTGCAAATACATGTACATTAATGCACAAAAGAAAAGGTTGGAAGATGATACACCAACTGTTAGAATAACCACAGAGGATATGAATGGTCCCAGGGGGTTGGGCTTTATTTACAGTGTCTGATTTTTTTTTAACAACAAGAGTATATTCATGAATTACTTACATAGTTGTTATGGTTTGAATGTGTCCCTCACATTTCATGCATGGGAAGTTTAATCCCCTAAAGCAGGCGTTAACGGTGTTTGTGAGCTGGGGCCTCTGGGAAGGGACTGGACAGTGACAGCTGTGCCTTCACGAGTGGATTAGTGCACTCCTGAGTAATGGGCTGTAAGAGGTGGCTTGTCATGAAAGCCAGCTCTCTCTGGCTTGCTCCTCTGCCTCACCATGTGATACATTCACTCCCCTATGCTATGGTGCAGGAGGAAGGACATCACTAGTAGCTGGCACTGTGCCTGTGGACTTTCCAGCCTCGAGACAGATGAGCTAAATAAATTATATTATTTGTAAATTACATGGACTAGGGTGTTTGTTATGGCAACAGAGAGTGGAATAAGATAATAACTAAGCATGCTTTTTAGTTACTTAAGAAAAATATGAAGAAACACTTGAAATGATAAAAAGAAAAATCTATATACTATAAAAAATAGTTGCAAAAGAGGAGTGTCTTGTTCTCCAGTTTGCCAACCTGTGGATCTATGGACATCATCACTTAAGGCTTACAAATTCAAGTTATTAAATTCTGATACTAAACTTACACAAAGCCCTACCATCAGCTGTTTCACTGAAATGACAATGGATAAGAGCTATCTAAATGCTACTAAATAGGTGTACTGTATTAATGACAAAATGCTAAGTTTCCTTGGAGTTCATTTCTTAAGAAAAGATAAACTGTTCTGAGCTTTTTCTCTTCTAAAAGATGTCACTTTCAGGAAGTTGGTAAGAGATTAGCTAGAATAGTAGTGTTAATAGGAACCCTTACTTGAAACCTTTAACATTGGAGGTATCTCCATTGCAATTAATTAGCTGTGGACAAATAGTAGCCAACAGATGACAGGAGTCTTATTCTAAGAATCACTGTTGAAACACAACTTAAAATATAAAACAATTATCTATTCTATCATTTCTCAATTACTCCATTCAAACCATATGAAGCTATTCATCACATAACTGAAATTTCTTACATCAAACCAAAAATTTCCCTAACCATTTATCAGAATAGTCATCACTCTTTCAAAATACTGTAAAAAATAAAAGATAAGAACAAAGAATAGTGAGAAATTCACTTGCTCATGTGCCAGCTCTCTCAAAGCTTTCCAAAATCATGACCTAATCTAAAGTGAACTAGAAGCACAAGACAAAGCCATGTTGTTTCTAAGTGCCTTACAGATGTCTCACCTACTAAAGTATTTAGAGGGAAAAAATGGGGGCAGGGACTGGGTACAGTGGACTTTATTGATTGTAGGTGACAAAGTAGGGCTCCCTACACCCCTACCCTCCTTCAGAGAGTCTGGGATGGAAACTGAGGAGGGAAATTCCTGTGTGTTGGGGACTGAGCTGGGACAGACTCCATAATGGCTGATGGCCTCTCTTCTTCTCATGTTCTTGCTGGAGCTGATGTTTCAGGGTACTGTGACTCCTCAGAGACCATGTGGACCATAAGGTCCACTGCTCTGTTTCTGTAGCCAAATGTGTTGTCAAACCAAGAAATGGACTTGACAAAGAGGCCATTGAGAACAATGTAATCCCCAACATTGAAGATGGAAGAGTGGGTGTCACTGTTAAGGTCACAGGAGACAGCCTGTTTCTTGATGTCACCCAAGATGTCCTTTAAAGGACCACCTTCTTGATTTCATCATGTTTGGCAGCTTTCTCCAGAATGGCAGGTCAAATCTACAACTGATACACTGAGTGGGCACATAGAAGGTCATGCCAGTGAGCTTCCTGTTCAGCTCAGGGATAACCCGGCCAGCCTTAGCAGCACCAGGAGGTACAGACATAGTTTTCTGGGCAGTCCCACAGCTGTCACACTGCAGTTTGCCAAAGGAACCACCCAAGGTCTCCTGGGTCTCCTGACAGTAATGGTATGGGTTGTGTCATAAGTTCCTCCATAATGCCACAGTTGCCAAAGGTGACCTTGTCCAGATGTGCTAAATTGTTGATAGTACAGAGGCAATTCTGATGATCCTGGGGGAATTCATATTTCTCAGGTTCATGCCTATACCAACATGGGGGCATCAGAAGAAAGGGTAGAGATTACGGCCCTTTTGGGTAAGACCTGGCCTTCCCCCACAGTGGTGAAGGTATCACTGAACTCCACAACATATGCAGCACCAGCCTCATTCCACTTGACACTGATGGGATTGTTCCTGGAAGATGGAGATTGGCTTACCACTGATGACAAGCTTCCTGTTCTTGGCCTTCAGTCTGATGGTGCACATTTGAAATGATGCAATCACACTGGAACATGTAGACCATGTAAGGACATCAATGAAGGGGTCATTGATGGTGACAAATAGACTTTGCCAGAGCTGAAAGCAGGCTGGGAATCAACACACAGTGCAGACCAACCCATTTACTCTGACATTCACCATCATGTCCCAGGAACACAGCTGCTGTTTCACAGGAGATATGGTTGTTTGTCAAATTGGGAGAAACAGAATCCAAAGCAAAATTTGAGATAACATTTTGATGCTAAAATAAAAGGTCATTCTGAAAAATTACATGAAACGTTACAGAAATCTTCAGAATGCCTAGGAGAAAGGCTATAAAGGGAGAATTCCCTTGGAATTCTTCTTTTCTTCCATTTTTGAGAGGAAAGAAAATAAAGAATTGAAGATATCGATTTAGAAAACACTCCTTTTGTCATATGCTTTTGTGTAACATTTCTGAAGCACTGTTAATAGGATATATGAACTTCCAGTTGATTTTTTTCCATTAATAACTACAGAGTTGCACACATCTGTCCATTCTTTTAGACAGTGTCTTATGGGTCCAATAACTTCCACTTGCACAATGGCTACAGACAATCTAGGAGTGGTGCTGCAGGCCCCAAGGCAAATGGATTTAATTAACCTTGGCCCTCTGTCAGGCTATAATCAAAAGAATTAATGATCAACCAATAACTGCTCTGATAAAAGCAATTTTAAAGAATAACAATGAGATGAACAGTACTTCAGAAAGTCAAACTTAATGTACATTACTGAAAATTTGGATAGCAAATAGTAAAATATAAAAATGCGAAGTTGGGACCTTCTGGAAAACATGTGCATCAGCATCTAGAGCCTGCACAGGGCTCCCCGGCCAGGCCCAAGCCTTCTTGTGCCCGGATTTTATGCTGTTCCATGTACTGTTCCTCATCCATTTCCATTTACCAACCTGTATTGTTAAAGAATAGCTCTTGAGACGCTGAGTCACGCTGCTGCAGACAGGCAGGTCTGCCCACACACTACCGAGGTCCCTAGTCACTGGGAACACACGCTGAGTCAGACCGCTGCAGACAGGCAGGTCTGTGCATGCCCTACCGAGGTCCTGAGTCGCACGGAAGGTGCCTAGTCATCCCGCTGCAGACAGGTAGGTCTGCCCATGCCCTATCTAGGTTCTGAGTTGCACAGAACACGCTGAGTCAGCCCAGTGCAGATAGGCAGGTCTGCCCACACCCTACTGAGGTCCTGAGTCGCGCAGAAGACACCGAATCAATCCGCTGAGGACAGGCAGCCACCTGATTCCACACTACAAAGACACAGAGGACACCAGACCACCAGACCAAGGTACTGAGTCCCACTGTTCCCGGCCCAGAGGTAGGGGCTTCTGAGCCGTCGTCCCACTGCTCCTGGTCCAGAGGGAGGGGCTTCCCAGTCACCATCCCTCCCGCTGCTTCCAGCCCAGAGGAAAGGGCTTTTGGGCCACCTTCTGTCCCACTGCTCCTGGCCGAGAGGAAGGGGCTTCCAGGCCACCATACCTCCCACCACTCCCGGCCAAGACGGAGGGGCATCTGAGCCACCATCCCACTGTTCCTGGTCCAGAGGAAGGGGTTTCCCGGCCACCACCCATCCAGTTGCTCCCAGCCCACAGGAAAGGGCTTTTATGTCACCATCCCTACCACTGCTCCCGGCCCCTGTCCCACCTCTCCCAGCTCAGAGGAGGTAATCCATGCAGGTGTCAACAGCACCCCCTCCCCAGTCGAAATGAGAAAACATGTAAATAAGTCTGAAAAGCAGACTTCCAGATCACCTACAGCAACCCCAAAGGGAAATGAGATGGAACACTCTGATACTCAACCACCTGGACCCACTGAACTGGCAACA
>NW_004624819.1:9479920-9492963 GCF_000247695.1 Heterocephalus glaber | reverse complement strand
AGATATATTATATAAAGGTACAATTCCCAATGAGAAATGTAATTGTGTTGTATACCTACAATGTACCAATAAAAGAATTTAATCCAAAAAAAAAATGCATGCCTGCCCTCAAATCACATACAGAATGCTATTTTTGTTTTTGTTTTTAAACCTCAGATAACTTTTGGTGAAATTATTTTGAAAAATCTTTTAAATCCAAAGTGTGTTTTAAAAATCTTTATCCTTCAAAAGTTAATCTGCAACAAAATAAATATATGAGATCCTATGAGTTAAGAATTCATTGCTATGGTAACTATAATAAGCTATTTCTCAGAAAGGACTAAGTTTATGAAGGAAATAGTAACTATTGAACTGATAACCTAGGTATTTATAAGCTTCCGTTTCCGCTGATATTGAAAAAAATAAAAGCAACCACAAGGTTCAACACAAAGTACCAGCATTATCCATGGTATAAACCATGCCTGGAGAGAGGGAGAGAGAGAAAGAGAGAGAGGAATAGCTTGGCCAAGTACCCAAATTTGGCCAAACATCAAGGTACTGTTTAGATGTTATCATTTCAGTCGACAGATTTAAAGTAAGCAGAATTCCTAGATCTTAATATTGTTTATTTTAAAAATGTATAACTGATATTGTGTAACAGGAAGAAAAGGTCTAAAAGACCAGGGGAATTGGGAGGGGTAGGGGAAAGGAAAAAATATGAAAAGAAGAAAAAAATGGAAACAAGATCTTTGCAAATATGGAAGGGTGGAGGGGGTGAAGGGAGGGCAAGGGAAGGGGAAAAAAATAAGAACCAAGACACTCATGTAAAGGTACAAGATCCCAATGATGAATGTAACTGCATTTTATACCGAAAATGCACCAATAAACTTAATGGGGAAAAAAAAATAAAGTAAGCAGAATATCCTCCATTGGGGGCCTCATCCAAACAGTTGAAGACCTTAAAAAAAAAAAAACAGATTGAGGTTCACCAGAGGAAGAGGTAATCGTGCCTGCAGTTTGCCTTCAGCCTCAAGGTACAACATCACCTCTTCCCTGGACCTCCAGCTTGCTGGCCTTGTTAATGCTCTAGTGATTAGCTCAGTGACTGTGAAGGCTAGCAAGTCCAAATACCCAGGAACCAATTTATATCTTATTAGTTCTTTTCTCTAGAGAATCTTGACTAATCTAGGTACAAAAAGGAATACTGTCTCTCTCTTCCCTTAGCAGGTTTTTCCTCCAAAATTAAAGACAAACATCTGACCTATGATTACTTTTAAATATCTGCATCTGCACTAAAAGCATGAAGGCAAAGACTCTGGAACTATTTATTTGACAATTGTTTATGGCTTACCTACTGCATTGCAAATTTAGATTATCCACTGGGAACACAGCAGTGAACAAAAGAGAAAAAACCTAGGCCTTTGCAGAGTTATAATCTAGTGCAGATAATAGGCAAGCAAATATATGATAAAACAAATGTAGGTACTATGAAAAAAAGCAAGTAGTGAGCAAAGATGCTCCAGAGGATAATAGGAGAAAAGAACTCCAAGCAGAGGACACAGCAGTACAAGATCCCTAGGAAGGCATGTGCCAGCATGCTCAGAGAACAGCAGGGAGGCCAGTGTGGCTGGAGCAGACTCTTCAAGGGAAGGAACAACAGAAGACAAAGTCTTTTCCTGGGTGAAGTGGAAAGCCATTAGATTTTGAGCAAAGCAAAAATATGACCTGACATAATTTTGAACAATTGCTCTGGCTGCTATAGGAAGAATAAACAGAAGCAGGACCAGGGTATACTAAGGGAACTTTCAGATGCTATATTTCAGGCAACAAAGGATGGTGACTATAATCATTCGTAGTGGGTAAGAAACTACACCCATAATTGGATAGCAGAATTCCAGAGTGGGGCTGTACCTCTTTGGAAATGTCAAGGCTTGAATTGAAGGCTGCAGCTAACTACAGCACAAAGAGATGACCATGCTGTATGCATGGCCCCCGCTAGGCATTCCTTGGGGCTCAGGCAAGAGGACCAATCAGAGAATTTGCAATCACAATGGTGCATTTATAATCACAACTAAAGATAGCTGGGATATTCAAGTTCTATGACTACAGAGAAAAGATATGGTACCAGTTTAGAAAAAGGGAGCAGAGGCTTTTCATCTATCTCTAGAACTACCTGAGACAGAAAAACCCTTGCCTATGGTTTCACATTCATTCTGTCTGCTGGGTATGCCCATCCTTAGAGTGCAGATGGATGCATCAGACTCTTCTTATCTTGGTAGCCACAACCATTAGAATCTGCAAACTTAATCCCTTATGCTAATTCCATGCTCAATTAATAACCTCATTATAGTGTAGCTTTCCGCAGAGATTTTCCTAGAAGAAATGAAATCATAAACTTTAAATTTGTTTGGTAGAGATTTCATTGTAAATCAACAAATTGGGTGAGTTATAGTTACAGCAATGTCATAAATCTAACTGATGTGAATCCAAATACTAGGAAAATTTCTGTGTCTTGCTAATTGACAAGAGAATGAGAGTTCATTGGGTAAAGAGCTCAGGGGAAAAGCTGAAGGAATGAGGCATGCCAAACCACAGAGCCAGGAGCAGAAGTGTTGTTTCCACATAATCGTTTAATGTAAATGGAGCAGAAACCACTCGTTGAGCAACTTTGGGAGGTGTCATTTGGAAAGGATGTTTGAGGACTAATCATTCTCTGAAGACTGTAATGAGAAGTTTGATCTTTCTTCTAAGGCCAAGTAAAGTGGGATCCATTTGTAAGCCTAAGAGTAAAATAGGTTTGATTTAGGAAAACATCTCCATCATGGTATGGAGGATGGACTAGATGAACTGGAAGGAATTAGAAAGAGTCTCAGTGGGAAGATCCTTGGACCAGAGAGAGGCAGGGACAATGGGTGCAGAGAGGATGGAGAACCAGGGGAACAACACAGAACACCCCATATGTCAGTCAGCGGGGATGCATGGACAGATTTGCCTTAGCCAAATAAGTGGAGACCAATATCATTACTGAGACAAGGAATGGAAATGGAGAAGTGAGTTTTGGAGGCGGCATCAGTCTTGAAAATGTTGATGTTGAAATGTGTGTGAGTTATCCAAATGGAGCTGTCCAGAAGGTAATAGAAACTACAAGTCTGTAGTTCAGATGATCCTTGTGGGTATAAACTTTAGCTTTGGGATTTGCTGTACATGATGGGTAAAGTTGGAGAAGGCAAGGAACTAGAATTTGTCAGTGGAGTGGGAAGGGCACTGAGAATGAAGTAATCAGAGGATTAAGGATACAATTCTGAGGACCCACAATATGAAAGGTGCTGACAGAGCAAAGGGAGAAGTCATCTTTCCCAGAACAGACCAGGAAAATAAGGAATGAGAAGAGGCTGCTCCATTTACCAGTCAAGGTATTGATGATCTTTCCCAGAACTGAAAAGGCAGAGCTAAGATGATGGACTCAGTGAACAAGTGCAACTCTCCCCAGACATCTGGCAGTTAAGAAAGGAAACAGCAGGCTTTTAATATGGAAGTGTCCTGTTTACTTCAAATAGTACTGTCTAATTAACAGCAGGCTACCAGCTCCTGTATTAAGGTTTCTAACATACTACTATGTGAACAATTGCTCTTTCACAGGTTTGGGATAAAGTGCTGCAATTTGCACATAACAGAAAAATACAGTACCTGGGAAACTTTTTGAAAAAATACATGTCCTGGAGTCTCTGTTCAACTCCCTCAGTGTCTGAGCTGCCAGCCAATGTCCCTGCTGCTTCATGGGGCTTCTCACTAGCTGGAATGTACTGCTTTCCTCAGGGATGGCTTTGACAACTAAGGCAGCCTTGTGGGTGGGAAAATCCTGAACTGTCACACAATTTAAGGTTGTTTATTCCCATGAAAAGGAAGATACAAAAAAAAAGAGTAATTAATTAGATGATCCACTTCCTCTGAACATAAAGAATAGCCCTAGGAAAGTATTAAATATTATAAAGAGCATCCCCAAAATAGCCCAAAAGAAAACATGTAAGGAATGAAATATCAAAGTAAAAATAAATCAGCCAGCAGACTGTCTCAAATCTGCTGGGTGATAGATTTAGCATATTTTATAACTAAATGAGCTGACTTTTAAAGTTGTTTTTGAGAGTAAACTACTGAGCTTTCCGTAATAAGAATGCATGGCACTCTACATATCATTTATTGTAGATTGTATTGATTAATATATGCTGCTGTATCCTGTACAGAGACCGATGCTGATTTTCCTTCTACTCTGTATTAATAGTTTTTAATGATATGGATACAACCCCACTGAGGCAGTATATTTCATTCTAGTTCTATACACCAATCTCAAGCTGTTTTTATAACTAGCACCCTAGACCTGTATTATTGTATTGTTGCTTACTCGGAGCAATGATAATGTGTTTATTTAGCATCTTGAATTTTAATGGCTTTGAATTTATTTTTATTAATAAAGCTCACAGAACTCTAAAATGAGAAGCCATTTCACTCTAATGAAAGACACCAAGGTTCCAGAAGTTCAAATGGCCCGTAACTTTAAAATCAGACAGAACTTAAGCCTCCACCTGCTTCATTTGTTCTCATTCAAGGAAACTTGTTAAACTCACAAATTCCCAGGCTTACAGGTGTTAATGAAGCTCAGAAATCTGCATTTTAAAAAGGATTTTAGAATGATCCTTGAAATCCAGATTGAAAATTAATGCTCAACAACCTCACTTACACATAATGAAATCACACCCCAGGGAGGGTAAATGACTTACCCAAAGCCTCAGAGCTAGATAATGACAACCCAGTGTAGAACCCATGGAGCCTAACTCATGTCTGTGTTTATCCTACTCTCTGCCCTCTTTGGACCTCTCCTCCTGAATTCCTCCATCATTGGGTCAGTCTCCAGTACACCCAGGCAAAGAAGCTCACAGTGTTCTGTCCCTACCCTTGACCAGAAAGAAACTTAGCACTATGTGAACAGCAGAAGACAGATTGCTACCTTCACCTTTCTGAATTTCTTATTTGTGTGCAAGCACCAGCAAAAATGTAAAGCAAAATATCAACTGATGAGACAGAAAAAGACTACTACAAAGCAGCAAGTTTACTCATTTACTCACTTAACATGACTAAAATTTTTTAAAAAACAAGATTTGTGCTCCTGAAAAGTAAATCTCAGAAAGCCTACATCCTGAACTTCTTTTTTCTTTCTCAATTTCAGACTCTTACCCGTAAAGAGGGGGCTAAACCTACATATTCTGGAGTCATGTCTTAAGTGCAGCAATGTTCTATGAGTTTCGTTAGTCCCAGCAAATAGTTGATACCTATAAAATTATAACTTTTAATTTTTATTGTATAGTGGAAGGACCAGGGAGATTACAGTTATATACACTCTAATATAGAATTGTCAACAGCTCCCCTATGCAGAGTGCTGTAGAAATTACAAAGCATGGCAGCTAGATGATGTAAGATTTAGGAAACAGCAGAACATCTATCTATGATAACAAGGATGAAACTAAATATAATGTTGATAAACAGAAGCAAGACATGGTAACATAAACACTGATTCTATTTATCAAGGTTAAAAAACAGGAACAAAAAATGATATTGTTTGGGAAGTTATAGTTAGGAGGCCAAACCATAGAGTAAAGCCAGGATGTAATGAACAAAAACCCCAGGGTAGTGGTTCCCTTTGAAGGGTAGGGGGTCAGGGTGCCACACGGGAAAGGCACATGGGGGCTACTCCAGTGAAGCCACATTCTACTCTCGACCAGAGTGGAAGATACACTGTTGTTCTCTTTAAAATAATTGTGCCAGATGCAGATGAAAACAGCACTGAGATTCCACTTCACCCTAGAAAGAATGGCTGCTATCAAGAAATCAACCAACAACAAATGCTGGCGGGGCTGTGGGAAGAAAGGAACCCTTCTCCATTGTTGGTGGGAGTGCAGACTGGTGCAACCACTGTGGAAATCAGTATGGAGATACCTCAAAGAACTAGGGCTAGAGGTCCCATTTGACCCAGCTATTCCCCTGCTGGGTATCTTCCCCAAAGAATTAAAAGAATCATACCACAGCGATATATGTGCACCCATGTTTATAGCAGCATAGTTTGTAATAGCTAAAGCTTGGAAATAGCCCAAGTGCCCATCAACTGGAAACTGGATAAAGAAGATGTGGGTTTTTTTATAAAATGGAGTACTACTCAGCCATAAAGAATGAGAAACTAGAGACATTTACCGCTAAATGGATGCATATTGAGGCCATACTCTTAAGTGAAATAAATAGGACACACATATGTAAATACCAAATAGTTTCTCTGGTGTGAGAAACTGAAAGTGTAAATAAGGATTAAAATGAATAATTGATAATTTGAAATAGGAAAAGGTCCAAGGTGTAGGGGTGGTGGAAGGGGAAGGGGAAAGGAAAGAAGGGAAAGGAAAAATTATGAGAAAAGAAAAAAAATGGAAATGAAGCCTATGTAAATAGGGAAGGGTGGAGGGGGTGAAGGGTGCACAGGTAATGGGGAAAAAAATAAGAACCAAGATACATCATGTACAGGTACAAGTACCCAATGATAAATGTAAACATATTGAATACCTAAAATGTACCAATAAAAGAATTTAAGAAAAAAAAATTGTGCCTTTACATCTTGCGTACGTGTATCTCATTAAAAGCTTTTAATATGCTTTTTAAAGACAAATTTAGTAAAGAAAGCCCAAGGAATTCCTAGACATTCCTGTTATAAATATCTGAGCTGTCTCTCGGCAAGGGCTACTAAGATAATAGACTACAGTGTGTGGCAGGTTTTCGTAAATATTTATCTGTGTCGTGGCCCAGGGAACTCACACCCTGGAGATGTTGTGATGTTTAATTGGAAGGCATCTAACCAGAGCTTCCCAGGATCTATACAACAATAAATATATCATCAGCCCAATTCTGTATGGCTTACCAGTTTGGTGCTGGTTTTATTCCAAATCACCATAGTCTTAAAAATAGTCATATTTGCTTGGATTTCAGCCATGGTTTCTATGGTTTCCAACCACAAGTAGAAAAATAATACATGTCCTAAAGAGGAAGCTAAGTGATTTTCTGATTTTTACAAGGGTGAAAGTTGTCATTTTGCCCCTGTGAGAATATCCTTCAATCTTGATCTTATTTGTGTTTAACCTGAAATCTAAAGTAAAATTTTAACCAAGGTATTAAAGAATGAAAATGAATGTGAATTTTGAACTGACTAGCACTACTTTGACACCTAGATGAAACTGCTAAGGATGGTGTATCTATGTTTGTTGTATCATTAAATTTACACAACAACTGGAAACTTAAAAACAATTTGGTGCCAGATTTGGTGGCAACTGCTTCTCCATAACTAAACTCATAAAACATTTCCAATTTTCTATGACTTGTTTTCTGAAACAAGAAAACTAACCTACTAATATGCTACTTCTAAATTAAATATTCAGGTTAGCTTTAATTAAATACATTATACAAACAGAAGGTATAATTTACACAAACAGTTCAAAGAATAAGAATAAAACAGATGCCCATGTACCCATCATACAACTTAAGAACTAGAACATACCCAAAACTTTTGAGTTCCTTTCTCCCTAAAAGAAGCAAACTCTATCCTATAATTTTGTGAATATCACACCATGCTTCTTGTAGGCTTACCACAGATGTGTGGTACATATGATTATACATATTATTTAGCTTTTAAGGCTTACATAATAAAATGTTCAAGTTTTATATAAATGAAATCATGAAGTAGTACTCTTATAAAACTTTTCTTCATTTGGCATTGACGAGAATTCCTAAATTGTAAGCATCCATATCCTCAATTTTAACAGATAAATTGCTTTTAGAATGTCATACAAGCTTTCACTATTGAATGCCTGGATTTACTATTCACTCCTATTTCACCTATTTAGTTAATCTAGGAATTCTGATTTTTTAAAAAGTAGAATAGCTAAAGATATTCTGAAAAACTTAATATTATCAAGATTTCAGTTCTAAACTTGATCTATAGAGTCAGTTTATGTTATGGTTTATTTCTAGATGTCCTCCAAGAACTTCATGTGGGGCTTTTAGAAGCTCTATACTCATTGGTAGATTAGTCCACTGATGAGTTTATAGCTGCATGTTCTGATAGGAAGTTGGACCTGGTTGGAGGTGAGTCACTGGGGGTGTGGCCTGGAAGCCTGTATCTGCTTTCCTGGCTCCTCCCTTCTCTCTCTACTTCCTGGTCACCATGATATGAGCAGCTTCCACCACCAGACCCTTCCACCACTCCATTCTGTCTTGTAGCTTGCTGATTATGGAATGAAACCTCTAAAATCTATGAGCCCAAAAAACTACTCCTGTAGGCTGTAGGTGTTGGGTATTTTGCCTCGGCAACAAGAAAATGACTAGCCATCAACAAAAATCTTAGCAAGTTATTTTGTAGAACTGATAATCAAATTCTAAAATTCATATGGAGAAGTAAAGAGCCAGAATAACCAACACAATGTTTAAGGAAGAGAATGAAGTTGGAGGACTGATACTACACAAATTCAAACTTACTATACATCAAGATGGTATGGGAGTGGCAAAATAATAGACAAATAGATCAGTGGAAGAGAAGAGGACCCGGAAATAGACCCACAGAAATATTGTCAAGTGAACTTTGACATAGGAGCAAAGGCAATATAATGGAACAAAGAATCTTTACAACAAATGGTACTGGAAAAACTAGACATCCTCGTGAAAAATAAATAAAATTAATCTAGACTCAGATCTTAGCCACTTTTACAAAAATTAACTCAAAATAGATAACAAACCTAAATGTAAAATACAAAACCGTAAAACTCCCAGACATGAAAGAAAACCTAGATAGCATTGAGTATCATGATAACTTTTTAGATATAACACCGAAAGCATGAATCATGAGAGAAATGACTAATAAGCTGGACTTACTGAAAAATTTAAAACTTCTGGGTTGGGGACGAGCTCAGTGGCACCGCACTTGTCTCGCAAGCACAAGGTCCTGAGTTTGGTCCCCAGAACCCCCCCAAAAAATAATTTTAAACTTCTGCTTTATGAAAGACAATGTCAAGATATAAGACAAGCTGAAGACTTGAAGAAGAGAACATTTGTAAAAGACATATCTGATAAAGGAGTGTTAGTCAAAATATACAAAGGACTTTCAAAACTCAGCAGTAAGAAAACTCAATTTAAAAATGGGCTAAAGGCTTTCACAGGCATCCTGTCAAACAAGATATACAGATGACAGGGCCAGAAATTTAGCTCAGTGGTTCTGGCCCCTGCCTCGCAAGCACAAGTTCCCGAGTTCGATCCCCGATACCAAAAAAAAAGATATACAGATGACAAATACCTATATGAAAAATGTCCATGTATTTCATCAGGGAAATGAAAATTAAAATAAGATACCACTGCAGATCTCTTAGAATGGCCAGAATGTAAGACACTGGCAACATCAAATATTGATGAAGAGGTGAAGCAGCAGGACTGTTGTTTAGTTGCTGATGAAAATACAAAATTATACAGACACTTTGCAATGCAATTTGGCATTTTTTTAAAAAACAAACAAACTAGTAGTTAAAAGCTACAAACAGCTGCAAATGGATGTTTACAGCAGCTTTTCTCATAATTGTCAAAGCTTGGAAAGCAACCAAGAAGTTCTTCAGTCAGTGAATGGGCAAGCTAAGGTCCATAGAAATAGTGGGATATCATTCAGTAAGGATGTGTCTCCAAAAGTTCACATGCTGAAACCTTGAACCCCACAGAGATGGTACTGGGAGGGGAGAATGCTAATCAGGGATTAGGGTACAAATGGATTCATGTAGCTGTGGTGAGCATGTTACTATGGGACCAGGTTCCTTATAAAGGGAAAAGTCAAGCCTCCTCTTGCTCTATCTCATTTTCTCTTGCCTTTGTACCTTCTTCCATGAGATGATAGAATAAAAACTCCCTCAACAGATACTGACTCATCAGTCTTAGACTTTGGAAAATCTAGAATCATGAGTCATGTACGTTTTTGTTCATTATAAATTTCCCCATTGCAGAGATACTGTTACATCAGCACAAAATAGACTAAGACAGGCACTAAAAATGAAATAACTTATCAAGCCATGAAGAGACATGGAGAAACCTCAAAGGCATATTACTTGGTGAAAGAAGCCAATCTGAAAAGGCTATCTCTGTTTGATTTCAACTGATATTCTGGAAGAGGAAAAATTATGGAGACAATAAACAGATCAGTGATTGCTAAGGGTCAAGGAAGGGAAGTATGAATAGATGGAGCAGAAAGGATTTTTAAGGCAAGGAAAATATTCAGTATGAGACTATAATAGTAGATGCATGGCACTATACATTTGTCCAAACCCATAGAGTACACAATACTAAGACTGAACCCCAGTACAAACTATGGACTTTGGGTGATTATGATGAGTCAATGAAAATTCATCAATTAGAACTTATTTCTACACTGGAGTTGGATGTTGATAATGGGGAAAGCTAAGTATCTATGGGCACAGGGTATATATAGGAAATTTCTGTAGATTTTACATTCACCACAATTTTGCTATGAAGCTACAACTGCTTTAAAAAGTAAAATCTTGGGCTGGGGATTTAGCTTGGTGGTTTTGCCACCTGCTGTGCAAGGGTAAATGACCCGAGTTCAATCCCCGGTACCAAAAAAAAAAAGTAAAATCTTTTTTGTTGTTGTTGCAGTACTGGAGATTTAACCCAACACCTTTTGCACAGATCTGTGTCCCCAGCCTGTGCCCACCCTCCTTTTTGAGACCCTAAGTCACTAAGTTGCCTATGCTGAACTAGAACTTGCTGTCCTCCTGCCCCACCCTCTCAGAGTGCTGAGATTACAGGCATGTGCCAGCACATCTAGCTTCAAAACTAAAACCTTCAAAAGAAAAAACTCTTGCCTCTTTTTCCTGGCTTAGTACTGACACAGCTTCCTCTGAGACCTTCCTGGCTGCAGGTCCCTGAGTTGCCATGGTATTTTCTCTCTGCTTCTGCTCAGATGTGACAGAACCACCATAGAAGATATGTGGAGTTGGCACACCTGCCACCTAAAAACTGTGAGGCCTGGTGTATGGAGGCCATCTTGGGCCTGCTGGCATTCCTCCCATGCTCACCATTTCCTTGTGCACCACCTGACTTTCATCTGCCAAAGCCTTGGGGTTGATTTGTTTGTCCTTTGGGTTTTCTTGCCTCAAGCCTTTCTGGCTACTCAGTGTGAACATACAACTGTTAGAAATACTAAGGAATGAATGGCCTATGGGAGAAATCTTCAAGCAGTGGCTGTTAAGAAGGTAGTAGATAAATACTCTGACCCCTTTACCAGTGGTGTAAGGTAATTTAAGGAACTCTTTCTAAGCTGTTCCCTAGCAGAGCAAGGCTCCAGTTGCCACTGAGAAACCTTGTTTAATAACACACCTTTTTGGCTTTCTTCCCTTTTGTTTAACATTCCCACTAATCTATTGGTGTTTCCTGGGAACTCATGCCAAATAAACTTGATATACAAATTTTTGCCTTTGGTCTGCCTCTAGAGGAAACAAACCAAGAAAATGGGGAATCTAAACTGAAGAGCTGATCTACTATGCCTCCAAGAAGAAGTAGCCATGCCCTAGACTTCCAAAGAGCAGTCTGAGATTTGAGCTCCACTCAGAATCCTAAATAGAAAACAGAAACAAAACCTCCCTTCCCCTTTCAACTCTCACAGTTACCCCATGATCGCTCAATCAATGCATGGAAAATTGAAGCATATTTCCTGAATCTTTTTCCTACCTGTTTCCTCCTCTTTCCTGGCCCTTGTCTGTGCTGGAAAACAAGTCAGCTTTTCTTTAACTTCTCCCATATTATATCTTCTACTGTAGTAAGCTAACCTTGTGGCTGCACTACCTACCATTGGCTTTCAAGATCTCTTTCCATACGACAGGGAACTGTATACGCAGAAACACCCAGGCTCAGGCCCTGATTTGGTAAAGGAGGAAGACTAAAGAAGGTATAAGGTTCTCTCTCAAAGCTTACTGTATACATCTTTTAAATCTCACTTTTACTGTTTCTGAAATGTCCATTTCCCTGGTGGAAGCGTAGATACTGAAGAAAAATTGCAGAGGAAAAAATAAACAAAAGGCAAATGAAGAACACAGAATTTCAGGACCTGTTCCTACAAAAATTTTAAACAAATTTTCCCCCAAAATTCAAAAAAAATAAAGGTAATTTGGGTTTCCTTTTTAAAAAAAAAAGTCTGAAAAACTAAAAAGAGGTTGAAAAAGTGATGGAAGAACAGAAGATGAAAAGGGAGCCTATGGAGCTCAGGAATAAAAGAATAAAATAAAACTACCAAAAGGTGAAATAAAACTAAAAGGTGAAATAAAACTAAAAGGTGAAAATTTCATTCAAATCAGTGAAAGGTAAACTAGATATAGATAAAAAATACAGTCTAGGACAAAGAACATAGGTTTGAAGAAGTAAAATGAAATATGAGAACAAAGATAAAAATAATAAGAAAAGAAGCTGGTAGAACAACATATAAATAATCACTGTCCTGGAAGAAAATGATTCCTGGAATGGGAAAAAAACTCAAATATGTAATTGAATAAAATTTTCCTTAAACAAAGATTCCCTTATATAGATTGCAAAGACATTGCTTAGCTAACACACTGAAAATGTTGATGAGCACTGATTTGAAGATCTGTCTTGGAAAATAGATTTGGGACAGCAGTTTGTAGGAAGCTATTCAGGCAAGAAATGAGGAGTATCTGAACCAAGACTATCAAATGAGAAAGAATAGGAAATGAGTTGAAGAGCTATTTAAGATCCTGGCCAATTGGAAGTGTTACACCCGGTGAGAGAGAACCAACCAGAGACCGATATTAAATCCACACAGGAGTTTATTACCCACGGGGATCCAAGTCGAGCATCGGACTCAAGCCCCGACTAGGGGTTGGCAAACATGTTTTATACACCTTTGAGGCCAACAGTTTCTAGGCCCCCCTATGGGATAGAACTAGTAAAGCAAGCAAAAGGTACAGAAGCGGAAC
>NW_004624819.1:9467955-9479530 GCF_000247695.1 Heterocephalus glaber | reverse complement strand
GCAGAAAGTAGGGTAGTTAACCATGGGGACCAGTCAAATAGATTTTGAAACCAATTTTGATCCTTTTGTTGAGCATATTTAGTCTTTAAATTTTCCCTGACTATAGGTAAGGTAGCTCTAATAACACCAGACTGATTAGCATAGAAGCAACAGGTTTTTTTTTTTTAGGGCTACACATAACCCTCCTTGTTTTATGAACAGGAGGTCAAGTCTCCTTTGATTTTGCGGGACCATCTCAGCTAGGGAATCAACCTGGTTTTTTAATCTGGAGATCGAGTCTTTCAGGTGACCCAAATCTCTGGCTACTTGGTAGCTTAGGGCTTTAAAATTTGTGTCCTGAAGGATCAGGAAGGAAGTTCCAGTAGCCACTGACCCAGCTATTCCTAATCCCACCAGAATGGGCACTAAAATGGGGGCAGTCCATTTACTCCTGTAGTGTTCAGTGGTTAATCCCAGATGTTCATGGCCCCCTTTTTTATTATAATACAAGACTTGTGGAACAACATACATGGTGACACAAAATGAAGTGGCAGATTGGATAGCCAAGACTGATTTGGGAATGTATTTAGTCAAGTCCTCAGTGCAAGCAACCAAGCATATCAGGACCAGGTCTCCTGGCTTGAAACCATGGGGCTGGAACCTCACAAAGGTTTTTTTTCTTGAGCCTGTTGTTTTTTAGCCTGGATCTCACTCTGAAGGATCTGTAAGGCTTGAAGAGACTGAAGTAAAGAGACACAAGAATTCTCTGTTATCTGTTCAAGGTTTAACTTAGGGAAGAGTGGCAGTGGCCTCCCATACAGGATTTTAAGAGGGGTAAACTTGTCACGTATGGGGTACATCTAACGCTTAACAAGGCTAGAGGAAGCAGATCGGGCCACCTACCGCCAGTTTCTAGAACATATTTAGTCATGGTTTCTTTCAGGGTCCTATCTATCCTTTTTACTTGCCCTGAACTTTGTGGGCGATAGGCACAGTGTAACTTCTAATCAATATGTAGTGCCCTTGCCAACAATTTAGATATCTGTGCCATGAAGGCAGGGCCATTGTCGGACCCCAGGTAATGAGGGATGCCAAATTGAGGCACTATCTCCTGGAGCAAAACCTTAGTTATTATGATGGCTGATTTTCCAGGAGTGGGGAAAGCTTTTACCCAACCTGAGTAGGTGTCAACCAATACCAGTAAATATTTGAACCTATTGCTGGATTTTATTTCAGTGAAATCAAGTTCTCAATGTTCCCCTGGCTCTCTTCCCCATAGTCAATTACCTTTGTTCCTTGGTCTTGCCTTGGAGTTTAACTGTGTACACATCTGACACCTGGAACTGATGTCCTGGACCACAGAGGTCAGTCCTGGGATTGAAAACTTAGAGCTCATTAGTCTTTTTAACTTTGATTTTCCCAGGTGAGTTAAGTGATGTAACTGATGAACAAGTTGTTGCCCCAGGGCTTGGGGGAGACAAATTTGTTCCTTTGTCCCTTTCCATCAGCCTGAGTCCAATTTTGTACCCCCTTGCTTTTGATTTTCCTCTTTCTCTTCAGGGGTATATGTGGGCTTTTCTGGCAGGTAGCCAAGGGGCCAGACAGGCAGAATGTCTATTGGCCCCACTGGTTCTTTGGCCACCCTTCGGGCCACATCATCGGCCTCTCGGTTACCATGGGCTTCAAAGCTGTCTCTTTTTTGGTGGCTTTTGTAATGAATAATGGCCAATGCCCTGAGTTTTCAAATTGCCTCCAATAAGGCCAAAATTTTTTATATAGTTTTCCCTTCTGATGTCAATAGCCCTCTCTGTCTGTAGATGTCACCATGTACATGGGCAGTGGTGAATGCATACCAGCTGTCAGTGTAGATGTTTACAGCCTTGTCTTGACCTAACAGGGCTTGAGCTAAGGCTATTAGTTCACCCCTCTGCATTGAAGTCTTTTGGCTTAATGCCTGTGTCCAGTGTACCTGTTTTTCTGGACTGACTATGGCTGCCCCCACATACCTGACTCAATCTTCCACAAAGCTGTTTCCATCAGTGAAGAAGGTCTCATCTGGGCTTTGCAGGGCAACATCAGTCAGATCTGGGCTGTTGGTGGTGGAAGTTGTCAGAGTGTCCAGACAGTTATGGAGGGGCATGCGTATGAGTTGGAGTCCGGGAGTAAGGTGGCTGGATTGAGGGTCGTTTCTCAGGCAAATTTGATGTATGGAGCATCCAGCAACAGGACCTGGTACTGAGTCAGGCAGGCATTGGAGAGCCATTGTTCTGGGGCTCCTCTCAGCAATGTTTCCACTGCATGGGGTGCAGTGATGACCAGGTCCCATCCCAGGCTGAGCTTATCTGCCTCCTTGACCAGGAGGGTGGTGGCTGCAACTGCCCTCAGACAGGTAGACCAACCACTTGCCACAGGATCAAGTCTTTTAGACAGTAGGCCACAGGTCTGTTTCAAGGCCCTAATGCCTGAGCTAGCACTCCTTTGGCTATGCCCCCTCATTCATCCACAGACAACCAAAAGGGCTTGGTGACATCAGGTAGGGCCAGGGCTGGTGCTGACACTAAGGCTTTCTTTAAAGACAAAAAGGTGGCTTTCTCTTTTTCTGTCTGGAGGGACTGTCTCTTGTGTCTGGAGTGCAGCAATAGTGACTTTCCCCAGTTTCTTGGCTAGGACTTCCTTGGGGGGGGGCATCACGGTTATCATAAACTTTCTGGGCTATGCTCAGGTGTTTAGTCTTATTCTTTCCCTCAAATCCCTCTAATTTCTGTAATTTTTTTTAATGCCTGGGGCCAACTGGGAAACAAAGGCCGGATTTAAAGCTGCTGCATTTTTGGGTGCCTCTGGGTCAAAAGGAGTGAAAACTCTATAGGTTTCCAAGAGTCTCTCCAAAAATGCAGTCGGAGACTCCATTTCTCCCTGGCAAACCTCACTTACCTTACTCAAATTAGTGAGCTTTCTGGCCGCTGCCCGGGGTCCCCCTAATAAGTGCTGGCAGTAGGTCCCCAGCCTCCTCTTACCATCATCATCATTGGGGTCCCATTCAGGGTGTCACGATGGAACTACTGTTTCAGCCTTGGCTGAATGCCTTGGAGTTCTGGGAGTGATGCCAGGGTTTGGTCCCAGGGCCTCTTTGACTGCCTGTTGATAAATGCAGTCCCGCTCCTCAGTGGTGAGCAGGATCTGTAAAAGCTGCTGGCAATCATCCCAGGTTGGCTGATGGGTATGAAAAACAGACTCAAGAAGAGATTAATGCCTGAGGTTTTTTCAGAGAAGGGGGGATTTTGATGTTTCCAATTGTAAAGATCATTAGTTGTAAAAGGGACATAAATCAATCCTCCCCCAGGCTCTGTCTGTTTTAAAGGAAAAAAGGAGGAGGAAGATGGGGCTGATGGACCATAGTCCTGTCCCGATCGAGTGCCAAAAGTCAATTGAGACCTGTGGGGCCCCGACTCCCGTGACCACATTTCAAACCTTGCTAGCAATGTGCACAGAATAAATTCCCACCGGGGGCCAACTGACTCCGAAACTTGACCATTCTGATTGACACAGAGTTCGCAATTTGCCTTTGGAAACTTTTATGCCATATTCATCTTCTCTGTCTGTGGAATAAATTTTTTGAAGTTATTCAAAACACAATCAAGTGGAGTTCCTTCTGTGGACTGTGAGGAACCCATAATTTCAACCTGTGAAAACACAAAAGGCACACAAAGCAAGCAGATAGACAGACAACAATAAACAGACAAAAACAGACTTTGGCCACATAAACCTCTGGGGCCGAATGGATTCAGACCCCACCCAGGGAGTCACTCTTCTGAAGACTCCAACCCAGTTGAGCCTGCTCACCATCCCGAAGAGGCTCTAGGTAGGAGGAACCTGCGCCACGTCTGGCTTCCTCCTACCTACCACAGTGCACTAAGAATCATTTGATTCTTACCTCTAGAGGCTTCCTCGATAAACTCCTGTGGGTCGGTTGATCGGTGATGGGGCCCGACTGGGACCGGCCTACCCAGAGCCCCAGAATACCGTCAGGGTGGCCTAGCCCCAGAATACCATCAGGGTGGCCTCTCCTTCCACAGACCAATGTCCAGAGGGGCCAAACACCGCCAATGTCTGATCCTGGTCTCTCCTAAAAAGAAACAAAGGCTCCAAGATAATAAGCTCCAGAGCAGCTGGCTATCTCGCTGGGGCCTCCAAGAATGTTACACCCAGAGAGAGAGAACCGACCAGAGACTGATATTAAATCCACACAGGAGTTTATTACCAGTGGGGACCTGAGCCGAGCATCGGACTCAAACCCTGACTGGGGGAAGACAAACATGTTTTATACACCTTTGAGGCCAACAGTTTCTAGCCCCCCCCCACCATGGGATAGAACTAGTAAAGCAACCAAAAGGTACAGAAGCGGAACGTCCTGCTGTTAGAACATTTGTAAAACAATAGTTGATTAATTGTTGTTTCTAAGAGACTCTCTAAGGGGAGGAGGTTTCTAAGCTTCCTCCTTCTGAGTTCATCTAAAGGACAGGCAGGTGGGTCAAGCAGCAATATGGAGTCTGTCTTGCTAACAAGGGTCCTTCAGGAAGGCCAGCATAGGATGGTGAAGAGGCCATTTCTGTGGTTAAGAAGCCTGGGTTTAGATCTCATCTTTTTTCATCTCTTCCCTTTATTACCCATGTGACCTAATTTGCCTCTCTGGGCCTCAGTTTCCTTAATTTTAAAATGGAGAAAAAAATGGCAACCCATATAATAGAAAGACTGAAGAGACTGTTAGACAATACAAGTAGTTTTGTTAGAACAGTGACCTGTCCATATTCAGTACTAGTCATCATTATTACAGTCCACAGAGCTTGGTAATTCTCTAAAATAAGAAAATAAGAGAGAAGGAAGAGACAAAAATGATTCATAGGTTGTGGGATTAGACAATCACAGTAGTATTCACTAGTAAGAATTCAGAGGAGAAGGTAATAAAATAATTTCACAAGCACAAGGACCCAAGTTCGATCCCCGGTCAGAGAAAGAGAAATAATAATAATAATAATAATAATAATAATAATAATTTCACAATTATGGTGCATTAATTTTGAACATTTGAAGATTTAGGTATTGTCCAGAAGATAGGCAGACACATATTGTGGGCATCTGGAGCTCAGGAGTGCTATCAGGGCTGGAGACAATGGAGATGTCTTTAATGTGAGGCTTGGATAAAAGGCCTTTGTGATATACACAATAAGAAGAGAAAGGGTTTATGGGCTGGACATAGAACAGGGATCCTTGGAAAATAAAGAAGAGGATGATGATAAATGATCAATCACAGGCACAAAATCACTGAGCTTGTGATAGAGTGTGGATGAATGGCTTAGCCTTCATCCAAAGGGGGCCACCTGTAAGAGTGTGTGGAAGCAGATACATTTGTTCATTGTAGAACATGAAGCTGAGAGCTCCAATCTGGTGCTTTCATTTTGTTTCTAAAGAATAAGCATAGCCATCTGGCGCTGAGGACAAGAAGTCAGGGGTGGTGGAGGACACCAGATTTCCATTCTTCAAGCCACGGTGAGGGCCTAGTACACAATGAAAAGTAAAAACTAATGCTTTTGCATTTCTCCAGCAATTTTTTTTCAATATCCTGCATATAGAAACAGGATAGATATATTGGTCTAAGATGGAAAATTTGAGGTAAGATATGGCATGAAAAATTTATAACTTGACTACTTTTCCCTTTAAAATGTAGGAGATAATTTAAAGTAGATTATCTTGAGAGTTACCTGAAGGGTAGTATTGCTCCATGAGACATAATACCTGGACCTTACTCCTGTCCCTATTGTCCATTGAGAGATTTTAATCCCATAATAAAATCTCTCACAGCATACACTGAAAAGCATTTCCTTGCATTTTAAAAAACTAATGAGAAGGAAGCATGAATATACTGATTAACATGTAAGCGAGTTATTGGAAAAGAAAAGCAAGGTTGAAAGATTATTGTTTTAATATCCTTTCAGCTACTCTAAAAGATTAAATAACTGATTATATAATGAACTATATAAAGTACACGACTTAGTCAAAAAGAATCAGTCTAATACTTGAATTTTCATACTTAGAATAAAAGTCTAGAAGAGTTTTATCCCCCACCTAAACATGGGTTAAAATTCTCATACAGTGCACTACTTGCATTACAGACATTTCAGAATTAGTTCTTGCAAGAAATTTATATAAATAAATACAGCTTTGTTCAATTTTGTTAACAATAGTTTGTTGTGAGTTGCTTTAAATATAAATAGGCAATTTCTTCAATAATCATTTAATAGACACAATTTATTAAACATCTCAATCTTTATTCATAAAACACTATAGAATTAATAGTAAAGCTACCAAAGAGATAAAATAATCATTTTTACCCTTTCCAAGGAGTCAGATATAAATTTAAAAATATGTTTAGGAGAGCTGAAGGGTAGCTCAGTGGCAGGGTGCTTGCCTAATGTGTACAGCCCCTAGGTTCAAAGTCCAGTACAGAAAAAAATATTGGGAAACAAAAATCAAAACTAGATTGAGAGTCTTTCTCACCCCAGTCAGAATGGCTATCAAGAATACAAAAAGTAATGAATGCTGGCAAAGATGCAGGGTGCAGGGGACACTTACATTGCTGGTAGGAATACAAATTAGTGCCACTAGGGAAATCAGTATGGAGGTTCCTCAAAAAACTGAAAATAGGGCTGGGGATTTAGTTCAGTGGTTCTGCTGCCTGCCTCACAAGTGTAAGGACCCAAGTTTGATCCCCGGTACCAAAAACAAACAACAAAACAAACCTAAAAACTAAAAATAGAGCTACCATTTGACCCAGCTATACCACTCCTTGGTATATACCCAAATCAATTTTAGACAGCATATTATAGGGATACCTGCAGCATGTTTATTGCAACATAATTCACAATACCCAAGATATGGAACCACCCATCAACAGATTAAAAAAAATAAAGAAAATGTGGTTATATAAATACACAATGAAGTATTATTCAGCCACAAAGAAGAGTGAGATCCTGTCATTTGCAAGAATACTGAAGGATCTGGAAATCATTATGTTTAGCAAAATAAGTCAGTCTCAGACAAATATTGCATATTCTCCCTGCTATGTAGAATCTAAAAAAGATGACAAGAAAGTATAAAGGGGACTGTTATTAGAAGGAAGGGAATAAGAAGGAGTGGGAGGGGAAGGCAATGATAAGTGATGGGAGGATAGGTATGAGGAAAATACACATTGAATCCCCCAAATGTGACACTGGGGGATGGGTGGGGAGAGGGGAATGATGGTGAGGGGGAAATGATCAAGGTGTGTTGTATGCATGTGTGAATCTGCCAAAATGAAACCTATTAATAAGGAAAATTATTACAAAAAATCTCCACTATTACTTTAATTTTAGCATTTGCCTAGTCCCATAAAAGAATTCTTTTAGATAAATGTTAAGGCTGATTTATTTTTCAATATGAAAAAAAGAACATCAGCGTTTTGAATGACACAATAAAATAAGAACAATTCTGTAGTGACTGATATTTTTGCTACCTTGAAACTTTTTAAGGGAATTGTTCATACCTCTCTACAAATCTTTATGATTTTCTGAATGTTACTTCTATGTATTTTTCATGTTTGTGAATTGATATTCTATAATTTGTATAGGAGTTAAATGATTTGTTAATAATTCACAACAAGTTATATCTGAAGCAAAACAAAGTTTGAAAAACACTTACCTGTTTGAATGGCACTCTGATGAGAAAACCCAATATATTAGGATACTTTTATAGCTATACACTCCTCAGAGTAAGAGTTTTTCTAACAAGATTTTAAAAACCTAAAAGTGTGGGATTTAAGCTGTAGCTCAGTGGTAGAGCACTTGCCAAACATGTGTAAAGCCCTGAATTCAATGCCTCCTACCTCAAAAAACAAAAATTTTAGTAAATAGGTCAGTGAATGAGAGACAACACAAATTGGCAAATGAAGGAAGTGAAAAAGGAAACTAAAATGATAATGAAAAAAATTAATGTAAGAGTAGTAAGGTACAATTTATAAATAAAATTTATGAACCAAATTCTTGACAATAAGTTCTAAATAAGAAGTCCCTGACCTACTGCCCCAGGCTGTGGTTTCTCATAAGCTTCAACTAAGTATGGAAGGAAACCAGGTGTAAACAACAGCTTGCAGGGCTCCCACCAGACAAAACTGGAAAATCAGTGAAATCTGTTTTCAGCAATTCTTTCAGCACATCTTCAAGTCCCTTTTCTCCCTTTCTCCCTTTATTTGACATTATTCTCAAAACAAACCAGGCCAGTTTTTTTAAACTCAAAGGTCATTCAAGAAAGAGTTCGTGGTAAGAAAACACCTAAGGAAGAAAAGGGAAATGGAAACCTTGCCAAACTGTTGGAATTTGCATCCTCTTGCTATAAAATCTAGGTTAAATGTGGGTACAAATGAATTTCAGAATGTTTTCAGTAAATATCATATCAAAATAGGCTGACAGATGGGCTGGGGATTTAGCTCAATGGTTCTACCGTCTGCCTTGCAAGCAGAAGGTTCTGAGTGTGATCCCTGGTACCAAATAAATAAATAAATAAATAAATAAGCTGATGGCTCTCTAATAACTAGTAACATACATGGCATGTATTTCATAATAGTATGAGAAATTTGTTCTAATTTGACTAAAATAAAATATGACATATATGCTTTTTTGCCCTGTAATAATAATCCAATTATTATTATTTACATTTTTAAACTACAAACAGTTTTGTTTTTCTGAAATGTATGCAATCAAAGCTTTATCAGTTCTTTACTACTATCATTTGAATTTAAGAAAGTTGCAATATAAAGAAAATACAGCTTATTGTGTTTGGAGATGACAGTACTAAAAATCTATCAATACATTTAAAAACCTAGCAAATAGTTAACTCTTACTTACTTTTGTGACTTAATGCATAGTAAACTACAATGGGTGCCTAAAATTCTCTTTCTATTTATTCTCAGTTCTACTTATACATACTATCTTAATCATTTATTTAGCCTCTTTTGTTCTAGTTCTTAGATTTTTCCACATCACAATTCTCCAGTTTCCATTGTGTTATTTCCTGTTATGAAATTATTCAAAGTAGTTTTTTTATTGTTGTCTTTCAAAGGGAGACAGGCTGACCAGCAGTGCTGGGGTTATTTCACAATGCTAGCTCCTTCCTGTATACACATTTACACACACACATACACACACACATACACACCATAGGGAGACACGGCTGTAAGACTGAAAGCTTCCAACTATCCTTTCTTCTCCCCTCACCTCAAATGTTCTGCCTCTTGTACTGTCCCCTCCTTACAAAGAACAGGGTGTCAGTCACACTCCAGAGCTCCTGAGTTAAGGTGGCCTCTTTCTCCAGGCGTCTCTCTACTTAGCAGCAAAGCAAAAGGAAGAGGTGGGTGTGCTTCTCAGCTGGCAGGGAATCTTTCTGGCACAGCAGTGCTGCTGCTTCTTACAAGTTACATCCTGTCTGTACCCAGACTGGCCTAACACCAAGGTTGTGTCTGTTGTGAATAAAGTCGTCCAAAAGGGTGTTTGTCAGAGCAGAGAATGTGAAAGAGATTGTCAAAGGGGTTGAAATGCAACCTGTCAAAATTCTATATATACTTAAATAAATCCTCATCTCTTTATTGATATTTTGTTCTAGAAGATAGCAATATTACCATATTCTAAATAAGAAAAACTTTAGTGAAACATCATTAAATGAGAGATATATGATTAAATATTGCTTACAAAAATATGTCGAAGTTATTTCATAAACTTAAATTTAATAGAGTCCTAAATACATAGAATGATCATATGTACACTTTAAGCAAACATGAAGTAGGTGACTAGGTAGAGTTGAAAAAGAGGCACTCAAATATTTTAGGTTGTTCATTCCATATATATAAATATATGCACATATTTCACATTTTAAGTATCAGAATGCTTGTTACCCTGATTCAGAATTAAATGACTTTCAATAATATTTGTGGAATTGTTTTTTTTCCTAGCCTGAGGAATAATTTATTATAGAAGAGGTGAAAAGTTGCTCTAATTTGCTAACATTTCAAAGCATCATCTATTTTCTCAGGAAAATGAACAGAAGGATTCATTTTAAATTTAAAATGTCAATAACCACAATTTAGAATTCAAAACCAAGTAACTACATAGAATTATCATCAATATTTTTAAAATGTATATTCTGGCTATGTATATAGGTTTTTGTTTGTTTTTGGAAAAGTGATAGAAAGTATGCCAAACTGAGTTGAAGTCTTCATTACAAAATGCTCCCCCAAATAATTTCTGAACCATATGGCAGAAACTTGATACAGATGATTAAATGTGTTGTCATGTTTGATTATTGTTAACCGTAAAAATAACATAAACACCTAGACTTTAAAACACTAAGGCTTTAGCCATGTGAAGGTACATAAAACTATATAAAGCTATCTTAAAGTACTACCCCTTTTCAAACAAAACAAAACAAAACAAAAAGCACATATCAGAGTCAAGAGGAAAAAACAAATATTGAGTGACAGTACATGGCAGTCAGACACTGGGATAGACACTTCACATAATTTTGGTCATTTAATATTATAGTTAGATAGACAGTAAAAGTTGTGGAGGTGTTGAACTACCTTTTCTTTCTCTAAAGCAGCATAATTCATGACTCACGTGTTCATAATGCAGAGACTATTTGCTCTGTCTTCTGCTTCTCTTGCACAAGATTTTCTTCCTTTTAAAAGCCTCATTTCTTGAACCACCATCTGCCTGAGGCTCAATGTGAGCCAGTCTATGAAAGACTGGTTTAGTACCTCGACTCACCTTTCAGAATATTTCCAATGCAGGACACTCACTCACCATGCCAGGTGCCCCATGAGTCATTTTCCTCTTCCCAGTCAATTGAGAAGGATATCAAAGCCTCCTTTATCTTTCTGGGTGGATACAGAGTTATTAAGCTTAAATATGGCCTTTGTCAATAGACATGAGAGCTGAGTTTAGTTATTAACTTGGTGAGCCTCCACCCAGCTAGCTATTCTAGGAAATAATTTGGTGAGTCAGGTGTTTTTACATTCATATTTTGGCAACCAGTAATCTGCCCTAAGTGCTACAGCAGAAGCTGAATGTTCTGGAAAATTTGCCATCACATTTGCATTATTTTATTTATTTATTTATTTTTTACCTAGCCCTCCTTTCACCCCCTCCACCCTTCCCTATTTACAAAGACTTTATTTCCATTTTTTCTATTTCTCATCATTTTTCCTTTCCCTTCTTTCCTTGCCCCTGCCCCTCCCACTACCCCTACCACTTTGGACCTTTACTTCCTATTTTGCATTATCGATTTTTCATGCTAATCATTGGTAAATTTTAGGTATACAATATAATGACATTCATCATTGGAAATTTGCACCTTTACATAATCTCTCTTGGCTCTTATTTTTCACAGTTGCCAAGCCCTCCCTTCAACCCTTCCAATTCCTCCCTATTTACAAAGATTTTGTTCCTATTTTTCCATTTTCTCGTATTAATCCCATTCCCTTCTATCCTTTCCCCTAGCCCTCCCACTTCCTTCC
>NW_004624819.1:9347232-9453063 GCF_000247695.1 Heterocephalus glaber | reverse complement strand
TCAAATTTTATATTTCCTCCAGAGTTAGTTTCATTAATTTGTCTTCCAAGGTACTTCTTAGAAGTTGTCAAATTTATTTCAAAAATGATTTTTGTAGTATGCTTTCTATATCCTTTTAAATTCTGTAAAATCTGTGCTAATGTCTCCTAGATCTTGATGTTTTAATTTTGAAAATGTATAATTGATATTGTGTAACAGGGAGAAAAGGTCTAAAGGAATAGTGGAAGTGGGAAGGGTAGGGGAAAGGAAAGAAGGGAAAAGAAAAAACATGAGAAAAGGGAAAAAATGAAAACAAAGCCTTTGCAAATAGGAAAGGGTGGAGGGGGTGAAGGGAGGGCAGGAGAAGGGGAAAAAAATAAGAACCAAGACACTCATGTAATGGTACAACATCCCAATGATGAATGTAACTGTATTTTATACCTAAAATGTACCAATAAACTTAATGGGGGAAAAAAAAGAAACTTTTCTTTCTCTGTATCAAGATACATCTAGGCAGTAACACACATTTCAAAGAAATCTAGAGTTATACAAAATTGGTAGTTGATTGTACAAGAAATAAAGCATAATGACAACTAAACTATAGAAATATGCTTTATTATTGTGGGTTTTTTCTGTCTACTGGGTTTCTGTCATTGGTCTCATTGCAAAAATTAAGAAGCAGAACCTAGAATATTTCTGCTGGATAGAGTTTCAAAACACACAAGATTAATTTTACACTTTGTGTGGGTCTCCAAACTGATATAGAAGTTTAGAATTGTGTGTCTTACATTTTGAGGGACATTTCATTATTAATTACAGATGTCTTTATTATATGTTCAACTGATCTATTAATCTAACATTATTTATTACTCCTGCTAGGGACAGGACTATTAAAAAATGTGTACCTTTTCTTTTGCAAAAGACAGCTGTAAGCCGGGCATGGTGGCACACACCTATAGTCCCACCATTTGGAAGGCTGAGGCAGGAGAATCGCTACAAGTTTGAGGCCAGCCTGGGCTACATAGTGAGTTCAGAGCCAGCCTGAACTACGTAGAGAGACCCTGTCTCAAAAAAAAAAAAAATCATTGTAATAATCAACTTCCCAAAAGGCCCATGAAGCACCTTATTATCATACTCATCTTACAGATCGGGAAACTGGAAGAAAGTAACTGGACAAGGATACACCATTTTATCAAAATTATCCAAAAAAAAAAAAAGCCAGGTGTGGTGGTGCACACCTGTTATCCCAGCACTCAGGAGGCTGAGGCAGGTGGACTGCTTTGAGTTCAAGGCCAATCTGAGCTACACAGTGAGGTCAACGCTAGCCTGGGCTACATAGTGAGACCCTGTCTCAAAAATCAAAACACAAAAACAAAAGAAAACAAATTATCCTGCAATTTATAAAGGCAAGAACACTGAGCTTTTAGGTCCTATAATCTTAAGCAAACATGAAAGTTACATGCATAAAAATTACAACAGTCTGATTTGAGGAAGGTGAGATTTTTTTTCCTTTTATGCAGACTTCAATTCAGATTTAGACTTATCTCTGAATAGTGAGTTACTTGTTACAAGACTCTTGGTTATTCAGACAATGCAATCAAGTGAGTCTGCTAGGAGTGAACTATCTCAAAAGCAATGTGGTGCTTCTGGATCAGAGACTGGGATTAGAAGTGGGGCCCACCATGTAGTAGCTGAGGAGTGTGCTCAGTTCGTTCATTTTTACAGGAAGGTCATAATGCATGTCTTAATAAAAAAATTTTTTTTTTGGTACCGGGGATCGAATTTGGGACCTTGTGCTTGCGAGGCAGGCGTGGTACCATTGAGCTGAATCCCCAGTCCTCTTGTTAAAAATTTTTAAGGAACAGAGATAATGAACATAAAGTACTGAGACTCACATCCCAGCAGATGATAAGAGTTTAATAAAGATTAACTATTATTACTATTATTTTAGAATCTGAAAACTGGAAGATATTAGAATAGCTTATGTAATGACAGCTTTACTCAACCCTTCCTTTTGTTTGTATTTAAAGTACAGATTTAAAATAGAAAATTTACTTCATTTCCACTCAGACTGCCTTAAATCCTTTTGTCCAGCCTCGCTAGATGACATGTTCCTCTTTTCATCCAAGTCTGACTTTTCTTTGAAAAGCACTTTGATTAAAAGAAACACATAGGAGGAAAAGTCAAACGGGACATGGACACAGAATGAATGGGAGACACTAGTAAGAAAAACATTTCACATGGCTGTGAGGTTCTAGGCTTAAGTAAATAGGAGTGAAAAGGATGTTGACAGAAACTAGAGGGGTGGGAGAGAAATGAATCTGTATAGAAAGGGAAAGAGGAAAACGAGGTGTCCAGTTTGGGGTATACTGAATAAAAAGGTTCCATAGGATAGCTAAGTTGAACAGTTTCATATGAGGCTGAAGATACATTATTGTAGTTAGTTTGAAGAGCAGGACTCGAGATAAGAATATGTGTCATTAGAAGGGTGAGATAGTTGCCCTAATGTGTTTGCCATCACAAAGAGTGATAATTAGTACAAATATGACATTCAAAAAACAACCAAGGTAAGTTTCAGTTATATAGAGTAGAGAATAATTCAGAAATAATTTTATGGCTGTCACTTGATACTAGATAATTATGCTTCACAGAGTGACTCAGAGGGATGGTGGTGGGAGGAATGTCTTCTGTCTGGCAGACTCACTCTAAACGATCTAAGTAGATGCTCTATCACCGGGAACCCAGGGTAACTGGAGTCACAACCAAGAAATCAAGGATTGCCACCTTTAATACTGTATAGCAAAACCTACTTGGTAGTTTAATCAATTATGGAGAATCAGGGTTCTCCTGTAACATATTATTAAAGACTATGACATATGGTATATGCATCATATAACTGTATTTTATACACATTCAATGTTTTCCCTTCAATACATTCACTAGGATCAAGCTAAGAATATACAATAAAAAGTCTTCCTTCCCATTCCTCACCAAATGCTGCAGCCTCCAACCAACAAGAAGCAACCAACATTATCAGTTTTTTTTTTTAAAAAAGAGCACTTTCTTTAATATCTGAAGGATTGCTATTGTATTACAAGGAAGAAAACCTTGGTAACTGAGTTTTATGTCAAGGTTCTTCCAGAAAGGCTATAGCCATTACGTCATTAAATAACATTACAAAATTAAGTTATGAAGTAACACATTGGCCTTTCTGGTTTGTAGCTGTTACTAACCAATGAAGGAAGTCCTATAAGGAAACTCTGTTTTGCTCAATCTCATACTTGTTAAAGCAATATAACCTTCTGAAAAAGCTGTTTGAGTCCTAGGTACTCACCTAGCACCTAAAAATGACTTAAGTCTGCACTTCACATGAGGACAAGAGTGACTGCCCTAGGAAGTGCACTCATGTTTTATAACGCCTGTTATTGTTTGGACCCAGAGTCCCGCACAGTCCATGTGCTAAAGGCTCAGGTTGGCAGTCAGTGGTGTTATTATGAGGCAGTGGAGATGTTAGGAGCCAGGAGCCTGGTGGAAGGAATTAAGGTGCACTCTAGAAGGTGATACCAGAACCCGGCCCCTTCACCCCCATCCTTCTTTCTCTGACTCTGGGTTGCCAGGAGATAAGCAGCTCTGCCCCACAATGTGCTCTCTGCCATGACTCTGTCTCAAGCAGGCCCAAAGCAACATGGCCAAGTGACCATAAACTGAAACCTCTAAAATTGAAAGCCCGAATCTTTCTGCCTTTAAAATGACTGATCTCAGCTGTTTTGTCACAGCAACAGAAATCTGACTAGCACAATACAACCTAAGAAGGGTGTGGTAGCATGTGCCTATAATCCCAGCACTCTGGAGGCTGAGACAGGAGGATCACAAATACCAGCCCAGCCTGGGCAACTGAACAAAGCAGCAAGACCCTGTCTCAAAAATTTTTAAAAGGGGTTGCAGATGTAGCTCAGCATGAATTCCTTGATTTCAATCCCCAGAATTGTGTGTGTCACACACACACACACACACACACACACACACACACACAGAATCTAAATCTATATTAGAGAATACCTCAATTTTTACCAATGAAAGGATTCAGAATACCCTGTGTAAATATCAAAAATAATCACATCAAACCAGACATGAAAGTGCCTGCCTATAATCTTAGGACTCTGGGAGGCTGAAGCAGGAAGATCTTGACTTTGAGCCCAGCCTGGGCAAGTTAGCAATTTAGCATGACCTTGTCTCAAAACTTTAAAAAATTTAAAAATAAGAAATGGGATGGGGATGTAACTCAGAGTGAAGGCCTTGGGTTCAATCCCTGGGGGGTAGGGGGGTAACATCAATCACATCATTGAACATTGTGGAATAATTTTGAGTACACTTTTAATTTACATGTTAAAATTGACAGTTATCATATTTAAAGCAACAGGAATATTTTTAAAAATACTAATGCCATGGATTTAGCTCAGCAGCACCGTGCCTGCCTTGCAAGTGCACAGTTCTGAGTTCAATCTCTGGTACCAAAAACCAAACAAACAAAACGTATAAAAATACTAATGCCTGGGAAGGATAATGCAAACTTAATTTGCTTAGTAGATTAATGAGGCTAATTTCAAATTTACAATATTCATTTCTCAAAGAGAGGATGACCACCTAACCTACCACCAGTAAGGTTAGTGGATCCAAATTGAAGCTTAAAAAAAAAACAACAGATATCTTGAGGCAGGGCTGAAAGACAAACTCAGATCCAGGAGGACAGATGGAAGGAAGACCCGGTATGTAGGGATGTGTGAGGGGAAACTGGACCGCTCCCAGGCCTCGGAGCCCCATGCCTCACCCAGGACCAGCCTGGTGCCATCTTGGACCCAGATGGACCGAGGAGGGAGAAGCGGCCCGGACCGACTGAGTAGATTCAGTTCCTCTGTCCTCTCCACTGTCGCAGTGAAGTGAGACATGACCAAGCCGGGGACGCAGAGGGGCTGAGAGCAGACTGGGCGCCGTGGGCCGCCGCACGCAGCACACTCACTGAACCTGGAAGCCACGGCCTGCGGCCCAAGGACGCGCGTCTTCTCGCGACCGATGACCCACGTCTCAGAGGAAGTAGCACCCAGTCCAGTGGGGTGTCACCGGTGGGGAGACGGCCTGCTGACAGGAAAAGAGTTCCTTCCCCCTTTTCCCGCACAATGGGGTGCGGCCGGGACCGCAGGGAGAGCAGAGCAAACTGGGCGTGACCAAAACTGTGAAAGGAGCAGCAAGCCTGCGAGGGAAGAATCTCTGGGCCCTGAGCAGGCCAGGAGCTCTCATTGTTTCTCCAAAAACTGGACCGGCCTGAGCCAAAATGAGGCCCGCCCCAGGGAGCTGCAGGAGCAGAGACAGCCCGCAGCTAAGCCTGGGGACCACACTCCATGCTCCGGGAGGCTGAGCCAGATAAGAAGCTGGGGGCAGAGAGACAGGGAGCGGCGCCCGGCCCAGCCCGTGGCTTTTGGGCCATATATTAGGCAAGGAAACCCTGTGGAGGGGAGACAGGGACCTGTCTATGATATGTATCCTCCCTTGTTGACTAAGGCCATCAGGTCCACAGAGGCCTGCGGGAGTCACATGCGGAGCACAGCCTGCAACCAGGACATATGGGTAGAGGGAGTAACAGACCTCACAGGTTTGGGCAGCCAACTGTCAGGCCCACAGGGTGAAGCTGCCTGGCTGCTTGAAGTCAGATTGACACGTGTACAGGAAGCTCTGTGAACTCTCTAGGTTATGCTATAAGAACCGCATCAAAGTTTTTAATTCTTATTTCTATTTTCATTTGGGTTGTTGGAGTAATTTTATCCTTGCTTCTTTGTGAGGTTGAAGTCATTCTGGAAGCTAGTATTACTCTAATTCCAAAATGAGACAAAGACCCAACTAAAAAACAAGAAAACTACAGGCCAATCCCTTAATTAACCTAGCTACAAAATTCCTCAACAAGATACTGTCAAATAGAATGCAACATATCATGCTAAATTCATGCATCATGACCAAGTAAGTTTTGTCCCAGGGATGAAAGGATGGTTCTACATATACAAGTCAATAAATGTAATACATCACATAAACAGAAGCAAAGACCAAAATCACATGATCATCTCAAAAGATGCAGAAAAAGCTTTTGACAAAATCCAACTTCTATTCATGACAAAAAAAACACTGAAAAAAAATAGGTATAGAAGGACTTTATCTCAATCTGATAAAAGCCATTTATGAAAAACTACTGCCAACATTACATTAAATGAGAAGCTGAAAGCTTTCCCTCTAAAATCAGGAACAAGACAAGGATATCCACCTCTTGTGGATAATCACGTGTGTTCAATAGAGTACTGGAAATATTAGCCAGAGCAATCAGGCAAGAGAATGACATAAAACGGAAGAGGTCAAATTATCATTTGCAGATGACAACATCCTTTATATAGAAGACCCAGAAAATTCCACCAAAAGTGTCTTAGTTACTTTCTCATTGGTACGAAAAAATACCTGACACTCATAACTTAAATGAGGAGAGGTTTATTTGGGCTCAAGTATGCAGGAATTTTAGTCCATAGTCTGGTGGCTCCAAGGTAGGATGGCACAGCAGAGGAGAGGCAGCATGGCATGCTGGCAGGAAGCAGAGCAAGATTAAGGGAGAAGTGAGGGAGATAAACCCTTGCAGGCCATGCCCCCAGTGACCTGTCTCCTTTGACCAGCCTTAACCTCCTGTCACATTTAGCTACAAACTCATCTAAGGACTAATCCACTGATGAATATCCAATCACCTTCAAAAGCCCCTACATGGGGCTTTGGGGGACATCCAGCCATAAACCATACTGAAAGACTCCTAGAGTTAGTAACCAAATTTAGCAATATACCAGGATACAAAGTCAACACACAAAAGTCCATAATGTTCCTGTACATCAATAATGAACCCACATAGAAAGAAATTAGGAAAACAATACTATTCACAGTAGCATCGAGAAAAATTAAATACTTAGGAATTAACCTAACCAAGGAAGTGAAATCCCTTTACAATGAAAACTCTAGTACTCTGAAAAAGGAGATCCAAAAGAACATCAGAAAATGGAAAGACATCCTGTTAAGCTGGATAGGCAGAACCAACATTGTCAAAAGAGATTTAATGCAATTCCAATCACAATAACAATAGCTTTCCTCATAGAACTAGAGTAACCATCCTAAAATTTATAGGGAGGGCTGGGGATTTAGCTCATTGGTTCTGCGACCTTCCTCGAAAGCGAAAGGTCCCAAGTTCGATCCCCGGTACTCCCCCCAAAAAAATTTATAGGGAATCAGAAGAGATCCAGAATAGCAAAAACAATCCTGGGTAACAAAAAGCAACAGGCATCACAATCGCATATATTAAGTTATATTACAAAGCCCGGTGAGAAAAACAGCATGTTACTAGCACAAAAAGAGACACATGGATCAATGGAACATAAAAGGTGATGCAGAAACAACCCTAGACACATTCAGCCATCTGATCTATGACAACAGAGCCAAAACTACATGCTGGAGGAAAAAGCCTCTTTTATTAAATGATGCTGGAGAAAGTGGCTATTTATATGCAGAAGACTGAAGCTAGACCCTTATTTCTGACCATCTACTAAAGTCAAAATGGTTCAAAAATCTAAATATTAAAATAGAAACAAACTGCTAGAAGATAAAATAAGTAAAATTCTTGAAGGCATAGGCATAGGCAAGGACTTTCTGAACAGAACCCCAACTGTACAAGAAATAAGGTCAAGAATCAACAAATGGGTCATATCAAATTAAAAAGGTTCTGCACAGCAAAGGAAACAACCAAGAGTGAACAGGCAACCTACAGAATGGGAAAACTTGTTGCCAGTTCATTTTGGACAAAGGATTATTATCTAGAATATATAAATAACTCAAAAAAGTTAGACCCCCAGAGATAAATAACCCAATCAAAAGTGGGCAACTGAAATGAACAGACACTTCCCAGAAGTACAACTACCTAATAAATATATGAAAAAATGTTCAACATCTCTGGCCATGAGAGAAATGCAAACTAAAATAAACTTGAACATTCATCTTACTCCAGAAAGAATAGCTATCATAAAGAAATCAAATAAAAACAAATACTGGCAAATCTGTTGGGAAAAAGTCATCCTCCTTCCTTGTTGGTCAAGCTGTAAACAACCACTGTGAAAATTAGTGTGGGGCTGGGGATTTACCTCAGTGGTGCTGCTGCCTGCCTCACAAGCACAAGGTCCTGAGTTCGATCCCTGGTACAAAAAAAAAATCACTGTGGAGATTCCTCAAAAAACTAAAACTAGAAGTTTCATGTGATCCAGCTATTCCCCTACTCATTATCTTCCTGAAAGAGTTAAAGACATCATCACACCAATGCAGCATACTCTTCTTTACAGCATCACAATTCCTAAGAACTAAATGTTGGAAGTGGCCTATACAGTAAGTCCCCGACCTACAAATGAGTTCTGTTCCAGGAGAAAATTCATTTCTAAGTCAGATTCGTTCCTAAGTCTGACAAAGTGAGTCTTATACAGTATATCTGTGAAAGTTTTCAACTGATGTTTGTAAGTTGAGGACTTACTGTATATCCATAAAGGAATAAAATTATGTCTTTTTTTAGGAAAAAGGATGCACCTTGAGATCATAATGTTCAGCGAAACAATCAGACACACAAGCTTAAATATCATATGGTTTCACTTTTGTTATAAACCCAAAGTATAAAGAGTAAAAGAAAAAAAAAAAGGTAGGTAATAGGAAACAGTGAGATGGATCTTTTACAAAAGGGACAGGGAATGGGATGAAAGAAAGATTGAAGGGAGGAAAGGGATGTAAAACGAATTAAGATGTCATGTACTTGTACCAACTATCCACAACAAATGTATTCATTATGTATCATAAACATGTACTAATAAAAAATAAAAATTCCTTCTTCTACTCAGTCTTTAGCTGAGTAAATATTGTGCAACTGTAAGTAGGAGAGATAACAATCTTCAGTTTAAGAGAGTACTCCACTTAGCAAAGATTCAGAAATATTGTAATGCAGGGCTGGGAAAGTAGGTGAGTGGTAAAGTCCTTGCCTAGCATGTGCAATGCCCTGGGTTTGATCCCCAGCACCACTAACAAACAAAACAAAAAATTCTATGCTAAAATTAAATAATGTACACCAAATATAGGATAAAAAGTATTATAAACCTTGCATTCTTTGAGCACACAAAACTTGGATGGAAACTGACATATGTAACATAATACACATGAAATCTGACACCAAAATGTTTATTAGCAGCATAATGGAGATGCAAAATCCAGGCAGATAAACTGGAAGTAAATTTAGAATCATAAGATTTCTGGAGAAATTTCCAGAGGAATTTAAATTCTATGTAATTTGATTTTTTTTATATATGAGAGAAAATGAAGACATAGAGAAGTAGAGATTCCAAGAATTACTAGTTTTTAGAACTAAAATCCAGGTAGTCTGACAATTAGATCAGTATGTGCTATATTCTCCAGAAGTCTGTACTTCAGTAGATACACTTTTTCTTTTCTTTATAAGATTATTATTATTTTTCTATTGATGGAATTTCCAGGCAGCCTTGCTTAAATCTGTTAAGTGCTCCTCTTTTGAGTTTCCAAACAACCTCGTGCCTACCTCAATTTTAACTCTTTAGCAGAAGTAAATTAAATTTTACATTCCTATCTCCTCTTTGCAAACTTCTTGAAAGTTGAGACTGACTAGTCTTCACTGTATATTCTGTTAACTAGCACAGTGGTTGACCACCTTTTTGTTTGGCAAACACTTTTTTAAACAATTAATTTAAAAGATACAAGTTGAATCCGAGTCCTTCAAAGCCTCACCATGATCCTTGTTGACTTCTCTAGTCTCAAAACATCCAATAGTGGTATAGAAGTGCTTTTAATTTTCATTTAGACAAGTTTCCCACTCTAGCTTTTTTTTCAAGAAATCCCACCACACATCCCACTTCCTTAATTTTCTAGTTAATGTCTCCTGGAAGTCTTTCCTGACTCATTACTGCTTATCAACCTAAATTGGATTACTCTGAGTTCCCACAGTTCCCTGTGCATATACCACTGCACTACACACAATCCATTGTAACACAATTACGCAAACATTCCACTCTACCCAAGTTCTATTTTTGTTGGTATCCTCCAAGATTACTACAGTGCTTGGCACATAGTCGATGATTTTAAAATGTGATTTAAATAAAAAGAACCGAGAACAGGGAAATAATCTTGACACAGGCTGTATTTTAGGGATGCATGTATGTGGAGATGCAAATTGGCTATATTTCCCTAAGACACATACGGAAATTAAAATAGAAAAAAGCCTTTCAATTTTGAGGGTAAAGCTCTAGTCACAAAACAATCTTTTGTAGAAGGGATAGTAAAATGGTAAAGGGCCACTACAGAAGCCCTTTAAAGAACACATTAGGAGCCAGGAAAGTAACCATTTATACAAATGCTAACAGAACTAGTCATCAGATGATATCGGATACTTCCAATTTATGTTTAAAATGCATTCAAGGGGTCAGGGATTTAACTCAGCAGTTCTGCCGCCTGCCTCACCAGCGAAAGGTTCAGAGTTCGATCCCCGGCACACACACACACACACACACACACACACAAAATTAAAATTCATTCAAAAATGAAAAAAAGCCAAAGAGTAATATATTCATAACTTGCTCCCAAATGGTCTAAGATATCAGGCATCACTATTATCCTTGAGTGCACAAATATTTTCCCTCATTTTTATTGTAGTAAAACATATGTTTCCATTTTAACCATTTTTAAGAGCACAGTTCAGTGGCATTAGGTCTATACACACTGTTAGGCAACTGTCACCATCATCGACCTCCTGATTTCATTTTTAATGCACAAGCCGTGGCCGCAATTTTCTTTGAAAGTTCTGCTTCAATCGCATAATAATTTTATGCACAGCAAAAAGTTGCCCTGGGTTAGATTCAGAAATAGAAGAATGAATAAATCAATGAAGGACTTTTTCAAGGGCTTCTGTAAGTGGAGTTTAAGCGCCAAAGGCTTCACTTCAGCGGTTCTCCTGCACCCTTTTGGACGCCGTCAAAGATGCGCACCCACGTTCCGCCAAAACACAGCCTGGGTCCCGAAGAACAGCTTCTTTAGTCCACAAAGTGAGTGGCGCAGGAACCTGGAGGTCTACCCGGGACAACAAGGTGGGCGTGAAGAGAGAAAGGAAAAGAAAAATAATGTGAGAAAAACAGATACAGTATGGTCCTAGCACTCTTCGTCCCGCTCCCCTCCACTTTCTTACTCCCCAGCCGCCTCCAAACTAGTAGCTCTCTAACCACGGACTCCTCCCTTTACCTGGCCTGGCGCCTTTTAATGACGCAGCCTTCCCGTTCTCGCGGGAACTTGGGAGTGGGAGCCGGGCAGAGTGCACAAATCTCCCAATCTCAGTCGCACCGAAGCCGGATTGGCAGTTGAAGATCCATAGGGGCGGGGCAAGGAGTCCAAAGGGGACGGAGCCAGGCCTCGGGGAAGGGCGGGGAGAGAGGCCGGGGGCGGGGTCGCGCGGCCGCGGACCTGTTGAGCGCAGGTATAGCCAGCTAGCCGGGGCTCCCCCGGGACTGGCGACTGCGCATGCTCGCTGGCTGCACCCGGCCAGTACCCGAGCTGTGTTGACGAGCCAGCCGCTCGCTGCTGTGGTAGCGATGTGAGTGGGCCCGGGGCGGGATGGTGCTGACCCGGACAGGGTCGTCTTCCAGCTGCCCCACGAGCTCTTCTGTCCGCCAGACGGGGCGTGAGGTCGCGCTGGTAGAGAGGTAAGCGCACCGCTGTCCTCTCCGCCTACGACCCCCCCACACCCCTCCTCCGCCCCTCGTCGCTCCTCAAGGCCCGGGGCAGCGGCCTCCGGCTATCCGCCGTCCCCGCGCCCCGGCCCGGCCCGGCCCGCCTCGCCTCGCCCCGGCCCGGTCCGCCTCGCCCGCTCGCCGGGGCTGCCAGCCGTCGCGCTGCGCAGTACGTCCCCCACGCCGCGCTGCTCCTCCTCATCCCTGGTCAGGTCTCATCCTGTCACCCCTGACCCCTTCCCCCAGGACTCTGCCTTCCTTGTCTTTGTTAGTTGCGGACCGTGTGTGCTTGTGTGGCAGCGCTTTGCCCTAAGCTCCTCTGTGCCCCGCCTTACCTTCGGAGGCCCTCTTTTGGTCCCCTACTTAATTGCTTTGTGTCCAGTGGCCCCTGACTTCCCATCCTTTTCCATCCTGGTCCCCTTACTAAAAGTCTGTGGTTTTGATTTTTTTTTTCCTCTTCTCTCTCTAGAACCCTTTTTTTTTTTAATTTGTGTAGACTGAGCCTCATAACTTCAGTCTGTTTGTTGAACCTCCCCATTCCATACACGCACAGGGGATTTTACTCAGCACATTCACACTGAACTACATCCCCAGCCTCTTTTTTATTTTGAGACAAAGTCTTCTTAAATTGCCCAGGCTGGACTTGAACTTGTAATCCTCCCACTTCAGCCTCCCAGAGTGTTGGGATTACAGTTGTGTGCCACCAGCCCCAGCTCGTTTGTTGTACTTTTTATTAAATCATTGAAGAGTCATAACATACTTTTCTAGTCTTTTATGCTTTCTACCTAAACTAATAACTCAATATTCTTAGTTAACCTTCCAGTTTATTAAAATTTCTTCACCTTTCTTATAAGCTGGAAATAGCATCAAAAGAATTGCTATACACTTATTGTTACTCTTACTGATCGAAGCTTTAGTTTTTAAGAACTATATTGTGTTTACCTGTCAACACCAGAAGTAATTCAGGCATAGACTTCATAAAGGGTTAGGATTTGTTAAAGGTCAGCCTACAAACATAAGCTTGACATTTGGAAATCTTACTGACCTTTAGTGAATATAGTTATCCAAGAGAAATTTATTAAACTGGTGTTTTATATGTTGCTGTTACTTCATATTGTTTACATCATTTTCCTGAGTGTCATTGCTTTTTTCAATAAATACATGGAATTTCTGTTTCGAATAGAATTAGTATGGTTACTGAAGAAGTATGAAGTTTTTGAATTGGATAAAACTTTCTAAACAGTTTTGGAAGTTTTTTCCCTATTTCATTGTGATCAAGATTAGATTTCTTCTCTGTCTATAAATAATGGTATAGAATCTTATTTTGGAGGTGTTTGCTGAAGCAGTTGTTTTCAATGAAGTTTGCTTTTATTCCAGGGTTGCAAATCAACTGGATTATGTATTTCATTTTGGAATCTCAAAGCAGTTGGCAAACGATAAATTCTTCCTTACATTATCAGCGTCAGGTAGGAATTATTTCTGTTTCTATTTTAAGAAAGGAAATACTAAGATATGAGTGTAGTTCCTTGCTCCAAGTGATTTATAGGTAAAAGTACTGTAGTAGGATCTGATGTCATTAAACCATCCTTCTTTTAGAAGAACCAACTATTGTGTATGGTAAGAGATGATGAACTCCTCAGCTTTTAAGGTTTTTTAAAACAAATTTTTTCACATGTATGTAAAAATAACTACTATTTCTGAAGGAAGCTTGCTCTCCCTTTAAAAGCAATTTTTTTTTTTGTAAATAGTCATTTTAAGAAGCTAATACTTACAAATTCTTGGTATTATAGTGAGTTGACCCTGTAGCCTTACTGTATTAGTGTAAGCATTCATGGTGTCTAGCAGGCACCACAGGACTAGGATGTCAAAAGATTTGAACCCTTTCAATGATTCATGACATAAGTTTGTGGAAGCCACTTAACCTCTACACCTCCACCTATAAAATGTGGATAATAAGGGTGGCCACCCAGTAATCTCTCAATAGCAAAGCCCTAATCATTTAGACATGCTTAGGGCCTAGGGCCGCCTCAGACAAAACAAACAAGCAAAGGCTTTGGATTTAGCTCAGTGGTTCCACCGCCTGCCAAAGCACAAGGTCCTGAGTTAGATCCCCAGTACCAAAAAAAAAAGACATACAAAACAAACAAGCAAACAGTATACATACTTAGTTTTTGTGTCTAATTTTTTTCTTTTTGTTGTCTCTTTAGTTTTAGACTACTAGTAAGGGCATAATTGACTGCTTAAATCTTTCAAGATCAAGTTGATGCTTTAGGTTCTTTTTTTTAAGTTTCTGTGAAAAATCTAGTAGAATGCTTGTGAACTGTTGGACTTGTTGGTAGTGTTCCTATACAGTGAAACAGACACTGCAGCATTCAGTATGTAAACCAGATATGCTTTTTTTTTTGGTACTGGGGATCAAACTGAGGTCCTTGTGCTTTCGAGGCAGGCCGCCAGTGGAACCACTGAGCTAAATCCCCAGCCCCAGATACGCTTTTTGTTTGCTAGGACTTGATACTAACAAGAGCTGTGAGAATTATGCATACATCTTCGATGTCCTCCTTGGTTTGCCCCCATCTTGTTTTTTCACTTTGTTTACTGTAAATACAGATTTTTGATTGTCAGGGTAGGGGGTTGTTTAGGAGATAGAAGGGGCAAGGATTTTCAATGCTTTGATTCTAGCATTGAGGAAAAATTGCTTTAAAATGAGCTTTATGGTATGTACATGTATATTTAAATGAATGAGGATGTGACATATAGATTTGTAATGAGTGTTTTTTCTTGTTTACTTGAGTTGTTTGTCAAGAACAAAGTGTAGAAATGAACAATCAGTGAGAGGCAAAGTGATGACATAGGAAAAAAGCATTGTTCATGGACCCATGGTTTTTCAGAAAAGTTACAAAGCGCAAGTTGTTAGGCTGGTGGTAGGTTTTTCAGAAGGAATATAGTAAAGCAATTACATAGAGGTGTCAACCTTGGTTTTTTTGAGACAGGATTCTGTGTAGTTGAGGCTGGGCTTGAACTCACTCTGTAGCCCAGGCTGTCCTTAACTTGGAATGATCCTCCTGCCTCAGCCTCCTGAGTGCTGGGATTATAGGCATGTGCCATCATGTTCAGCCTAGTAGGTGTCAACATTTTATCTTTATAGAGATTGGTAGTTATTTTTTTCTGCTAGTATGGGACATGGAACCCACAGAGTACTGAGCTACATCCCCAGTGCTTTTTATTTTGAGACCCGGCTTTGCTAACTTGCTGAGACTGACCTTGAACTCTCAGCATTCCAAGTGTTGGGACTGCAGGCATGCACCACCACACCCAGCTAGATTGGCAGTTCTTTTTTTGTACCGGGGATCAAACTCGGGACCTTTCCCTTGCAAGGCAGGTGACAGAACCACTGAGCTAAATCCCCAGTCCTAGATTGGCAGTTCTTAACGAGCACATAAGGTATTTGGTTATCAGTAATGTGCTAAATTAAAAATAAAAATTGTCCTCTTTTTCCTTAACAGAAATATAAAGATGTCAGGCACAGTATACTATCAAAAGATACCTCTTACTTGAATAACCCATTGTTTTTATTTTGGTGAAACAAACTTTGTGAACAGGCTGTCAACCAAGAAACCATTCTGAGAAAATTATAACATGTTGCCTTTTATGGAAGTAGGCCTCTATCGGTCCATTCAGAATGTAGAAAATCTTTCATATAAGGTCATCAATATAAAAGCCTATTGATGGTCTGCAACGTTTCTGTTAAGTTTTTGAAGTGTTCTTTTACTACAGGTCATAATTTAATCTGAACTAGAATTAGTATTCTTTTATTGAATCCCTTTGGATTTGAGTTATGGGATGCAAGTGTATCATTCATGATTGTTTTATAGCAATTGTAACTGTGACACCTGCTCTTCATTGTCTTTGAGTTGCCAGTAAGTCATGGGCTTACCTTGGAAATATTGCTGTCTGGAAATATTTACAAAACCAAGTCAGGGCTTATTGGCAGGTACCCTTTACCATCACTTTAGTCTTTGGGAATTGAGAAGAACCCCAGATTTTTAGACCACCTTCATCCTTATTCAGGTTTAAGTCTTAAAATTAGTTTTCTTTCTTTGGATGGATAAGGTTAGAATGTAGGCTGTCACTAATGCATTTATGTAAAATTAGTAGTCATTTTCTCCATGTATAGCAGTAACATAAAAATGCTTGTGAAGGCCCCATTATGATAGAATTCTGAAACAGTCCTCAGGCAGGGGGAGCCAGGGAAATATTAGTTTGTAGTGAGATTAATAGAAAAAATTCTCGAGTAGGTAGTTGAAGTACTAAGTCTGTTTTTTCCTGGTTTTCTCCAACCTCTAAAAAGAACTTGATTAGATTTTAATTAAAGCCTTTTCTTTAAAGGTCCTCTGGCATATAAATTAAAATATTTTCAAACCATGCAATTAAAATGTTTTTAACAGCCTGATTACTTACATTGCATTGTTTTGAATAGACATTTCCTTGAATGGAGTCATATTTGAAAATTGACATAAAATAGAATCGTAATGTCACCTATTTATTGAGCACCATACACCAAGTGCCATGTTTAATGCTTTGTGTATATTACCTGAAGTTAGCTAGGAATTACAAATATTATTTCCATTTGAGGAGACTGAGGCTTGGGAAGTCTGAGTCAGAATCCAGGTCTTCCTGACCTCACAGTTACTGGTACACTGAATGTTCACAAGAAAGTATAAAATGTCAAGAAATCACTGTTTCTTGGAATATTTTTCAGAAAGTGGATTCGTAGTGTTTATTCTAGTTCTCAGCTTTGATTTCTGTTGGGGTAACAAATAAGAAGCATTTTGAGCCTTGCTTGGCAGATCCCAGGACTAGGTGATAGATGATGACCATGGTTTTGTCAGTTTCTCTAAGAGAAATTAACTGAGTTTTGGTAATTTTGGCTAGTCTGATGTTTTTAAGATATATATCATAGCATATTTGAATGCATCCTATAGTATGTTACTGGCAGGTTTGTTTATTAACATAGATGTGTTACTAAAAGGTTTGTTCAAACTGCTTTTAGTGAATTAAACTTTATTTTCCCAGTGTCCAAATAATATCAGAGGTAGCTTTCATTAAGTGTCACATAATGAGCAATCAGCTTTTTTTGCTTCTTTACTTCTCGTGTAGGATGTGAACTGTGGAAATAATCTTACAGATTGCTATGGTTCCTTCTAAATAATGCTTAAAATTTTCTTTTGCTGCAGGTTTTTTACAGTAGTAACTCATATTAATGATGTTCTTTTTTTGTAAGGCATACTTAATGTAAATGTAGTTTGAAAATTATTAATAATGTATTTCCCTTTTAATAGACAACCATTTAAACATAAATTTTAAAGAAATTAGAAGAGGTGATGCCCTTAAAACTACTGGTGCTTGTGTAGCTGTGGGGTGTGAGAAATTTGAGGATTTCATAATTAGGAAACAAGGTTAATTATACAGGAAATTGAATATAGTTAATTTATTAAGTAATTTTTCTTTTCATTAGTGCTGCATTCTGATTTCAGGTTTTCTTTGGGTAGGCACATTTATCTCAAGAATTGATGATCATTAAATCTTTTTTTTTTTTTTTTAGCAGTTCAGATATAGATTTTAAAATTCTGCAGGTACAAATATAGGCCATGAAGTTTGACAATTTTGAGTTTTTTGTCCTTTTTCATTATTGCTTTACTATATGACCTTGGATAAATTATGTAAACTTTCTGCTTCTTAGTTTCCTCACCTGGAAAAAGTATTTATAGCTCTTTCATGTTTTTAGGAGATTTAAATGAAATAACATAATTAAAGCTGCTAGTGTAAGAGTTGGCACAGCAATAAGTTTTAAGTGCCAATATTTGGTATTTATACTACTATTGGTCTATATTTGGTATCAGTAAAGAATAGCCTTTTAAAATATAATTTATCTAGCTGTTCCCCTTATCTTTCCTTTGGAAGATCCTACTCTTTTTCATCACAAAAGAGAATTTAGTACTCTGTTCTTTTCTTTAAAATTGCTGTAATTTGTGCAGTATTGCATTGGCTAAAAAGTGAACTGTATCTAGGGCCAGGGATTTAGCTCAATGGTTTCACCACCTCCTGCGCAAGTGCAAGGACCCGAGTTCAATCCCTGGTACCAAAAAAAAAAAGTGAACTGTATCTAAAATTTATTTTGATAAATGGGGAGTGTCACCAAAAGTTTCTAAATAAATGATTTTCCTTTCTGTCTCCCCTTTTCTATAATGATTCTGATAAGCTCAGCTTTGCTATAAATCACTTTCTTAAAACAACACATCTTACTGATAAAAGTGTATTAGATATGTGAATGATTATAAGAAAAGGAAAAAAAGGTTAAAAGCCATCTGAGTGGTAGTGATCTTCAGGTTCAGGCAAATGACAGGTGGCTGGCCATTTAGAGATATAATCCAGTGACAGCATATTTAGCGCTTACAAGAGGGAGCTTACAAAAGTGGGTGGAGTGTCATACCTGAGGCAGCTGAACAAAAGAACTAAATGTAAATCAAGAAATAGGACTGTGGCTCAGATATTCAGAATGGACTAACCAATACAGACTTGGCCAACTTAGGTGGCCAGAATTTATACCAGATTGCAGGCTTACGGATGCAAGACTAGTCCAAAAGTCAGTGGCTGATTGTTTTCAATTCATTGCTATATGGTCTGGCTTGATCAAGATTAGCTTGGGAGTTCTGCTGTGCATGGGGCTTAGGAAAAGTGGAAGCTGAGTAGGTCTTCCACCGAGACTTGCCTTCTTACTCCCCTTGGTCTGCTACAAACCTGCCTGTAGTGAGATTCTTATAGCATCCTCAAGTCTTGAAGGATTGCTCTTAATTTATGTAAGGCTTCTTACTTATTCCTTTAGGAAAGGCCCAAGAAAATAGACACAAAATTTAGCTGCTATTACATACATACATGAGCTAACCTGTTTTTAGATCTAGAAACCTTCTCTGTTCCTATTAACATGCCTATTTAACACACTTGAATTGAAGAATATGTTAGATGTTCTTCAACAGAGGGAAGAAAGTGTTTCAGGTCCTACCTAACTTTTAGAGTGTGAAGCCTTCATCTAGTTGAGTGTGAATCTGTTTTTCCTTCATTTAGTATCAGTTCCTGTCTGTCTGTCATACTGTGAGCTTCTCACTGTATCAAATGTGAACATTTAAAGGTATGTGTATTTTTTGTGTAATATGGCCTCTAAATGCAAGTTTACTAAATTAGCTAGTACTGAAAGACAACTTTTTCTTTAACTGGGGGGAAAAATAAATATATTTTGTGAGAAATAATACATCATTTGCCAATAAGGAACCTTTCAAAGGGATTTTAAGAGTTAGTCTATAGGAGCTGATTTCCTTACAGGTGGTATCTTTTGGGCATCATTATTTAGACTACCAGTGGTATTATTTCTGAACTCATTTGTCCCACAGTTGCTAACTTAAGAGCAGAATTCAGAAACAGGAGCTCTTGCCTGCATAGTTGATGAAAATTGATCCCTTTATTCCTAAAGTTGATAATGGGGTCTAGAATCTACAATCTGTTCCACTCCTTTAGGAGAATGAATGTCCTAAGGACCCATAGTTGATATTATGGCTTGTGTCTAGATGTCCCCCCTAAAGCCTCATGCAGTTGAAGGTGGGGTTTTTTCAGGGGTGACTAAATCTAGAGTGTGTGATTGATTCTTAGTCCAGTGCTAGGCTCAAGGGCACTAGGATTAAGGGCTACTTGCCCTAAATAGTCAGAATAAGATAAAAGGGGGAGAAAGATGCTGTTAAGGTCCTTTGCTGCTTTGCTACCATCTGTCTTCCATGAACTGTTGCCACTCTGCCTAGAAGCCTTGAAACCTCTACAAATTGAGCTAAATAAACCTTTTCCCCTTTAACTTTGAGTGTCAGATATTTTATCTCAAGAATGAGAGAAAAGTAACTAAGACAGAATTTGGTACCCAAAAAGTGGGTTTTTTGCTGTGAAGTTACCTGACCATGTGTCTCAATAGCTTTTGAAACTGGCTTATGGGAAGGGGAAGACTTAGGAAAGATTCAGAGATGCTGGCTAAAAAAGTAGAGCTGAAATGCCTTAGGCCTTACTGTGGGAGATTCTGGACAAAGCTCAGAATATTACAAAGCCAGTAAAGATCGGGCTTAGGAAGTTTCTACTAGGAAGAAGGACTGCATTGACTGTTGAACTCCAGAACATGTGTGCTATGGCTTGGCAGAAAGTTTGTCTGCATTTTGTTCACGTCCAGAGACTTTGCCTGAGACTGAGATTAAAGGTGGCGGACTAATTAATCTCACAGAAAAAATTTCAAGGCAGTCTAGTGTTAAGGCCTTGGCATGGCTGCTGTTGGGGGCTTTTAGATATATCTGTGTTGAGAATCAAGAGCAAAGAGCCCAGCAAAATGATTTTAAATGTTTTGAGTTTGACCAGAAGGGACTCTCCAGTAAAGCTGTCAACTGCAAACACAGAGCAGAAGAGATCTTGATTGCTGAGAAGGAAGGAGAGCTTACAAAAGATAGCCCGAGGGCATCACAAAAAAACATCGGGACTCTGCCCTTTGCAGCCTCAAAATTGCAAAACTGAAAGACTTTGCTTTGAGAGAGCGCCCAGGGCACCATGTTCCAGAATGGCAGCAGAAGGCTTCCACCCAGATTTCAGAAGGCCTGGGAGGCCAGGCAGTAGGCCAGAGAGGGCAGTGTGTGAAGCTATGAGTGTGAAGCCGAAGGTGCAGACTCCCCAGAAGTTTGAAGAAGCCAGGAACATGAATCATCCAAGGAAAACGGCAAGGAGGGAGCAGAGCTGGCCCCAGAGAAGCCATGGGAGCTACAACCACTGGCAGTGCCACAGGGGTGGAGTCACCTAAAGCCCTTTCGAGTTCATAACTTGCGGTATATTGCTGCGGATGCTGGAAATGGAACTGTGAGATTTAATGCTTTCCCTGCTGGATTTTGGTCTTGCTTTGGTCCTATTCCTTTGTATCCCCCTGTTTGTGACTTTTGGAATGGTAATGTCTATTTTTTTTTTCTGGTACCCAGGATCGAACTCAGGACCTTGCGTTCGCAAGGCAATGGAACCACTGAGCTAAATCCCCAGCCGGGTAATGTCTATCTTGTGCCATTGAATGTTAGAAGTGCTTAACTTTCTTTTCATTTGTACAAGACTAAGAGTTTGCCTTAAATCTCAGAGGAGACTTTGAACTTGGACTTTTCAGCAATGCTGAAACTGTTAGGACTTTGGCAACTCTTGGAGATGGACTAAATGTTGTTTATATAGAGATGTGCATGAGTCTTTGGGGGGCCAGAGATGGAATGTTATGGCTTGTGTCTACGTGTCCCCAAAACCTTCTGCAGTTGTAGGTGGGGCTTTCTCAGAGGTAACTGAATCTAGAGTATGTGATTGATTCTTGGTGCAGTCCTAGGCCCGAGGGCACTAGAATTAAGGGTGTGAGTGCTACCCACCCTGAGTAGCCTGATTAAGATAAAAGGGGCAGGAAGGTGCTGTTAATATCCCTTGCTGCTTAGCTAAGGTCTTTCTGCCATGAACTATTGCCCCTCTGCCTTGTGCCACTCTGCCTTGGCACCAGCTGATTATGGCCTGAAACCTCTATAAACTATAAACCTTTCCCCCTTTAACTTTGGGTGTTGGGTATTTTGTCTCAGCAGGGAGAGAAAAGTAACTAAGAAAGTTGATGAGTCAAGGCTATTCCTTGACTATTGTGAGAGAAAGCAGTCATTCCTTATGGTCTCCAGTATATCCCAAGGACGTCTGAGCTGTTTCTCTTAGTTTCAGATGTTTCCACAACTTCTTTTACATTTTTACTTTCAGTACTGAACCAGGGCCTTTGCACTGAGCTACATTCCTAGATATTTTGAGACAGGGTCACACTAAGTTGCCCACGTGGGATTTGAGCTTTCGTGATCCTCTTGCCTCTTTTAGATTCTTCAGCACTACTCATGAATTCTGACTTGTTCAAGGTGCTGCTTTAGGATCAGTGTGGATGATACAGAAGCATGTCCCACATTTTTCCATATATCTGTGCCTGGGCTGTGCTTCTGATATTGGATGTCACTCAGCAGATCTGATAGTAGTAGTCTTTGATCCTGTACTTGGTTTTATGTACCTCGTACTATTTCTGGGGCTGTTACTGCCTGCCTAGCAGTTGAAAAAGGGATGGCTTGGTATTTCTAGACTGTGCTATCCAGTAGAAATATGTGACATGTAATTTAAAATATTCTAGTAGCTACGTTAAAAAAATTTTTTAAAGTAAAATTAATTTTGATAATTTAACCAAATATATCCAAAATATTTTAATATGTGATCGGTATAAAAACATATTGAGATATTTGTTCTCTTTTGTCCTTCGAAATCGATTATATATACTCAGCATCAGCTCAGTACTTTTTTTAGTACTATTAGTTTTTTAATGATTAAAGTAAAATAAAATGCAGTCCTGTCAAGACAATAGAGCCATATGTAATGGGGAAATATTTTACATTACTTCAACGATGGGTTTAAATTTAAATTAATTTAAAATTAAATTAAAGATTCATTTCCTTATCACACTAGTCTCATTTCAGTTGTTCACACTCATCTCATAGCCACGTGTTCTTAATAGTGATAGAGCAAGTCTACAGTACCAAAATAACATTCATATTAATTAGTGACTTTTTTTCTTTGAGAGAAAGCTAAATTTTCCTCAGGTGTTATGCAGTTAACTGTCAGATCTTTCACACCATCAAGTTTGATTGGCAGAGAAATCTCTAAGGGCTCTTTGGCATAAGTTTCTCATTTAGTCATTTCCTGTTTGAGGTTCCCCATTGGCTTCTTTGAATTGGGGATTCATAGTTTGCTCAGCTGGCTTATCTTTTAGTGAACTAGGAAATGACCTCTGTTTGAATCTTAATTTGAATGACCTCCCAATTACTCAATTTTAGGCTTTTTTGCCAGGGCCAAGAGAATAAACACTGATTCCACTAGCTTTGAGCCAAGTGATGGCTTCTGAGCCATCAGCAGACTATGCAGGAGTTTGTGAAACTCGCAGCTTCTAATAGCTGCACCAAGTTCCATCCAATGGAGAGTCTTCCCTGCTTGATCTGAGTAAAAGGAAAGAAGTCATTTCTGCAGCTTCTTTAGTTCATGAGAGAGGGCAAACTAGAATTTTTCTGGTTCTGCGAATGGCTTCAGAATCTGTAATAAGTCAGAGATTTCAAAATGACAGACCACAGAAGAAATTTGCTCTGTGTTTGAATTTGGTTTGAAGTATGTACACTGTTTTTGTTTGTTTTGTTTTGCTTCTTAGTTGGCAGCATCTAAAACTAAAATTCATCTTTTGAAAGATTGCCTTCTAAATTCCTCCTGAAAATTTACAATCCATAATGCTGGAACAGTAAGGATCTGTGGAGCCAACTAGCAAGTGCTTTCTTCCCACCCCTCTCCCCACCGGGAATTGAACCTGAGTGAACCTAGGACCTTCACTGAGCCAGATCATGACAAGAGGATCAGCCAGATCCACTTTGACTCTGAGTGTCCCTTAGATTTTTCTCTTCTTTCTCCTTGTGCCTTTCTCCTTTTCCTTTAGTCCCTTCTTTGCTTTTAAAAATTCTAACAATTCTTGTTTCCTGGGGGTATTTTGGGGGGAAGGAGGGTGAAAGTCAGAGGTCTATCATCATTACTCTTTATAGTTGTACATGTATGTTTCTATTTTGGGAATACTTAAAAGGAAAGGATTTAAAGAAGACTAGACAGCAACATTAGAGCAAAAAGCATAGGAGGACACAGGAGTAAAGTGGAACATACTCCTAGCAGACTTCAAATATATACCAATAATGGAACATTTTTCTCCAGTGCTAAAGATTGATCCTACGGGTGCTCTGTGGCTGAACTCTATCCCTGTCCCTTTTTATTTTTTATTTTGAAACACATCACATTGAGTTGCTCAGGCTGGCCTTAAACTTTTGATCCTCCTGCCTCAGCCTCCTGAGTAGCTGGAATTACAAGCATGCACCTCTGCCCCTGGCTACTGATAAGGGAATTTAATCAACACAATTTGTACATGCATATCTCTCTCTTCAATACACATGTGTAATAATTCCTTCAGGTTGGTTCAGTTTAAATAAGGGAAAAATAATAGTTAATATTTATAGAATCTTTAATGTTACTGCATTAAATATTCATTAAGTATTAAATTGAGTACCTGTCTAGTGGGATTTCAGCAGTGAACAGACTAATTAGAATTTTCTGCCTTAATAAAGGTTACTTTTAGCAAAGAAAATATAATGAGGACTAATAAGTAAAATCTTTACTATGTTAGGTGAGATGGATGCTTAGGAAATGAAGAAAGGAATAAGGACACCTAGTTCTGCAGGTTATTGTAAACAATAGTTGTATCAGTTGTTTTGCTCCTCCTAAGGGGGGTATTAGTATTCCAGCAGTGTGTTTTCTTTTTGCTTGATATATAATTACTAAGCTAGTGCCATGTATATTTTAGGATTTTGTTATAACAAAATAATTCTGATAACTAATTTCTGTATTTAGGAAGAGGCCAAAGTACTGTAATAGAGATCCAAAAATGAAAATAGCTTAAATGAGAAAAAAGTTTATTTTTCTTCTATATTGTTTTCTTCTATATGATTAAGTAGTGGGTGCTGTGTTCCATAAAGAAAAAACAAATATGAGGAGGGCATCCACCAAAGTCTTAGATCTGAGACTCAAGTCCTAAGATTATATTTTAACCATTGTGCTACATTTACATATCCTTTAGCTCTTTTGAGACCAGAAAATGAGCTATACCTTGTATATACTGCAATTCCTAACATATAGTGGATGTTCAGTTAATGTTTGAATGAAAACCTGTTTTATGTTTTTGAATAAATTAAGGTATAAAAATTTGACCAAACTTGATTTAGAGCTAAAACATGTGAAGAAGCTGACTTAGATAAGATGTTATTTCCATGAAATGGGGAATAGTTTATATAAAAGATAACATTGTTTTGATCTGTATTGATGATTATTATAAATTATTAATGATTTGAAGCTGAAAACGGCAGCTTGGAAATTTAGGAAAGTCTACAACTTTATGACAGAAAAAACTTTGTTGAAGTGTGACCATGGTCTTCATTCTAACATTTTTAGTACCTGAAACACTTATACCAAGGTAAAAAAATATTTTTATTTAACCAATATTTGAAATGTGAGAAAAAACTAGCATAGGCAGCCTTTTGTCAAAGTATTTTAAATAGTTTATTTTATGTGCACATACACACATGCAAATACACATAAAACATTTTATAAATCACCTACTCAGTTGTTTTAAAATGATAGTTTATGTCTTAAAAAGTAATAATAAGCTTTTAATATTTATATATTCATAAGAATTGGTACTGAACTAAGAAATGATTCTTTTTTATTGTACTTCGATGCATACATAAACTGTTAATGGAGATATAAAGTTGATGTTTCTATTAATAAAATTATAATTTATTCATAAGTCATGTGGAATATATAATTTTTACGTAAACTGAAAATATTAAGTAATGACACATAAGTTTCCTTAAGATAGACTTTTATGTACTACTTTGTTTCAGATGTTATTTCTTTCTCTTAGGGGGAGCAATATATTTTTAACAACAAGAATCAGTAACTGGAAGTGCAAGATTATATTTAATAATGTTAAAATGAAGTTTTAATCAGTGGAGGTAAGAATGTGACATCTATTTACATTTAATGCACCATAGAGTGGAATATCTGCTGAATTTCAATGAAGAATTACTTTAAGAACTGTGAAGGGTCTAAGATTTTTAATCCCACTCGCAAGCTAACAAGTTAGCCACTGGGCCATGGATGTCGTCAGAAGACTGGAGACTCATAGATCAAGGACAAAGGTGACTTAGACTCACCGCAGTAGCTAGAGCCAGGTGATACCTGCGTATGGGTAGCTTATTTTATAGGAGAGGAACCTGACTTTTTGTAATAGACATCTGACTTTTGCCTTTGAGGGAGACTTTATAGCACAGTAAACAGATCTGCCCTTTGTTCTAGAAGTTATGAAACACTATCTCTGACTTTTAAGACTATACACTGTGCAAATGAGAAGATAGTATGGAACAAAGGTTATCAGTGTCTCTGCTTATAAGATAGGCAGAAATAGCAGGGACTTGTAGAGAATTGTCTTGCATCATTTTTTATTACAAATTACTTGTTAAAATATGTACCATTGGGCCAGGGATTTAGCTCAGTGGTTCCACCGCCTGCCTCACAAGTGCAAGGTCCTGAGTTTGATCCCTGGTACCAAAAAATAAAAAAATAAAATATGTACCATTGATAGGGAGATTTTGTATTTTTCTGAAACAGGAAAAAGATAGAAACCATTGAAATACCCAACAATAGATGAATGCTTATAACATGCTCAGAGTATAATAGTCAAAATTAAAAATAATATTGTACAACTACATTTATTGAGTTAGATGTTCACCAGCAAATTAAGTGAAATAAGCAAGTTTTAAAATGTACATGTGGTTTGATCCCATTTTTATAAAAAAATTGTACTAATGCGCACACGTATAAAGAATCTGTATTACATATATCAGTTGATAGAATTGTAAATGTTTCCTTTTTGTTCGTCTTTTTTTGAAACCTCTTTGTAAATTAGTACTTTAGGTTTTTATAATGAAGGAAAAAAATAGTTTTAATTTAAAAGTGAATAGTTATTTACAAAGTTTTTCTTCACATAATAAAGAAAAACTTTCCATGGATTTGTATGGGGATTGAAGAATGTTAATTTTCATTTTTATTGTGGACTTACCATTATGTAGAAGGTAGGAGGAGGAGAAGAGAATAATTAGCTAAATTTTTTACAGTTACTATTATTTATAGGAGAGAAAACTCAGTTTGTTTTTTTTTTTATCAATTTGTTCCATTAAATGTCACCAGTGGAAACAAATCTTAGAAAAATGTTCTAACAGGACAAATTTTAAATTACAGAGAGTAATACTATTTGAAAGGTAGAGATTCTGGTGCTGTTTAGTTGGATAAGGCTAAGTTAGGCACACTGAACTAATTTGCTTCATTTTCTGCATATTTAGTGTACTCTGGAATTTGTTTAAATTTATTTTTATAAGGTGACATTTTTGTTGTCTTTCTGATTATTTTCCCCCTTCTTTAACTAAGGTGCTGTTACCAGATTTGTCTTCTGGATATAAATTAAAAATGACTGAAGTTCAAGCAATGGTAGAATTCTCTGTGGAGCTCAACAAGTTCTACAATGTGGATTTATTCCAGAGAGGGTGTGTATTTTAATGTGAAAATTGTATATTTCGTATAAGATACACAGTTTTAATGTAAATTACTTTTATTCTTACATAAGGAAAACAATGAACTATATTCAAGTAATTATTTTCTGAGAAATTTTGTTAAGTAGATATCTAGGAATTATTCACATGGATTAGTGATAATGCTGCATGTATTTAACTTGTATTTATGAGTTTGTACTGTCCATTAAGAGGACTGTAATGAAAACATGTAAGATCTCATTTTTACTCTTTAAAAGCTTATAGTATAGTGAAGCCAATAGGTTATACATGCAAAACAGCTAAGTAGAAAAATAAAACATACAAGATAAAACTGCAGTGAATATGTATAGGAACAGAATGGGAATTTGAACAGGAAATCTTTCTGGGTTGGTACCCTAGGAAAATCATTATGAGAGATAGGATCAAAGTAGGGATAAGACTTGGATAGGCAAAGGGTGCAATGTGATCCTTTTAGTATGAGAGCCTTGAATCAAGAGTCGCAGGCCTGGGTCTTGGAAGTAGGAATAAACATTTTAAGAATATGTAGAGAATCAGATGTCTTCTAGGAGAATTACAGAAGCTAGTAAAGAAAGGCAGTGTTTTAATGTCTGGAGAAGAATTGGCACTATGGATTTAGGTAAGCACTGGTAGTTTCCAAGTAATATAAAATTATCACTATTTGTACAACAAGCATTTATTAACATGGTGAAGATTGTGATACATTAGATTAATGGTTGTGTAGCAGAAATAGAAGCATAGGGAACAGTTTAGAGGCATTTGCAGTAACTTCACGTAGAAATCTGAAGGCCATGTACTGAGTGGTGGTAGTGAGCTATGACTAACAGAAGGTGTAGGGTAAGAGACATTTTGTGGGTTTGGTTTTTCTATCTTTTTGAAAAAATGAAGCAGGCTAGCCTGGGGTTGTTCTTAAGCCAGAAGCAGAAGTCCAAGGAAAAGAGCAGGAGATGCAGTGCCCCTTCAGTTGACACAATGATATTTCCACTGTGGCCTCTTAGTCAAGCAGGTCACAAGGCCCAGTCAAGAACCAGGGTGAATGTTTTGTTTGTTGTTTATTTTTTGAGACAGGGTCTAGCCTGCACTGACTCTGTAGTCCTGGGATTGTAGGCATGTGCCACCAGCCCAGGTAGAATGATTGCCTTTTTGCCTGTAAGGCTTACTTACAAAATGTGAAGCTGGGCGTGGTGGTGGATATCTGTAATTCCAGCACCTGGGAGGCTGAGGCAGGAGGGTCATGAATTCAGAGTCAGCCTGGGCTACCCAGCAAGAGCCTATCTTAAAAGAACAAAAAATGAGCTTTCTATATATATGCCTGATGTGATCCTTTCCATGCCATAACCACAGATTTTTTAAAAAAAACTCTTGCTCTCAGAATATAGTCACTACTAAGCAATAAGCATTCTTATAGGATCTTGCCCATAATCTTCCTAAAAACTGTTTGCCAAGCTAAGAATGTCTACTTAGACCCTGCCTGAATCCTTTTAGTGAAAAACCCTGCAGCTATATCTTTGTCCATGGGCATCATCGTATTTTTAAAAGGCGAAAGATTTATACGATCTGAAGAGAAACAGGAGTATCATCATCTTACTTTTAAAATCTTTTAAGAGATGGAAACAAAAACAGTTTATTTTCCTGACAGCATGTCCTGGCGCCTCTATGTTCACTGTAGATTCTTCACGAAAAATGACTGGTTTTTTTCTTTGACTGATTTCTTTCTTGCACAATCTTGTATGTACTTAAGAGCCTTTCCAAGGACATTTTCACCTTTCTCCTGGAAATTAGCTTTCTCTGGTCAAAAGTTTCTTAGGTGCATGTCTGACTTCTTTTTCCAAGTTATGTAAACAGCACGTTTCATCTGCATAACATGAATTCCATATTTCTAGTCCTCTACAATTTCCTTAGTATTTTCTCTCCTTCTGTAATTGAAACCGTGAGTTTGTCCACACAAACACACAACAATTTTAGGTATTCATTGCTATATTTGTTACTTATTCTTATAGAAATGCAGCTATCAGTAGCTAACAACAAAACTCAGAGCTTCAGTGACACTACAGAAATAAACATTTGTATTTGCTCACAAGTCTGTATATCATCTGAACAGCTGTGCCAATCTGGCTAGCTTGGCTAATCTTTGCTGGATTCACTCCTGAATCCACTCAGCTGACAGGTTGGCTGGATACCAACTGTTGCAGAGTGGCCTTGGCTGGGCAGACTCAGCTCTGTCCTACAGTCTTTCATTCTTGCAGCTTCTCTGAAAAGCGAGACAACCCGTACAAGGAGACCTCTTTACACGTAGGGGTTGAGGTTGATACACTGTCACCTCTGTTTCAGTGTATTGGCCAACAGAAGTCATACATAACACAATGCAACTTAAGAGGTGGAGATAGCAGCACTCCAGTTCTTGATATGAGTTACATTATAGAAGGTATGGGTAGAAGGAAGAGCAAACAAATGGCATGTTTTTAAATCAGTGTACAGATTACACTTTGTGCGTTTATAAACAATTACCCAAAGCTAATTGCTGTTTTAAAAAAATACAATATTGGAATTGGATTTGGAGACTAATTTAGCTAGAAAACAATTTGTTTGCTTACGTTACATTAATAAAGTGATTATTTGAAAACCATTAAGTACCATTTGTAAGGTAGTTTCATATCTGCTCATGTGTGTAGCTTCCTCTGACTTATAAAAGTCTAACAAAATATAAATTTATATTATAAAATTATAATTATTAGAATGGTGTACTATAAAATTTATAGTACAGTTTATAAATATTACATGCATTGTATGCATTCTACTGTATAATAAATATAAAATACAAAGTTGCTCTAAGTAAAACAGTATTTTTTTTTCAGTACTGGGCATGGAACCCAAGGGCCTTCACATTAAGCTAAATCTCTAGCCCTGTTTATTTTTTATTTTATTATTTTGGGTTTTTTTATTAGTACACAATATTTACATTCCATGTGTGGGGCTGCTACATGTATGCAACACATTTTAATTCCTTTTTTCATCCCCTTTCCCTCCCCTCACTCCATGATCTTGCTAAATTGCCCAGGCTAGGCTTGTACTTGTGTCCTTCTGCTTCAGTCTCCCAGCGTGCTGGTATTACAGGTGTACACCATCACACCCTGCTAACAGTATTATTCTTTTGACTAAAAAGATCATATTTACTTATATGTAAAACTACTTTGCTTAATAAAATCATAATTATTACCTCTAAAAGTTTGTTTTGACTCAGTGTTATAAATGCTAAAATAATACTATAAATATAAATACTATAAAATACTAAAAAAGGAATAGAAATATAATAACTTATTATTCACACTTTTACCCATTAGCTTCAGTTTTCTTATTCTTCCCTCCAAAATGAAAAATACATTCAGATTTTCCAAAAATAGAAACAGTAGGCATAGATCTAATTTTTTCCATTTCTCCACCTGTTGTACCTCTGTAGATGCTAAAGAGCAGTTCTTTTTATTTGAATATTAAAAGATTTAGGAATGCCAGACTCCATTTTAGCTTATTTTTTATGTGAAAGGTTAGATCTAAGTAGAAAAATCTATATTAAACCTGCAGAATGTTTCATTTTCTGGAGAGAAGAATAGGTATTTTACTTCCATTGGATGGTATGTTCTGTAAATTACTGCTAGGTTCTTTTGCTTTATACTGTGGTTTGATTAAGTTGTTTCTTTGCCGATTTTCTCCCTGCATGATCTGTCACTAAGGAAAGTGAAGTGTTGAAGTTTCCCACTATTATTGTTGAAGGAAGAGTTCCTAGAAAATTTTATTCTTCTGGTCCAGCTCATTTGATCTTTTGTTCATACTTATCTTACGTGTTGAAGCAGATCTTGTCTTAATTTCAACTAATCTATCACTATAGAGTTTGGTCCTGTCCTTGTGAGATCCCTTTACCCTTTCCTTTACTAATTCTTTAATTCTACTTTTGTGACCTGACCATACGTACATCCTACCCAATCTAGGTATTATTTGCAAATTTAATAATTAACATGCTCTAGGAAATTATTAAAGAAGAATAAATATTAAATACTCAGCTCCTCAGTATACACCTAAATTCGTTCTTGATTTCTAATGTTTATTTTACTTTAGGAAATTATATGTATGTGTATATGGATATGTATATCCTCCATAATATACATAGACTTGTAATATTATGATATTAAAATAACGATATTGTAATGTTTTTACCTCATAATGTTTTCTAATTTAAGGTTATTACTAATGACTGTACAGTGTTACCTCAGTTCACAAATGCCTTTATTTGTTTGCAAACAGAAGCATTTGGCAAAATTTTTGAAAACCTCATCAGGTGACAAACACAGCAACAGCCATCTTTCCCACACAAGCGCAAACATGACCGTCTTTTCCAAAATCACAGAACAAATTAAATTTGCAAACTGTGTATGTGTATGTGTGTATAAATCCTTTCAAATAAATAAGCAGATAAAAATAAATAAACAAATGATCTTAACTTGGAGAAAAAACTAAATTCCTTAAACCAAATACATACCTTTGTTTTGTCATAGGACGGGGGATTTAGCTCAGTGGTTCCACTGCCTGCCTCGCAAGCGTAAGGACCCAAGTTCAATCCCCAGTACCAAAAAAAAGAACCCAGTCTTTTGTCATTGTATGGAGCCAATTTTTTAAAACCATTTATAATTATTCTTATATTTTCTCAAACTGATATTTAAGAATAATTTTATTATATTTTAAAAGAAAATCAGTGAACCAATTAGTAAAACTCTTAGATGCCTAATTTACAGGTTGCTGTCACATTCTCTCATATAAAGCAAGAAATACCATATGTATTCTTCTTTTTCTCTCATTCATCTTTATACCTCTCGGATTTCCATTTTGGTTGTATGTCATACTATTTGATATGTAGGTCTGAGAATGTTTTTATCTACCAATAGCAAATATTATGGAAAACTGATGTAATTATGTCAACTTTATTGTTTTAATAAATAAAATGTAAAAATTGGAGCATAGAATATTTTTAATGTTTTTGAAATGATTTCCTTGTTTATTTTGTTTTAGTTTTTACCAGATTCGTGCATCTATGAAAATTCCACCAAGAATTCCCCACAAAGTAGAAGCCAGTTTGTTACATGAAACAGGTAAGCCAAGGAATATTTTCAAGTTGAAAAGAAAATCTGAAGGAAAATTACAGTGGTCAGTGTTTCTTTTTCATAATTCTTTCATTGTAAAGGTAAGGTAATAAATGGTATGATTATAATATTCCTCATAAGAAATATATTTGGGGCCAAGTAAAATAGGCTTGATTATGGATACTATTTTTTTAATTTCTTACAATGAACACATAAAAATGTTAATGAAAGTGCCATGAAAATGAACAAAAATAAAAGTGGAATCACTTATATCGTGTAAGATGCAATTTAAAAAGATACACAGTACATACACAATTTGTCCTATAATTACAAAGGTATTTTATGATAAAATTTTATAATGTGCATTTTGAGAGCATTGTTTTTACCTTTGTTTTGTTTAAGGGGGATAAGCTACTCTAATTAGAAAACAAAGCCAGGAGGCAATGCAGAAAGGTATAAAATAGGTATATTATAGCAGTTGTTGTTTACTTGTATTGTTAGGTGAGACACAAGTATTTAAGGTTTTAAGCTAAAACTAGTGGCCATGTCATAATTAATGTGTCTTTTTCAATATAGTATACAGGTCAAGCATCTCTAATCCAAAAATCTGACATCTAAAATACTTTAAAATCTGAAACCTTTTTAAGCACCAAGCAGAAAATCCTACACTTCAGATGAATGTTTGCAGTTAAAACAGACATGCACTAAAAATATTGTATAAAATCACCTTTATGTATATATAAAAAACATAAATGAATTTTGTTTTCAGACTTTGTATTATGTGTATGCAGGTATTCCACCGTCTGAAAAAAAATCTGACATCCAAAACACTTCTTGGTCCCAGACATTTTGGATAAGAGACAACCTGTGTCTTGTTTTATTTTTTCCATGTAGTTAGTAAATGAAATGATTAATGAAATATTGTAGAGCATTACTATATAAATCTAGTTTTACTAATTTTTAAAGTATTATAATAAGTACATCTATATAAAGCTATATGGAGCATGAATAGTCCACTTCTGTTGTTAAAAAATGCTAGAACTGTTTAGCTTTTTTTTTCTCATACTACAGATACTAAAATGCTAGTTAATGTTTAATTTTGGTTATTTGTACATCATGGAGAGTTTATTCTATCTTTTTGAAGACTCAAAATCCTCAAGGAGGCCTGTTGCTTATGACCAAAACAAGAAAAATAGCTTTGTTCTCTTAAAAAGGAAAAAAGCTTCCTTCTTGACCTGGCATTTGTTCTCATGTGTATATTTATTGTCAAATAGGCCTTCTTTTGTAAGTTTACTTTTAAGAAGCACAGAGGTATTAAAATAACTGATAATACACAATGCATTTAATTGTCCCTGTGAACTTCCTTAAATCTAGTAGAGGAAGTTTCTTCTTTTTTATCTAACATTTTCGGTTGGAATAGATGTCAAACTTTATTTTGCTTTTGAGATAGCAAGATGTTTGAAATAATTTTAAAGGGCCATAAACGTTAAGTACTTTGAAGGACTGAATTTTCTAAATAGAATCAGTTTCTTCTTTGTTCTCCTGAAGTTTGGGGAGAACAAACCTGTGACTGTTAATTCTCAGTAGCTGAAGTTTTCCTCATATGAGGACCTGAGACATTTTTTGAGATTCAAATAATAATCCATACTTCAGTTAACATTTTTGTATTTTGGTTCATTTTGATTTGGAATTAATGAAGTAATATTGCTTTTAAAATGTTTGGATGTGAGACTGGTTAACTCAGGAAAAAATGAAATTAGGGATGGAGAGAAGAGATAAGAATTAGAGAAATGAAGAAATGATAGAACATAGACAAAACCAGTTAAATCTTAGAACATGATTGATTGAAATATTTCCAAAAGGAAATATTCCAGAAGAAAAAACTATATTCTTTTCCTAATTTCAGTTACTGTGTAGTTTTATTTATATAATACCCAAATAGCTCCTTTTTAATGTTATGTATGATTTCTTCATTCTTTCATTATTACTTTTCTGCAAAAAATACTCATAATAAAGAGATTTAAAACTATTACAACAAACCTTTGTAATCATTAGTTTTATTTAGTACTTTTCCATATCATTTAAAGAATTGTTTCCACCTTATTTTTCTAATATTTGAAGTAACTATCTCAGAGGACTCAAAATTTTAGCTTTCCTTGGTATTACAGAGTAATTCCAAAAAAGATTGTAGATATCAGAATTAATAGCAAATAGGAATAATGATTGGTAGACAAATCTACCACTTGAAAGCAAGATCTTGTCCACCCATTTAGGTTTGTATAAAACAGTGTTGGCAAACCTATGGCACATGTGCCGCAGTGGGCTGTTCATCATCATTGAAAGCTCCAAAAGGTTCACCATCACTGGTATAGAAGATATTAAAATGAAACTAAGTGTCACAGAATTTAATTTGGTTGGTGTGTTTCATTGAAAATTATTTGCTTCATGGTAATGTTATAACTTCCTCTTTTTTCAATAAGTTATCTTGACCTAAACTTTATGAAAACATTTTCTCCAGCTCTAACTTGTTAACTGATGAGTTGAGGATAAGGAAAGGCCTTAAAAATAATTAACTTCTTGACTATTGAGTAGAAGGTTAGGAAGGGCGTGAGGAATAAATTATCAAACAGAATCCCATGATTACTTTTCTTACTCCATCATCCTTGAGTGACTCTTCTTGCTCCTACTTTGTGTTCTAGTTCTGCCAGGAACACCTTTTTTGTCCCCAGTTAGGAGTGTATTGGCATCATCAGAGTTGACAGTGGTTCAGAACTATGAGTCTGGGCCGGGTTCTTAGGATTCAGTAATTTCAGTTATGTAAAGTCAGGTGTGCCATTCAGCATTTTCTGACCTTTAAGAGCATTTTATGGCCTGAAAACTCAAAGCAGATGCTAGATTGAAAAGAACACAGATGTCCTTTGTGGCAGTTGTTTTCATGGTATCTTGCATCTTACAGTTGTTTTTCCAAAGCTTTTTGATTGTTTTGACTTCACTAAGCTGAAGTGCTTGCCTGATGTTTCTCTGACTACTTACCACAGTAAGTGGTCTTCAGATCCAGTGACTCATCTATTAATTTGTTGACAGTGATACCAAGATACTTTCCATAGTTCCAAGGCACACAAGTCAACCTTTACAACATTATACCTAATCTCTGAAATCTTAACAATACAGATTTTGTGACATTTGAATTTAGCCTCATACCAGAAGCTTATTCCATTTAATGTTTCTATTTTCAGGTGATTATGATTATTCAGTTTACTCAGTTTGATCTTGATTTACTAACCAGAAAAGTGCAAATTTTATTGCCATTCAGTTGCTTCTTTGTCTTTTTAAGAAAGAAACACTCTAGAAGATAGGCTTATTTTATGGATAAAAATAAAAATAGTGATTGTTATTCTCCAGTGACCAATACTGGTTGGAAAAGATTTGGCTTTTTACCAAAATTGACATAAATCAAGGTTCAATTGCTAGGCCAATTGTATGACAGAAATATTACCTATAACCAATGTCACTTAAAAAGTGACGTTATTTTTACATTATGACAATTTGTATATGCCTGGTTAGAGAACTTCTCTTTCTCAGCCTTTTCCTAGAGACTGTGATTCTGTTTTTTCTTGATTATAAGTCCAGATTTAATCATTGTCGCTGCCAATTCAGTTTCTAGGTTCTGATAGCAGCTGTGTATTACTGACTGAAATGCGGATGACCTGATGATATACTAGTATATAAAAAGGAAATAGCTTCTAAAAGTAAATAGCTTTTGAGAGATACCAGTCTATAAAAGAAGCCTGGTTTGGAGGAAAAAATAGACTTCCTTGGTATATAATTGTAACTTATATGTGAAAACATTATCAATCTAGTCTCATAGCATCATACCAGGAAAATTTTAAGAAACTGCATACTTTTTATTTAAATTATAACAGTCAAAGTAGCAACCATATAAACTAGATTACGGACAGAAGAAGAAAAGTATCAAAACTGTCTTTCACATTTTTTTCTCACTTCCTGTCCAAATAACAAACATTTGCCTGCCATGTCTGAAATGTAAACACCAAATATGACTTCCCAAGATCTTTTTTTTTTTTTTGGTACTGGGGATCGAACTCCAGTCCTTGCTCTTGCGAGGTAGGCAGCGGAACCACTGAGCTAAATCCCGGCCCTCAAGATCTTGTTTATTCCAAATGTACTGATGAGTTTTACTTTTAAATCTTATGTAGAATATCTTATTTTTCTTGTTTATATATGCAAAGAGAGCTGCAGTGCTTTACAGTGACCCTGAGCAGTTTGTGAGGCTGTCCTTCCTCTGCCCAGCCCATTTCCATCATGATTACTTTTTCTTTTATGTGTGTGTTCCCTGGGTTTTGTGTCTTGTTTCATCCTCTGAACACCTCTGATAAGTTAAATCTGATAAGGTATTAGGTATTTCCTAATACCTAGTGTACCCTAGAATACTCTCTATCACACTAAAGGTTAATATGAAAATTACAGAGGAGAGAGGTTGATGTAATGTGCAATATACGAGAGGCTCACGGGTGTGGGTCAGACCTAGAAGAAGGCATCTGTTTATTAGTCTTTGAGGCATTGTTTCTGTTCACTCTGTCCTTTCCTCTTTCAGATTTGTTTCACTTTAAAATAGTATTAAGGAGTTCCTGGAGTGTGTATCTTTTTAATATTTATAAATTTGTTAGGAAAAGGTATCCTTCCAAAAATGTTTCATCTCAAGAAATCCCTTCTCAGTATTTATCTTTCTCTTAGTAGATACATATTATTGATTTCTAGCCTTATCTATAACAGTATACTAATTTTAGCTAGGATAATTTCCTTTTATCCTTTGTAGTCTCTTTCACTTTTGTTCTTTAAAAATGTTTTTAAAATCTCCTTTTCTTCTAAAGGCTTGGGTTTTCTTAGTGTTTTATCACCTAATCTTTTTAAATTTATACTTTCATTTTAATATCTTTCACTTATACCACTGTATTTTATTGTAATTCTGCACCTATATGTTTCTGGATAACTTTCAGGGGGAAAAGAGAAAAATGACAGTGTTTGTCTGTGAGTTGCATGGCATGGGAGTTAGATGGTATTTTACAGCTGTTGCAATAGACTTAAATTATTTCCAACACAAGATTATGCTGACAGTGGGAGGGTTAGATCAAGAAATAACTGTCATTTGCAATAACATCAGTCAAGAAAGGCAAAGACTATGGGCTCTGAAAATTGATTAAGTAGAATGCATTCATGGATTTTGACAATAGAAAAGTCATTGCTTATCCAGGGAGGTTGGCCTCAGTTTGAAATGTTAGGTACAGTTTCCATAAAATTTCTAATAATTGTTTACCATTTCTAGCATGATAGTATTATTAAAATGAAATGTTTTTTATTTTGTTTGTTTTTTGTTTTGGGGGGTTGTTTTTGGTACCGGGGATTGAACTTGGGTCTTTGCGCCTGCGCAGCAGATGGTGAAACCACTGAGCTAAATCCCCGGCCCCTATTTTGTTTGTTTTTAATGTCTATCTGTTCTTCCCTTCTTATTCTCTCCTTACACCATAAATAACTTTCCTATGATGTTAGAAGTTTCTTCTGCCATGTCATCCTAATACTTTCTGTTTTACTTTCTTTAGCACTTACCGTGTTATAATTTTTTTTCCTCAGAAATGGAGTTCTACTAAAGCGGTCAAATACCAAGCACATTAAAGAGCAAAGTCTTTAGAAAATAAGGAAATTTTAAATAAATATAGCTGGAAACAGTTCATATTATGTCACTAATCTATTACTGTTATCAGAAACTGAATACTGTCATGGAAAACTCATCACAGTTTTATCCTTCTGTAAACTTTGCATGGCTTATGAAACCTTGAAGTTCATTTGGCATCTCACTTTCCCTAAAATCAGCAGGTTCTTTCTGTCACTGTCATTATCTTTTTACCTGGCTGAAGAGATAGTGATAATTACATTACCATTTGCTTTAGCCTGCTGAAATATGGAGCTAAAAGTTTATCACATTGTACTGCAATGATTTGCTTCCATGTTTTCATCCAAACCAGACTGGGAACTGTGAAAACAGCCATAGTTCTTATTTATGTTCATAGCTCTTAGTGACTAATACTTTAGAGACTTAATAAATTAGGGTTGAATGAGTACTCACTTGTCCACACAATAAATAAGAGATACCAAGGCTAGCAGCTTAACCAAAAGAAATGGAAATGTAGAAGATGGGGATAGGAATAAAATGTAAGTTAATGTAAGTATTTGTAAGCTTCTAATTACAATATGACAAATCTCTAGCAGTGTGGCTCTGAATGTTTGTGTTAGTGGATAACTGAAAGGCAAAATGAAAATAGTCACTTGAACAAGGAAATAGGCCACTAAATTAAGAAGTTAGATATAATTTATCAAGTAAATACTTGTCAATTGCCTATTATATGTGAGATATAATGCCCAGTCCTAAATTAAACAAATAAGATAAATGTGGATCCTAATTTCATGGAGGTATTATCTAACTAATATTTTAAAAGGAGAGTTACAGATTCAAGACAGTAAATTGAGCGTACGCATACTTGGGTCTCCTTATTTCTAAGACCCTTCAGGTCATCTCTCCTTCTCTGTTCTCCCATCAACTCAGGGATTTCAAGGCTTGAAGTTAGGCAATTAAGAGCAGATAATGGGGAGTGAAAGGTAGGCCTGAAAATGAGGGCAAGTGAGGGCTGTAGTGATGTCAGCCATAACAGCTGGAACTCCAGCCCTGAGGGCAGAATGTCCAAATATTACTGTTTACATTAGGCCCCAAACCTTGAGATTTTCTCTAAATAAGTTACCATGAGTCATTAGCACTCTAGAGGAAAGCACTCATTTTTTTATAGTAACATAACAACATAAAATCTATTCTCTTAAATTTTTAAGTGTGCCCTATAATATTGTTAATTATATGCACATTAATATACAGCAGATTCTAGAGCTTTTGTCTTGCACAACTGAAACTAAATACTGATCCCCCTTGTCCCTTCTCCCTATTCCCTAGCAACCACTATTCTGCTTTCTCCTTCTGTGTATTTGACTGCTTTACGTATCATCTGTGAGTGGAATCGTGTGACATTTTCTTTCTGTGACTGTGAGTGTAATATCCCTAAGATTCATCCATCTCATAGCATGTGATGAGGTCTCCTTTTTCAAGGCTAATAATATCCCATTGTGCATATGCACCACATTTTCTCTATCCATTCATCTGTAGGTAGACATTTAGATGATTTCTGCTGCTTGGCTACTGTAAATACTGCTTCAGGGAACATGGAAGTGAAAATATCTCTTTTGAGATTCTGTTTTCATTCTTTTGGAGACTAAGAGGTGGGATTTCTGTGTCATGTGCTGTTCTACTTTTAATTTTTTTGAGGAACCTCCACAGGATTTCCCATAGTGGATACACTATTTTACATTTTCACCAACAGTACACATGGATTCTAATTTCTCCACATCCCTAAATACTAACATGTTCATAATACTCTGTAAAGTAAAATATATGTAATACATGAACCTTGCCTTTAAGAAAGGTCTATTTCCTCCTGAAGAGCTTCCTTTCATCCTCATTTAATTCTTTTTCATGATATTTCAACTCAAATACTACACTGTCAACAGCTGTTTCTGGCCCACAGAGTGAGTTTATCCCATATTATAAGATTCTACAGCATTCTGTCTTCTATTTAGCACTTACTGCAGGTGTAATTTACAGAATTAGATGAGGTTAGAAGAGCTGATTGGTTTTGGCTGATTCAGTCCTCTTAGCTTAGAGGACACACTGCATGAAACAACACAGTTTTTATTGGGAACTGTGTCAGACTTGTTTTGAGGACTGAGTAACACATTATTTTATTAGATAATGAAATAAACACCCGGGGACCCAACCCCTCATTTAAGTAATACTACCAGTACTTTAAAATCCTCCTGTATGCACATCCTGACTTTTGTGTTAAACATTCTTTTGCTTTCTTTATAGTTGTATCACCTTTGAATGTATCCCAAGGAAATGTATGATTGAGTTTGGAAAAACTTGAATATCAAGCACACACCTTGATCTGTGAGAACACTGCAGTATCACTGCCATTAAAAGAAGTCTCCCAGGCTGGGGATTTAGCTCAGTGGCATTGTCCGTGCCTGCCTTGCAAGTGCAAGGTCCTGACGTCGATCCCTAGTACCAGAAAATAAATAAAAAAGAAGGCTCCCACTGAGTGTGGTGGCACACACTTGTGATCCCAGCACTTGAGAGGCTGAGGCAGGAAGATTGGTGTTCAAGGTCAGCCTGGGCTACATATTGAGTTCAGGACCAGTCTGGACTACACAGCAAGACCTTGTCTCAAAGAAAAAAATAAATTAGTTAAAATAAGGCTCCCAGAAGAAGAAAACTTGAACACTCCCTAGGTTATAGTAAGCTTCACACTCAAAAAGTTTTAAGATTCCTTTCAGGGAATTTAGTGGTAAAGGTCAAGAATGAATTGTGCAAAATTTAGAGTTCACAATATTTGGGCTTCTAACGAGGTTGTAATGTGAATAGAGTATTGGATACCTGACAAATGGAATGGACTGATTTGCCTCTAAACTTAATATAACCTTACTCCAACTCTCAGGAGCCTGTCAAAGCATACAACTTCTATGAGGTGAAAGAGAGGTAAGATGATGTAAGGCAGTGGAGGAGAAACTGCATTAGTACAACCTCAAGCCAAATACTAAAAAGATTCTGTCCAAGCTTTTATTCTGTTGAAAGATAGTTAAAAGATGATATGGCAGCAGGTATATTTCAGATGGCAGACCTCAACATACCCATCTTTGGAGACACAAATCCCATGTTTCTTCAGATGTCTGTAGGTCTCCGATATGTAAGCATAACTGAAAGGAAGGCTAATTGGGAGCTCTGAGAGCATGCATGGGTCTTATCTCTGCAGTTTCACTTTAGATCCATTTGCCGGGGAATCTTGGAAGTCAGTATCTGTAGATATTTTTCATTGACTGGTCAGACTTGTGATGTTTAAGGTTTTGCCTTGTGCATTGTTGACAGTTCTTCTCCATCCTTTCCCATGTTTCTGTACTTTTTTTTTTTCTTGAGCAGAGCTACCTGAAGGCCTCTGTTACAGACTGACAGAAGGATGTTTGGTTAATGGACAGCTTTTGAAGTTAGAGATAAGTTAGAGATAATATCTAATCTGAAGCACAGGGTAAATATTTTTACTGTTCAGTGTAATGATAATGTATCTCTCCAGGGCAAAATGATTACACTGGTTTATAGAAGATTAAGGTGTCTTAGAGTTCCTCAGTTGTGACCAGCAACCCACTGCACACATACTGTCCACCCGGACCTGACTCCATGTCACTCCATGGACTTGGGGGAGTGGGTGCAAGGGGAACTATTGTGAATAAGAAGCTCATGATTCTTGCCATGCTGTGAAGAGCAAAATCTTTTGTCTTTGACCTAGAAGTTGGGCCTTCTGCCAACATTTGTGAAACCATGTCAGGTAAGCTTGTTAGCTTGCCAGCAGGGTAAAATCTCTGATTCTTTACAGTTCTTGGGTCACCAGAGAGGACTCTTGTCTCTCCTTTCTGGGTCTAGCTGACAGACTTCTAGAAGCACAGTAGAGGAAGAATCTTTGGAACCTCTACATACAATATATATACATACAATATATACAAACTATACATACAATATATTCAATATTCCTGTGCTCTTATAATCGTGATCTCTTTTATCAGATGACTTTCAGTTCAAAGGGCTTCTATTTTATCCTCTCCAGAGAATAAACCACCAGCCTACTGCTAGGTTGAAGGGGAAGGGCAACAATTTAGTGACATATGAGGGGGAGGGACATAAGAATTTCTTTGTGTTCTTTGCTGACCGGTCACCTTCTCAAGAACATATTGGCTGATGTATTGCCTGATGTTTCTGTTTAAAATTATCTTTCTCATCCTTCTTTCCTTCCTCTGTTTTTTGCCGTAGCACTATTAGTTTCAAACATATATCATTCACTTATTATTTTTAGATGTGCCACCCCACCCCATTAGAATGAAATCTGTATGAGGTCAAACATTTTCATTTCTTTCATTTTATTTTGTATCCCCCCAATGTGGAAAGTATCTAGAAGATAAAAGCTTTTCAGTAAATATTTGTTAGATAAATAAATAAATGACTAAAAGAAAGTTGCTTCTGTTTCCCATGCTCCCATTATGAGAATAAATTAAGAAATTTATTAGTTGTAAGTCATTGTCATATCTTTCTTAAAGTTTTAAATATTGATGTCAAGTAAGTGTATAGGCATCTTTCACTGGAGGCTATATTATTAGTTATTCCAAAGCAGTTTGGCATTATTTCTTATCTGGTGCTGGAATCCCTTTTAGGACATTTGTTCCTAAAGCCAGTTTGGGTGGGGTTTTTTGTTTTTGGGGGTTGTTTTTTTTTTTCATGTTTGAGCATTTCTACCACTCCTACTCAATGAGTATTAGAGTTTATGGGTAGAGCCAGTGGGGTTTGCCAGAATTGGACAGGAAGCATGTGGAAAAAATAAATTAATAAAGATCACAAGTCTAGCAAGTGACAGATCCAGGATTTAAACTCAGCCAGTCTGGTTCTAAAGTCTGTTTTTAATCAGCACACTATGCTGGGATTTTTTGTTTGTTTGTTCTATTTCGCTTTTGGTTTTGTCTGTTTCTTAATGGGGAAAAAAAAGAAAAAAACAGCAAAAAACACTGAAAAGGACTAGCCTACAAGGTAAGAGCAAAACCAGGAGAGGGTGATGTCCAGAATGTCAGGTTAAGGAACTACTTCAAAAATGAGACAATGTGTAACTGTGTAAAATGCTAATTATGTCAAGTGAGTGGGTTCAGAGAATTTCCCTTTGGGTTCACCAAAGCAGAAGTCATTGGTCATCTTCATAAGAGCAGTTATGGGCTGGGGATATAGCTTGGAGCACTTGTCTTGTGTATATGAGGCCCTAGGTTTGAAAAAAAAGAACAGTTATATGAGTCAGTTTAGGTGGAATGGGAATTAATTGTTGCTGTGTAAAAATTTACCACCCAGCTTAGTTTAAAATAATACATCTCACAGTTTCTGTTTATCGGGACTTTAGCTGTAGGGTTCTGGCTCAGGACCTCTCATGAGGTTGCAGTCAATTACTTCTGCTGTGTTCACAGAGATGAACTCTGCAGGATGAAATTGTGAAGCATGTGAATGCCAGGAAGTGAGAATCCACAGGGCTATATTGGAGGCTGGCTACACAAAATGAGCTAGAGATAATGGAAGGAAATAAATTAGACAAATTATCAAAGACCCTTGAGAAGTTTTGCCAGAAAGGGGAGCAGAGAAAATAAGGAGTTTGTCTAGGTACATCTATAGGTAGATATACTAGTGAAGCTTATAGAAATGTTCTGATTATTTTTACTATCTCACATGATAAGAACCAAAGTTATCAGAGACTGAAAATAATTTTTAGCCTCAAACTGGGGAACCCCAGCCTTACCCTCTCAGGAGCTGGGACTATAGGCACATGCCAGTGCACCGGACTACAGCTTGCAAGGAAGTATGCAAGAGGGTGGGATAATGATGAATCATGAAATGTAAAAGTAAACAGGAAAATGAGGAGTTGAAAGCAACTATAGAGATAATGAAAAGCATCAGGATTCATGGAATCTACTCAGTGGGTCACAGAATTGTTAAATTTGTGGTATTAGAGGAAGTGGAGTAAAAAGGTGAAGATGTGAGAGAGGAAGTTGATTGGAATTAAAATTACAGAGGAATTGAAATCAGGGGTACTGTAACAGTCTAGGGAGGATCTTAAGATGAGGACTGCAGAGGACTGTAGGGCAGGAACACAAAAGAGAGGAGGAAAAGTACCAGAGAATTCAGACCTCAGGTTTATCAACATTGTTGTTGCATTCACCAAGAGAAGTGCCCAAAGTAGTTGGACAAAGTAACCTTGAGTTAATAAATAAAACTTTGAAGAAATGAGGCTTCTAGGAATTTGTAGAGACTGTAGAAATGGGTAAGGTGGTCAGTGGTATTATGCTGTCTAGTGACCTGAGACTCAAAGCTCATAGTAGAGGTGATTATAGGGGAGACAAAACTATTCAAAAGCATCAGTAAGGAACAGGGTTACTCCAGACCTGGTAGGAGAGAGAGTGTGAAAAAAGAGACCTACTTGAGAGAAGCAGCATCCGCAAGGTAGAGCAGTAGGAAAATCTCTACTTCTTAAGGCCATCAGTTCCAATTTTGCATTATCTACTTTTTATTGAGGAAAATGTCTTCCCCCTTTCAGTTCTTCTCTAAAATACAGCTCAAAAGTTGAGCTTCTAATGTACTTGGTCTCCCATAAGTACATAAATATTTTGAAATGTCTCAAGCTTACAGGAAAGCTGCAAGCATGGTATAAAGAACATTTTTTATTCTTAATATATTTTCTTTTTGATCAATCTCTTATATGGGCCAGTCTCCTCCTATCTGCTGTCTTTGCTTCTCTACCATGGGTCTTTTTGTGCTACTTGAGCTTTACCTCGTGCTACATTACTCCCCTCATGTGGACCCCTCTCTCACCTTTCTCAGCTCTTTACCTCGCTAAAGTATTTTTCTCAGAGGTCATTATGCTGGCATGTTCTCCCACTTCAATTAGACTCCAGTAGAGTCTGTTAGGCTGCCACTATTATCTCCTCCACCCGCATTCCCAAGTGGAAGTCTTTTCTGTCTCTTTTGGACTCCTACTCTGTTTCTTACTTCATGGTGTTGCTGGAAGATATGGTTATAAAAATATGACAGTAGGCTGACTGTTGCAGTGACCTGATGTCCTTGAACCAGAGACAGAACAAACCTACAGATTAAGGACATAGTTTTCCACGACTGCCCCTCACTTCAGATACTACTACAAGTTCAGTGGTCTGCAAGGTGTCCACTGGCAACAGATTTAGTGGTTCCCTTACATGCGTGATAATTCACTGGAACAATTTACTGTGTCCCAGAAAGTACTATATGTGTTACAGTTTTATTATTGGAAAAGTACAAATCAGAACCAGTCCAATAAAAAGGTACATAGGTTTGGTCTGGAAAGATCTCAGATGTGAAGATTTTATTGTTTTCTTCCTGTGAAGCTAGGATGTGTTACCACCACCAGTATGTTAAAATAAGCAGTATTACCAGCTGTGGAAGCTCATCCAGACTTCAGTGTCCATTGGTTTTAACTGATGTTTCATCACGGAGCCATGAATCATTCCCCACATGACTCACATCTCCAGGCCTCTTCCCCTCCCTGGATGTTGGGCTCATCTCACATGACAGGACGCCCAGTTCTCTGACCATGTGGATAATCCTCATCAAAGTTTGTCTGGCCCCATCCTGTGGCATCTGTGTAACATTAGCTCTGTGAATGCCCACCACCCAGCACCAAGTTACCATAAGCTATCTGGACTCACCAAGAACTGCATCTGCTTCCCAGAAACTGGGGACACAGACCAAATTCTTTATTCTAGGGTTTGAAGTTACCTCTCAACAACCAATACAAAGACCAACTAAATTTACTTTTCAGCTGTAGAAAATGAAATTGTGTTTTCCTGTGGTATACAGATCAATTCTTTGCTCAAAGATAACTATCTTGAGATTTCCTCAGTTACCTTTCAGACTTATATGTTGTGACAGTTTTATAATGGTTGTAATCTACATATTCAGTTTTTGTCATAGAGATTAACAAACTTTCAGAAATGTTCTAATATATCTGTAGAAAATGGTAATGACAATGGAGGATTATAATCAAACAGTATTTTAAAATAAAAAATATTTATTGTACTATTATATTTTATCTTCACCCTCTCAGTTACCTGTCTTATCTGTTTTAGGTATGACTTTAGCCTTCCCAGCTTCAGTTCATGATTCTCTGATTTGCAGTAAAACATTTCAAATTCTGTACAAAAATGAAGAAGTTGTTTTAAATGATGTTATGATCTTCAAAGTTAAAATGTTGTTGGATGAAAGAAAGGTAAACATCTCTTCATACATATTTAGATAACTTTTTATAAATATTCAGAAAGAATCTCATATTATAATTTCCCTTCAGATTGAAGAAACCCTCCAGGAAATGAGTTTTCTATTATCCTTGGATCTGCACTTCACAGATGGAGATTATTCGTAAGTGGGCCATTCAAACAATTAAAAACTCTTCAGCTTCTCTTTATTGTCATTTATTTTGAAGTGCTTCTGTTTGCTGGGAGAGTCTTATGACAAGGGTTTAGGTTGCTCTTTTGTGCCCAAGCTGATTCCATGAAGTCCAAGTAACAAAATCGGATAAATAAAAGGAATATGAAACAATTTCCTAGACTCTAGAAATTGCACAGTTGATATAATACCGCAATTGATATAATGAGACATGGAAATATACCTGAATTCTTTTCTACTGTATCATTGGCAATTTCTTCTGAGTAGCCTGAGTTATGTCTTCAGGTGGGATTTTGTTGGTGCTCTGAGAATTGTCAAGACTAAGAACTCTTAGAGTCTTGAGGAAGTTTTAGGACTATCTCTACCCAGTACTTGCCCACACACCTGGACTCACAGTCATACATATTAGAGACAAATTGTGGTTGTATTCAGTCAAAACAAAAATCAAGGATCCATTTAACAATTTTTCCTTTGGAGGGCTTTTTTTCCCTGTTTCAGGTGAGGCTTTAGAAATACTTCTCGAAAACTATATAAATTTGGCCTACATTTAGGACTAGTCACATTACTGACTACTGAGCAGTAATATGAAAGATCTTCTTTATTTGTCCTCTTCACAATCATAGAGGAATAAGAATTTTAATATGGTAATTACTGACTGTGTGATACTTGTTATACAAGAATCCTGTAAGATTTTTGTTTGTTTAATCAGATCAGCATTCTGTAAGTGAGCTAAGCTGAAATAAGTAGGTAGTTCATTAGTTTTAGGTAGTTAAAATGTATGTCTCCCTTCTTTCCCTCCCTCCCTCCCTCCCTCTCTCCCTTCCTTCCTTCCTTCCTTCCTTCCTTCCTTCTGTTTTATGATAGTAGTGATTGAACCCAGGCCTTTGCCCTAAACTATATCCACAGCCCTTTTTTATTTTGAGACAAAGCCTCACTAAGATGCTCAGGCTGGGCTCAAACTTGTGATTCTCCTGCCTCAGTCTCCCAGAGTTCTAGAATTACAGGGGTGTCCCGCCACGCTCTGCTGTGTGTGCATTTTTTAAAAGTATATTTGGATATAATTTTCATGTCGTTTTAAATTTTTTGCAGGTGTAAATTTAATGCCAGACTAAATATCTGAAGTAAAATTAATCTTACTTTACTGAATAAGCAATGGCTTACTTGTTTTCTGAGCAGCAGTTAATAAAATTTTGTATAATAAAAATAATTTGAAGTATCTTTTGGGATTTATTATAATAGAGTATAACCTGTGTTCTCCTGCAACCTTATTAGAAACTGTACTCTCTATAGAGTAAAACTTAAGAGGAAATGAATTTCTCAAGGCTCAAAAGGACTCATTTTATAGGGATGTTAGTGAAAAAAGGGCCCCCATCATGGACTACTAGAAAACTACAAGTGAGATGCAGTTATTTTCTGTTGATAGATTTCATATTCTGGCCTAATGCAAATTTGATGCTTTAAAAATTAGTCTCATTCTAAATTTTTGAGAAGTACTCAAGTAAATGTTTCTGATAATTTAAATTACTCTGTAAAATATCAGTCTTTCTAGATGTTCCATACTTATATGAAAATACTTTTTTTTTTTTTAAATAGGGCAGATGATCTGAACGCCTTGCAACTAATAAGTAGCCGAACACTTAAGCTGCACTTCAGCCTCTATAGAGGACTTCATCATCATGTCAATGTTATGTTTGATTATTTCCACCTTTCAGTTGTGTCTGTTACAGTCCATGCATCATTAGTTTCACTACACCAGCCACTAATAAGGTAAATTTAACCAGAACGCTAGTGCTTATCAATGTGATGTTTTTCATTTTTATAATGAAAACATATTTTGATCAATGTAACTGAAGTAGTACTTTTTAAATTTATACTTAAATACTTTCATTTATACTAAACTAATAAAATAATAAAATTCAGTTCATTTCATTTATCACTAGATTGATAAATGTCTTGCTTTAGAGATACAGTGGTACCTCGATTCACAAACTGAATTCTCTCCACATTTCTGGTCGCAAACTGAACTGGACAAGAACCTAATCAAATTTCCTCTTAAGGAACCATTGATTCGGTCCTTTCCAACTCGGTTTGGAACAAGAATCATGGAAACAGTCGAGTTTGTGAACCAAGGTACCACTGTATGAAGCAGCCTTTCTTAATTCCAAATGAGTTGACCAAGTCTGCAATCCAGAAATGTCTATATAATATTGTTTAGTCTGTACCTGTTTTTAACAGTGTTATATTGTTATTACTCATTCTCTGTAAAAGTATGTGAATTTTTCTTAGTTGTTTTGTTTCTTGTTTGTATGGCTAATTTTATCTTTCTAACTATATCAAATGATAGTCATTGCTTTCTAAGTCATTAACCAATTTTACGGATTTTTATTAAGCCTTTTTAACTGTCATACACAATTTTACTTTGAAAATGTGTAATATTTTGGATTGTAGTAAGGGCAGAGATAATTATTTTCTCTGGCCACCTCCATAGGGAGACATACTGTCTTTCACTGATGTAAGAAAGCGATTCAGTCGCCTTAGTTCATGCAGTAAAACATGATCCTTGTAGTATAGACAGTAGATTGACATTTAAAATCTGTGATTAATGTAAAAAGACTCCAAATTTATTTGATTTCTAAGCAGTCTACAATTTCTGACATAGATATTCTGATAACTGCATTTAGGAATGATCCTTGAGGGATATGATAGTAAGCTGATGATCAAAAAGCTAAGTAGGTCAGTGTGCAGAATATCCTCAGAACTTATAGAACCCTACAGAGTTTAACAAATTAGCCACAAATGATGGCCCTTAAATGGCATATATTTACACTGTCTTAAAAACTAATTGAGAATGTCTTCCATTGTGTAGCTCCCTATTCTCTTACATAAAGATCATCTTGACCTTATTCCTGTAAGCTACAGAGACATAAATAAAGCTATTCTGACTCTCTTTCCCTTACGTATTTTGTAGTAAGACCTGTGACTAGTTGCTTCTCCATCTTTATCTTACCTCTTACGCTTTTGAGAGGTTGTGCTGAGTTACTAATAGCTTTATAAACAGAAAGATTCTTTTAAATTATTATAACTCCAGGGACAGGTCAGATATACAGTGTGTTTAAATTTTTTAAATGTATTGAAGTAAAAGACACATTGCCATTAATCCCTTTCAAAATAGTCCCCATCGCTTCAAACACACTTATCCTATCATCCTTGCAACTTCTCAAAGAGTTCTAAAAGTCTTTCATGAATCTATTTACGAGGTATGATTAAATATGCAGTGAGTACTGCTGCCCAGTGCCATCTAACAGGAAGGCAGGCTCGTAAAATCATTACTGTGTGTCCTCACTCATGGCACTGTGTGACTTCTGGTTCTTCCCCAAAGTCAAAATGACCATGGCAAGTAAATATTTTGAATCCATTCAGGGCGTCAGAGCAACTATGATAGTGGAACTAAAGACACTAATGAAAGACTTCCAGAACTGCTTCAGAAAGTGGCAGGGGGCCAGGGATTTAGCTCAGTGGCAGCACACCTGCCTTGCAAGTGCAAGGTCCTGAGTTTGTTCCCCAGTCTGGGATGGGGGTGGGGGGAGTGGCAGGAATGATGGGATGAGTATTTCAAAGTGTGGAGGGGGAGGAGTGTTTTGAGGGAGATTAATGGCAGTGTCTCTTTTATGCTTTACTACTATAATGTTTTTTTAAAGTACTTAAACATTCACTGTATTTTTCAGTTTTTAATTCAATTGTAAGCTTTTTTGAAAATTTTGGAAGTTGTTCTTCCAAAAGAATAGATAAGTGTATAGTAACATAGCTGAAATGAAACTTATTTGACAAGAAAGTGGTTTTTTTTTTAACTTGTAACTTAAGTAATATAGAATATTACACTTATGTGAATTACATGTTAGGTTTTACAGCTGAAGTTTCAAAAAATACATTTGTTTTCTGAATCTCTTGTTTTTGTAGTTTTGATTAAAAATCACTGTTGCAACAATTTTTTTAAAAACTACTAAGACTATCTTTATAAAAAAAATAGCTTGGGTTGGGGGATTTAGCTCAGTGGTTCCGCTGCCTGCCTTGCAAGAGCAAGGTCCCAAATTAGATCCCCAGTACCAAACAAAAAAAATTAGTTTAGTTTCTTTCCTGAAAAAAATGTACAAATAGTTTGTGGAAATTAACTCAGCTCCTTCATCTTGCTTTTAAAGACTCGTTAAAACTGTACTTCCTCTTGCAGTGTAGCACTTTTTGCCACAGAGTAGTAGTAGGAGAAAGAGGCAGCTCATCTCCTACAGACTATTTGCTAGAAGATATTTTTGACTCAGAATCAGAAGCCAAGAGAATTACCTGTTAGCTGTGTTTAGGACTGGGAAAAGAAAACATGAGGTACTTGCAACAGTTATGGTTGCTGGTTTTTGTTGTTGTTTTTTGTTTTGTTTTGTTTTGTTTTTTTGCCTTTTTGAGACAGGGCCTCACTGTGTAGTTCAAGCTGGTCTTGAATTCACTAGGACACCCATGCTGGCCTCAACCTTGAAGCAATCCTCCTGCCTCAGCCTCCAAAGAGCCGGGCTCACGGATGTGCAGCCCACACCCAGCTTAGTTGCTGTTCTTTACCAGGCTGCCAAGGACCCTTATATCTCTCTTGCAGCTACAGTACTGCCCTCAAAGTAGCATTGTCTTTCCTTACTTTCCTTGCCTATGAATGAATAGATGGAAAAGGAAAGGGTGAGGAAAAGCTTTTCCGGGCAGTGTGCTGATGAAGGAGTAATGTCCACAGGTAACAGTCTTCACTCTTTCTGCTTCAACAAGCTTCTCCTGAAGTTGGGCTTGTAATTCCCTACACAAATTGAAAAATTTTAATCTATAACATTATCTTTTTAAAATAGTTTTATTTAAAATAATTTCTGTCATCAACTCTAGACATTGCAGCAATTATTTAAGTAGATTTAGGATTTCTTCACTGTTGTTTAACAATTTCTAATATTTGAATTTTTCAAAGTGCAACTTCTGTGACTCAATTCTGAAAAACACATTAAAGCAAGTGCAACTCACCATGGACTTGTGACTGTCTCTTTTGCTGGGATATAGATATTTTAAGATATTTAAGACTCTATGCTCATGGCAAACGAGTTACTTTTATGTCCTTTCCCTTGTACCAAACTTTCAAACAGTCCAAATTCTCAAGCGAATATGCTTTTTAATTCTCCAAAATTTATGTAATACTAATTGTAATATAAATATTCACAGAAGTAATTAATTAACATGTGACTGAGTGGTGCCATGAAGCACTTTTAAAATTATTTTAATAAAGTTCACAGCCTTTAGTGAAGAGGATTAAAGAATTACCTTATTTTTCACGAATAGAGATATCAGGCAGGTTTTTTTCTACATTTTAAGTATAATGTCTTTATTTTTATAAATAGTATTTATATTTGATTATTAACATTTTAACTTTGATAACTAGTTCTGGCAGATAAGTATTTCCAAATTAAAATGTGACTGTCATTTCTCATTTAGCTGCTCTGGAACTAACCCTGTTCTAGTACCATTTTGAGATTTCCTGAAACCCCCAAAGAGAAACAGTTTCAAACATTCAGCCTTAGTTTTGTTTTGTTTTTTTAAGATTTGTTACATTGTTTTATAAGTACTCAAATTATTAAAGGAAAAATTAATTTAAAGAAAAAATTAAGAGTATTTTAGAATTCATAGTCTTGCAAAATCCTTGTTCTGCTATTTCTGTAATATATGGTTTTGTAAATATCTAACTTACATTAAATGTTGCTAAGATATTAATAACCACAATACTTACTCCTCCAGCTTCCCTCGCCCTGTGAAGACTACTTGGTTAAACAGAAATGCACCAGCACAAAACAGAGATTCTGTGATTCCTACTCTTGAAAGTGTGGTCTTTGGTATTAACTACACAAAACAGTTGTCACCAGATGTAAGAACTGACTATATTTTTAAATCTTCTTTTCTTTCTTACATTGATTTTTCCTATTTTAAAAGCTCTTAACTATTTTATCTGTGAATATGATGTTTCTTTCGTTTATTATTTGAGCTTAGCAACTTACAGCTATAATTAAATATGAGCAAAATGGGTAATTCCACTTAATATTATGAAAACTAACTCGATATTTCAAAATTTAACACTTAGTGAATAGAGATCTTTGATAGATGGTGCCTTTGTAAAACTTCTTTTGGTCACCACTTGCTCCCGTAATAGAACTGTTAAAATCATTTCAAAGCGGGGCTGGGTATTTAGCTCAGTGGTTCCGGTGCCTGCCTCCCAAGTACAAGGGCCCAAGTTCGATCCCCAGTACAAAAAAAAGAAATCATTTCAAAGGAGCTTTTAAAGAATAGGCCAGGCAGAATGGTGCACATGCCTGTAATCTCATTACTCGGGAGCTGAGGGAGGCTGAGGTGGGAGGATCGTGGTGAGTTCAAGGTCAGCCTGGGCTACATAGTGAGTTCAAGGCCAGTCTGAACTGCATAGCTAGACCCTGTCTCAAAAGAACAAAAAGAAAAGAACAGTGGCCAGAGTTGAGACCCACGTAGAGAAGTACAGGTCTAGACATTACTGTCAAAGGAAGAGGAGCTTATATTAAACAAGCAGAGGATCTGTGCTGCAGCCCAAATATGAATCTCATGTTACCACACATCATCATTCAATCTGCTTGTTTCTGATTTAAACTGTGGTTTAAATCGCTTTATATAAGTCACAGCTTATTTATATACTTGTATAAAAACCTGTAAATATTGCTAAATCTCTTATATATTTTAAAATAAGTTTTGGGCAAAGGTTCAGATAGTTTTAAAGTCTTTCCAAGTGTCAAGTGTAATACTTTTAGATTTGGGGTTGCTAACACTTCATATTCCCAATCTATTCTTTGTTTAGGGCTGCAGTTTCATCATTGCTGATTCCTTCCTCCATCATGCCTACCGTTTTCATTATACCCTTTGTGCCATTTTGCTGCTAGCCTTCAAGGGATTGCACAACTACTTCATTACGGTAACGGAAGAGATTCCCTCTTGTCAGAAACTAGAACTGGGTATGTTAAAAGTGGCCAGGCCTGTCCTATGGTTCACGTCATTCTCTTCAATCTTCTATTGCTAGTTACCAGCTTTGCTGTACTTCTTGTATACTAAAACTAAAATGTTTATAGGGTTTACTTTTATTTCTCTCTCAATCTCTTCTTTTTTAACCTCGATAATCACTTTTTGCAATTTAAAACTTACCATACTGAGAAATAGCTTTTTGGTGGTAAATTTGAAATGAGTCTTTTGATAGAATTTTTTTTAAAATGACAAGCCAATATATGACTCCCCTTAAAATATAATCAGAAAGCAAATATAATTATCTATAGAATAGTAGGAAGGTAAATTAAATCTATACTTACAAATATTTGACAGTCTAAGCAGATTATAGGTTCTTGGAACAACTTTATGTACATTTGATTTTAAGTTACCTCAGATCTGTACTCCTTTTATATCACTTCAAGGAACAACATATTCAGTGTTTTAACATTTTAAAAATTGCTTAAGTCTTTTAAAAGTCAAGCTGTGGTTTCAACCCATGAGGAATACTATATCTGCATATATATTATAAACATATTTCTTAGATTTTGTATAGCATTTTTAGTTTGCAGAACATTTTAACATATATTATTTTACAGAAGATAAATTATTGGAAAAATAAATCTTATTCAGACTTTTTGTGGTAGCTTTATAAGCTTTTATTTTCAAATATCAGCTCATGAAAAAGTACATGTAAGCCAGGCATAGTGACATACACCTATAATCCCAGCATTCAGGAGGCTGGAGCGGGAGGATCACCATGAGTTTGAGCCCAGCCTGGGCTGCATAGTGAATTCCAGGCCAGCTTGCACTACATAATGAGACCCTGTCTCACACACACAAAAAAAGTACATGAATTATCTCTTCAGAATAATTATTATCATTGTATATTTGAATGAGGCAGAAAAAATTTTAAATTTATTTAGTCTATTTTGCTATATATTTCTTTGTCTTACAAAGATCTCAGTATTTTAACAAATTGATGCATTCTCAAAATTGTCACTGTTATTAAAGTTCTTCAGTTTGAAACTAATTAGGCTCTTTGTGTAATTGTCAGCTTGGGGTTCCAAAATTGCAGGAAGTTTAAGGATTTGTATACCACCTCGGTTCAGCTCTAAAGAAAAGTTCATTGCTATATCTCTGCCTACCCGGGACCACTCTTGTGGTCTAATTAGTTTTTTCTTTTCTTTTCTTTGACTTTTATTAGTACGTTTGCAGTACATAATGATTAAATTCACTGTAGGGAATTGATACATAATACATGGATTTGATTCATTCCATTTAGCCAGTGGAGTCCACGTTTCACTTGACTAGATAAAGGTATCACTAAACTAACAATTTAGAATCCTTGATTCAGTAATCCCAGTGTGTATGCAGATACACAAGCAATAGGAAAATGAATTTATATTTTATTAACCATGTATTCTTTCTTAGAACAAAAAAACAGTTACGTGAAAGAATAACCTTTTAATTATTCTCTGAAACATTCTCTTTTTTTCTTTGCTATTTCACATACTTAGAATCCCTTTGTTTTTCCTTTGGAAAATTCTGCAGGACACAACTGCCTCAAATGTAAATTGTTTAATATGTTCTTTTAAGAATGAAAGAATCATTTATACAATAGAGTTAACATGGGTTCTTATCCATAGCTAAGGAACAAATCATGTTCAATATATTTTTTAATTAGATAATTTGGAACTGAAAATATTTTTGTAGGAAAATTATATTTAAAAATTTGATTAGGTTTAAAGGCTAAACCACAAAATTATTAAGTCACAGTATTATTTTTTTTTTGTACCGGGGATCAAACTCGGGACCTTGCACTTTTGAGGCAGGTGGCGGAATCACTGAGCTAAATCCTCGACCCTAAACCACAATATTAATCGAGGACAAGATCATGTGTCTGAAAAGTAGTACTTATGAAAAACAGCAGTATGAAACATAAAAGCTGTATGTAATAATATTTCTACAAGAAAACATTACTGGTTTCAGTATAGAATACTATCATGGAATTCAAGGGCCCATTATGTGCTTAAGAGTGCACACTTGGAATTACTTCTGTCACTTGATCATTTTGCGTCTGTAATCACCAAGTGTTCCTATGTGAAATGTAAGGAGATTGAACAGAATCAATGCAGTGTGTGAGTCAGGAAGGAAAGGTGAGGGAGGACACCGTCAAGGGAGAAGGTGTCTTGTGTTCTGGGAATAGTACTCCATAGTGCGATTCCCTTGGGCTCCTTAGTGCCTGCTGTCAGGCACTGAGCAAGGTGCTGAGGAAAGGATAGGTCTATCTTTAAAGAACTTTGGCTTCTCCTATCCTCTCCTTCACAGAAATAGTAGTCACATATTAGCTCAGCAAGAGGATGGGCAGGAGAAACTTAGCAACAAAACAAGGCTGCTTTGGTTTTAGTATACAGTGTGGGCCTATGAATGCTTTTGTAAAGATGTCCATCTGCATATAATATTCAAGTAGATTTAATGTCTAATATTTCCAAGTGAAAAAAATGCATGAACCACATCTTAACTTAGGAAAAAATATTTCTCAAAAATTAGGAAGTATAAGGGCTGGGGATTTAGCTCAGTGGCTCTGCCACCTGCCTCACAAGCAAGCACAAGGTCCCGAGTTCAATCCCCAGTACCAAAAAAAAAAAAAAAAATTAGGAAGTATGTTTATTGGTCAAATAAACAAAAACATTTCTCAAAATTAAAGCCTTATTTCAAATGGCTTAGACATGTTAGCATTTTATTTCTGTATGTTTAACTTCAGCATTATAATTCATTTATAGTATTGTTTAGCTTCAGGTAAGGGTGGCTTTTATGTTATATACCTTTGGACTTATAGGTATAATATAGAAAATATTACAATTTTTAAAACTCCTGTGTTTAATTTCAAGAGTCAGTTACTAAATGAATATGAACATAATTCCAAATTACTTGCTTAAAATATTTCATCAGAAAATAAAATTCTAAAGAAATCCAGATGTTAATTTTAGATAACCAAATTATAGAAACAATAAAAATATTGGTGCCTTATGAATATATCTACTCAAAATTTGATGAAATAGCACAATACAGTTTTTATTGTTACTTGGAAAAGTATAGGCATTGACATGTGCCTTTTGATAGTTACCTAGGAATTTTTACAATCAAGACTTGTCTTTAGGAGATATTTATTGGTAATATTTTGGCTATTTCTTAAATTTTACTACTTACATTTTCAGTTCTTTTTGTGAATATTAGTTTACTCTTGAATGTTCTCTAGGAGAACATCTTAAAATGCTATTAACTATTGAAAGTAAAAGTATTTGTTGCATATTCTAAAAACATCAATATTGTTTATTTTTGTCTTAGCAAAATAAAATTGTGGACATGGACATATTTCTATAATATATTGTTAACTAACCATCACTATATTAACCAGTTCTAACAGATGTAATGTAATTTTTTATTAGACAAAGTATTAGATTTCTTTCTATATTTAGCATTTTTCTTGAGTTTTCAAATAAGCATATATTTAAATTCTTAAAACAATAATGCCTTTAAAAATTTATCTAAACTCTCTCCCCTCTTTTAAAATAATACTTTGAATTCCCCTTCTGCTTTTTTGCCCTTTTCTTTTTTCCTAGATAAATGATGTACATTTTTTTGATGATATATGTTAAACTCTGGTTTGATTCAAGGAGTTCTACTGGAAATGAGAATGAGGACTCCTGGAATCTAGGTCTTTTTCAAGTCATATAACCAACTTAAGTCTTAGTATTTACACCTAAAATACAGGGAATTGACCCAGTCAGTGACGAGGAACCTGTTAGAGCTTTCATTGATAACAAATAGCTGGCTGTGGCATACGTGCCGTAGGTTTGCCACCACTGATGTAGGTGATATCTGGGATCCCTGCCAATACTAAAGTTCTGAGTCCAGAAATTAAAACATAAAAATAATATTGGAATATAAAATGTTGAATGGCACATATACTTACATAAAAACTACAGTAATATAAAGTAGAATGTACATCATTTATAATTCTGATAAGCTAATTAACTAATTACACTATCAAATCAATACTAAATCTATTATTAACAAGTTGGAAAATTCTAGTACATTCTGTTGTAAAAGGAGGATAGTAACTAGTGCTGTGTGCAATCCTTACAACTAGCCAAGGCCAACATACAGGTCCTATATGAGCGCCTTCTCAGAAGAAAACAGCCAAGAACCCAGAAAGACTCCTGTGTAGGTATGTTTACAAATAGGTTAATTAAATAATCCCTTTTAATTAGTATGAAATTTTGATTTAGTTTCAAATTTCATAAATGTATATTTGTTAATATGTATTCCCGCAACTTTTAAGAATTAATTGTAAAATCAATTTGGTTTGTAAGTAAATTTGGGTTAATTTCTTAATTTGTAATATTGAAATTTTTATTTAAAACTGGAAATGGTAATTATAGAGACATCTTTGGCTTTTTCCATAGTCTTTTGAGTTTCTACAAAGACAACTTTTTCAAAACCATGTGTACTACCAGAATTTGCTGGTTGAATGATACTGCCTTGTTTGCTTAAAGTAATTTTATCTTTGGGTAGGCCTAATAATAATGAATGTAGTTTAAAAACCAAAGCTGGTTTCATGCAGTGCAGAAATAAATAAGAGAAGCATCCTTCCTATTTAGTTTTATGTTTTTAGTCAATTTGCATTTATTGTGTATTGTTCTAAAAATAAATTTAAAAAGAAATACCATCAAATCACAACTATCCAGATACTATGTATTTTAAAGAAAATATTCTGATCTTATTATTTTATTTATGTATTTCCATATTATATGTTAGACTTGTTCTTGCATAGCAGTAGTACTTAATTTACTTTCTGCAAGTATTTGGACAGTTTTTACTTTGTGTTGAGCAGAACATTATATTTACTTTTTTTAAATTATGAAAAGCCATAGAAATTTAAAATATGAATAAAATTAAAACATTTCTCATTTGACAGAAGTGTGAACAATACAAAATAAATTAAAATCTCAGTGTTTAAGTTGTATTACTTTTTACTAAACCTGTTAAGAAAAACAGATTTTTTTTGACAGGAGAAAAGAAGTTTGAATACTTATAGGTATTCTGTTGGAAAAAATAGTTTTATATCTTTATATAAAGTTAGTGTAAAATCAAATAATTCATTTTATGAAATTTTGCTCATTTATGACATGTTTTAACATTCTAATGGTTAAAATAAGGTTTTTATTTAAACTGTTGTACTACCAGCCTATCACTTTACATGTGAGCATTCTAAATAGTTTCACAGAATGATGCTTAATGTAACATGGGCTCTATGAAGAAAGGCCCAGAATCTGGCTGGGTGGAAAAAAAGACTGGATTCAAAACTATATTTGATCCTTAAAATCTAGCATTGTCTTGACATTTTCTGAGCAGAATTATAAATATCGAATAGATAAATGGATGTATGAATTTGGGAAATAAATATACATGTACCTTTTGACCTGGTTATCCCACTTCTGATGATTTGTATCATAGAAATAGTGTATCTGAAGGTATGTACCAGCATGTTTATTGTAGTATAATTTTAGAAGACAAATCACTGAAGGGGAAGTAATCATCATTAGGGCAAAAGAAGACATTATGATGCACTCACAAGGAATATTATGTACCCATTTTTAAAAATGGTTCAGAGCAGGGTAACAATTTCTGTGAGTACAGAAAATATGTGAAATACAATCCTATTTTTTAACATTGTCTCTAAAACTCTTATATGTATATTTGAAAAATGTTGAAGGATATGTTCTAGATTTTCAGCTTGGATAAGAAGAGCCAATCTCCCCAAAAAGAGAATTTATATAAAATAATGATCATATTTATACATTTCTATAAAATTATCATTTATGTCATAATGTGTTGAAATTATGAAAAAATGAAATTACAGTGAAATGTTTAAAATCAGTTAAAAATCCTAGATGACTTTGAAATCATTTCAGTTTTAATGTTTCAAAGTTAAGTTTTGTGTTTATACGTCCTTTAAGGTGTTATTTGCATTGAAGTAGCTCTTACTAGCTATAATACAAATGCACCATTTTATGCATCTAGGCTCCTGCATGTAAATATTAGAAAAATGCATCAAAACTTTAAAAACCTTATTTTCATTTTTAAAAATTTGTAGGTAAGATATATAGCTTACTGTCCAGGAAAAGATCATGAGTAATGTGATGGACATTGAGAGTTTAATGCAGCATTTGCTGCTGCTGTGTTTTACTTTTGGAAAAGCTGACATTAGACATTCATTTATTTGACAGTGAAATGATTTGTGAAGTTAGGGAGCTAATGAGTGAATTTCAGGATGTCATAAAATGTGTACTTTTGTGTAAGAATTATCAATTAAACTTGTTTTCTTTCACAGGATTACAGAATTTTGGTGATCATGACTATGTAGTTATCTTTCCTTTAAGAGACCTCATTTTACTTTTACTTCTAGTTAAAATTAAATATATCTAAAAGTGATATTTCAGTCTCTAGTTCTTTTCTTGTAAAAAATAGTAAGTTTTTCTATTCTGTTATTTTTTGATTCCCTTATAAATGTTCCCATTTTAATTTTAAATTATACATTTCTTTATAGGTGATTATAGCATACATTAAGTAAAGCACTATTGTAGACATAAATTTGCCTCATTTTAAGAATATAGAAAACTAATGTTAAACTAAATTAGGAGCTTTTTATTGAAAAGGATTTGTCATTTGTTTTGATTAAATAACCTATGTTCCCTGTATATTTTAAATGTTTTAGATTAATTGCACTTTAACTTTTTAGGAATGGTTTTTATAAAGAGCATGACATAGGGCCGGGGATTTAGCTCAGTGGTTCCGCTGCCTGCCTCGCAAGCGCAAGGACCCAAGTTCAATCCCCGGTACCAAAAAAACCAAAGAACAAAAAAGCAGCATAGCATGTATGTATATAACACAAAATATTTAACTTTATTGGAAATAACAAATTACAGTAAAACCTAATTATATTTGAATTTTCTGTGACAGTTGTGCCAATCTTTATGTAGTCCATATTTTTTGACAGCATAGACCTCTTGTGAGAATTGAAACATACTATTTAATGATCAAAACATTGAATTAATTTAAGCCATTATCTAAGTAGTTAACATGTTTGTGAAGGTTTAGTACATTGAAATTTAGTTCATTGAGTATAGCCCAAGTAATTTTAAATCTTCTTTTTTAAAAGGAATTTATTTACATGTAATTTCAATGATAGTTTAAAGACCTAACACTGAAATACTTCCTCTAATTACTCTTTACTCCTTTCAGAGGAAATGGATGTAGAAGCTCGACTTACTGAACTATGTGAAGAAGTTAAGGTACTTGGATTTTTAAAATTTACATTATCAAATTATTTCAGAAGTTTGTTTCCTATTCTAAGTATTTTATCTAAGAATACTTGTCTTTTCTTAAAATGTAAAGATAAATTGATTGATCTTTATTAGAACCACAGCTTAGTTCCTCAAAATGCATATTATTCTGCATACAAATGAACTAGTAAGAATAATTAACTGATCAAAAGTACACATTTTCTTCTGTTGGTTCACTCAGTTTCTGGGCAAATATTTAAGACATCACTTAAACTTGCATAGTTTTTATAACATGATCGTGCTTTGAAAATAAGTTTTTTTCTACTTCAGCAGATGAGTTTATGTCACACAACATTTTTCCAGTTCTTTCTTGCTACTAAATTGAATAGACTTTCTTTTTTTTGGTTCTTTTCTTTGCTCCTTTTTTTTTTCTTTGCCACAAAACTAAATGTTTTGACTATTTTAAGTTCACTCTGTGTTCACTCTTGAACAGCTAAATTAACAGAAAGATTCAGGGAGACCTAAATCAAATAAATATACTTGGCTTAGAGTGTATTTCTGTATATCAGTTTTAATGGGGACCACGCTCCTTTGAAAAAGGTACTTGCCTTCTCAAAAAACGGTACATATTCAGAGAATACAAGTAATTTTGTGTACTATCTTTGAGGATTTCCTCACAGTTCAAATATTTTCTTTAAAAAAAAAAAATCACCAGGCTGGGCATGGTGGCACATGCCTGTAATCCCAGCACTCGGGAGGCTGAGGCAGGAAAATCACCATGAATTCAGTGCCAATCTGGGCTACATAGTGAGTTCAGAGCCAGCCTGAACTACAAAGTGAGACCCTGTCTCAGAAAAAAAAAATCACCAATGTTCTTAGAATCATTGCTAAAAGGAACAGTAAACCTAAAAATAATATTTATAATATATGTGCAGTTAATATGAAGAAATTAGTTTTGAATTTGTTGAAATTTGAATAAATGAACTTGCAGAAAAATAATCACTGAGCCTGACATGGTGGCACATGCCTGTAATCCCTGCACTTGGGAGGCTAAGGCAGGAGGATCATGACTAGTTCAAGTCCACCCTGGGCTACATAGTGAGTTCAAGGCCAGTCTGAACTGCATAGTAAGACCCTGTCTCAAAAAAAAAGAGAAATCACTGAAAAATAACAATTTTTCTCGAGTTAATTATCTAATGAGTCAATGAAATTCCCCTTGGGAATTTTAAAATTATAAGTGATTTGAAGAAATGTAATGATGTCTAAGTAAAACATTAAAAATAATATAAATATGGGCCGGGGATTTAGCTCAGTGGTTTCGCTGCCTGCTGCGCAAGCGCAAGGACCCGAGTTCGATCCCCAGTACAAAATAATAACAATAATAATAATAATAATATAGAAGGATTTGTCCGATACTAAAATATATGTAAAACTACAGTAATGAAATGCCATAAATCTTTTTCTACCTTAAAAGAATAGAAAGATGAGTCAGTTAAACTAAATAGCATTAAAATAGTCATCAGTATGTGTAATAACTCAATATATAAGATATCAGGAACAGCGTTTATAAGTAATGAAATTCACTCTATAATATACTACAGAAGCAGTTTTAAATGGAATAGAGTTAAATGTCAAAAAAATTGGGAGTGTAAGCATTAAGATCCTGGGATGTGGGCTGGGGATTTAGCTCAGTGGTTCTACTTCCTGCCTCAAAAGATCCTGGAATATAAGATTCTTCCTTCAGACTTCAAGAACAAAATAAGATACTGATGGTTGAATTTTTTTATAATATAAACAAAGTTGAAAGGAAGCAGTAGATTGGAGGATAATATTTCCATATTTAAAACAGGCAAATGATTAATATATACAGGGCTCCCATGTATCAATTTCTAAAACAAGACCCTTATAACAAAAGTGATACACAATGGTAATGTACAGATAGGGAATTCTTAGCAGAACAAGTAAGCTACTGAAATAATACTGAAAAATAGGGAAATGCAGATTTGGATAAAGTTTTGGGGGATTTTTTGCTTTTCCCAGTGAAATTTCCAAAACTGAAAGTGATTGTTGATCTCCGTAGTAGGAAATGGTGTAGGGGCATTGACTTCTACATATATTGTTGGTGAAAATATAAATTAGTACAATAGTTTTTGAGGTCAATTCATAAATTTATTTTTAAAATATTTATTAAGTACACATTGCATCCAACACAACAGTTTTTATTTAACCTATTTTATAAAAGTACTCATACATGTGCACAGGTATTAACATAAAGAATTGTATTCTTATAAACTCTGAAGTAGCTATACAAAAAATTAGTTGGATGTCTTTGCATTGACATGGATTATCTAACTCAAGAAATATCATTGATGCGTGATCCCAAGTACTGTGTGTTTGCAGAAATCTCTTTATAATATATTAATTGAAAAAAAACTAAACTGAAGAAAAATATGATTTATATATTAAAAAACTAAAAAGCTATGTATTTGATCATGTTTATATGATTATATATAACATTTGAAAGGATGTATTTCCCAAGTTCTTAGTAATACAGAAAAGAATAGCATGAAAAATAAAATTGTAATTATATACATATACATTTTATATATCCTCATGTATATATATTCATGTTACTAATAAACATGTTTAGGTACATATGATTAAATTTTAAAATGTAAATGCACATCATAAAACTTCACGTAAGTATCCTAGGATAAATTTTTCATCGTTGTTGTTGTTGTTGTTGAGACAGGGTCTTGCTCTATAGTTCAGGCTGTCCTTGAGCTCACTATGTAGCCCAGGCTGGCCTCGAACTCATGGCAATCCTCCTGCCTCACTTCCAAGTGCTGTGATTACAGGCATGCACCACCACACCCAGCTACCTAGGATAAATTTTTAACAAGATAAAATAGACAAGAGATATTTAAAGAGCTCTTAAAATCAATAAAATATATAATCACTATTTTTCATATTAGCACAGAGTAGACACCCAGTTACCCAAAAAAAGGCTAATATATGAAAAATATTGTGTCATCAGTTGTCAAGAAAACAAAACTTTAGGGCTAGGGATTTAGCTCAGTGGTGCCATGCCTGCCTCAGAAGCTCGAGGTCTTGAGTTCAATCCCTGGTACCCAAAAAAAACAAAAAACAAAACAGTTTGAATATTCTGATACCATTTTTAACCTACATACTAGCTGTGATTTTTTTTGTTTGTTTTTGGGGTTTTTTTAGTAACAGTGTTTCTTGAGATTTGTTGAGATACAGATTCTCACATGTTGTAGGTCCTTTTCAAAGACTGGTTTGGTATTATGTATCCAAAACCAAAAAGAGTATCTCTTCTCAGTCTATACAAAGAATTAGTCATATTAGATTCATATGAAGATTTATAACATTCTGAAAGCAGGAACCTAAATATGCACCAGTAGAATGGTGAAATGAATTATGTGGCATTAATTAGTTTTAAAAGTTTTACAGCTTTAATAATAGTACATTCAACAAATGTTTGATGATGTGGGAAAACAGTTGTGTTGTTCAGTGAAAATGGCATAAATTTACATATGATTTTAGCTTTTATGTATATAACTCAAAAAGTTGAAACCTGTACACCAAAATGAACTTATTTTCTTTTTTTGCTTTCCTCTTTTTCAGAACATTAAGCAATATTTTGTAATCAAATAAGACCAATGAATATTATAAAAAATGTGTATGTTTAAGATGGAATGTTATTTCAAATATACACAAACATAAAATCTTATTCCTACATTTATGCATATAAACAGTCTTGTCTAACTTAATTCTGAATTCCATTGTTAACCTAAAAATATTTTGATTATCATTCTGACATTTCAGAAATGTGTGCAAACCAGAGGAGTAATTTATTTATACTTGAAGGGGTGCTTTTCTAATAATGAAAATAGTAAAGTTTTCTCTCAGAAACTTGATGCCACAATCCCTAGGAAATGAAATTAATCATTACAAGATACCTAGATAACTTACTTTTAGAAAAGACAGTAAGAGTAAGACTGAGGATTATTTGTACTTTTTTGTAGACTGTACCGAGTATAGTCTTACATTATACAGTGTTATTTAGTCACTGTCAAATTCCCCTTCAGGTCTTTATCTGAACTTCATTAAAACCATCTTTAGAACAATAACACTGCAGGTTTCAGTTTATGTTGTATTTTTATTTTTTTCCTGGACCAGGGATCAAACTCAGGACCTTGCACTTGCAAGGCAGGCACAGTACCACTGAGCTAAATCCCCAGCCCTGTGTTGTGTTTTAAACTTTATGTCAAGAAAAACTTGAAAAACTTGTTAGCTTCATTTATAAAATCGTTTCCTGAAGCGAAAACATCTGTGTAGTGATGGTATGTTAACAAACCCCATATTCATCATTTGTGGACTCAGCTTCCACTGCAGAATTCTGGCATTTGCAAATGTTTTTCTGAGTTTGCCTCAAATTTTTGAGGGCTTTTTTCTTAACTAAAGCTTATAATTCTTCATTCATTCACTTATTAGCTTAGTAAATATTTGAGTTACTACTGTGTATCAGTAACTGGAGTCACGAAAATGAATAGTACATAATCACAATCCTTTCACTTCTTACCAGTATTGCTTAATTTGTGTTTTGTGCTCTCTCTGAGTTAGGATAAATGGAAGCTTGATTCAGATGAGGGAAGAAAAGCCTGCTGAGTTGTAGTTTTGAAAAAGAAGAAAAAATAAGCTGAAAGTACCAGTATTATATGTAATACATACCATTTGTGAATATATTTTTAAATATTTAATACATATTGTTAAATATTTAAGTAGAAAAGTATGTAAATAATTAATATATGAAGTGTATTTTTTAGGGCTGGGGGATGTGTGGCTAAATGATAGAGCTCTTGTCTAGCATGCATGATGCCCTGAGTTTGACTCCCAGCACCACAGAAATAAATACAGAGCCTGGATGTAGCTCAGCACCAAAGTGCGTGGCAAGTGTGAGGCCCTGAGTTCAATTCTCAGTGCAAAAAAAAAAAAAACCCAAGCCCAACCTTGGGCATTGTGGCACATGCCTATAATACCAGCAATCGGGAGTCTAAGCCAAGAGGATCACCACCAGTTCAAGGCCAGCCTGGGCTACATAATGAATGTAGGGCCAGCCATGAACTGCACAGTGAGACCTCGTCTCAAACCAAAAAAATAAAAAGTCAGAAAAAAGTACTTGGATATATTATATATATATAAATACATACACATATGTGCATTGTAGTAACTATGGTGTGTGTAAATTTTTTTTTTAACTTATAGTAAAGGACATTGCCATTAATCCCCACAAAATACTGTGTTGCTCTTGCCACTTTCTTAAGCAATCCTGGAAGTCCTCTTTTGTGAATGTCTTTGGTTGTGCTCTCATGGCTGCCTTGATATGCAGAATCAATTAAAAACATTTACAGAAATTTGTGTTAAGTAGAAATATTACAGTGTGTTTTTACTCACCATATCTGGTACCACGTGACTTCTGGCTGTTTCCCAAGGTTAAGATGGCCTTTAAAGGCAAATATTTTATTTTTTGAAATACGTATAACTTCCATAACAGTTTATGCAATATGTTTAAATTTCCAATACAATATTTTGATGTTGGAAGTTGATCATTCTCTAGAATTCTGATGTCTAATTTTAGGTTAGTTTTAGTTGATGTTATTTTAGTAACAAAATATCTCGTATATTAAATGTTGATTAAATTGTTGAAAATCGGCTAGGGATGTAGCTCAGTGGTGCCACGTCTGCCTAGCAAGTGCAAGGTACTGAGTTCGATCCCCAGTACTGAAAAAAAAAAAAAAATTGTTGAAAATTGTTTCAGTAACTGTCAGTTAAGTAGAAAATCATTGGTCAGTTGGTCTGACTCTATAGACGTTCATGCACATACACATCTCTTTTTTTAAATCATAAATTTGCCTTTGTGTTAATATTCATAATAATATTTAAGAATGCTGCAATAAGTCTCAGGAAACAGGGTTTTTTTTTGTCATTTCAGAAAATAGAAAACCCTGATGAACTGGCAGAACTTATAAATATGAATCTGGCACAACTTTGCTCACTTCTGATGGCTTTATGGGGACAATTTCTAGACGTTATAACACTACATGAAGAACTCAGAATACTGTTAGCACAGGAGCACCATACCTTGAGGGTAAGTTAAAGAAAAATGATGTTAGATCATTTTAATGACAAATATTTATCTTTAGAAATTTCTTTTTAAAATTATTTTTATTAGTACATGTTTGCAGTACATGATTGCATTCATCATGGGGAATTGGTACAGATACATTAAAAAGCCTGATTTTTATCTAATGTTGCTAAATCAGAAAAGTGACAGCTATCATTGTGTTACTCATTAACTCTTAATGTTAATACTGCTGTCTCAGTCACAACCCCTGCTAGTAAGAAAAAACATCTAAAATAAATAAAATGTGAAAATAGGTGTTTTTTTTGTTTTTGTGGTTTTTTTGGTACTGGGTATTGAACTCGGGTCCTTGCGCTTGCGAGGCAGGCAGCAGATCCACTGAGCTAAATCCCCGGCCCTGAAAATAGGTGATACAAGATAGCTCCTTGAACTTGGAAACAGAAACTATAGCCAGGCCTCATTAGGAATAGAAATCAGTAACTAGAAAACTAAATGAAACTGCGATAGTTTCTCACTCTTCTCTTTTCTTCTTTCTTCTCTTCCCCACTCTCTCTCTCCTTTCCTCACCTCATATAGGAATAATACTATAAACTTGGCAGAGTGGGGAGAGTAGACTAGATATATATATGTCTGCTGTAGCCCTACTGCGGGAATTATGTAGAAATTTTTGTTCAGTTTTAGTGTATAGCATCCTAAGAGGCAGCACTTAGAAGCAATCATTATCCTTTTTATGATGATGAGTTCCTTGCTTTTAGTTTTACCATTATGTATGCATACTAAATAAAAGGTTACCTGTTACTGAATTCTATATAAATTAGATCATATACTATATATGCATTCTCTTGTATGTTGCTTTTTTCATTCAAGAATTTGTGAAATTAATTGATGTTTTTATTGATAGCTGTCCATTGTTGATTTTCATTGCTGTGGTGTACTCCATTTAAAGATGCCCATAATTTATCTATACAGTTTCTACATATTTAGATTACTTCTAATTTATAGATATTCTAAACCAAGCTGCTGTGTGCATATTTCCTGGCATACCAGTTTATCTGAAATATTACCTGTAAAAGAAATTACTGAATCTTAGGGTATGCATAAATTCAATCTTATAAGCTAATTCCACACTATTTCCAAAGTGACTTGTTTTCACTCCAACCAGCATTATGTGAAAGTTCTTCATGCTCCACATACTCTTCAGCTCTTGATATTGGCAGAATTTTTAAACTTTCCCAAACTGATGGATGTGAAATGCTATATCATTGTGGTTTTAACTTGCATTTTCCTAACAACCTATGTAGTCAAGCACCACATTAGATGATGACTACACAGATATTCCTCGTCTAATGACCTACGACTGTTTGGATTTACCGCCGAGGTGTGCTGATCAGACTAATGGCCCGCCACTCGGACTTATGATCTGTCTTTTGTTTTTTGTACATTTCTTTACATCTTGTTTATGGAGTCTTTTTTTGTACAGTACATCTTGTTTATACAGTACTATAATTTTTGCTAATTATACCTGACTGTACAGTACTATATTTTTATGCTGTTATGTTATACATTACAGTACTGCATGTAAGACTTATGCAAATAAAAGCAAAGTCATCAAGTTGGAGTTTCCTTTGACCATTTCTTTGTTCTGAATATTGTAATGTACATACTATATACAATTCCTCATTTAGTGACCAATTCATTTAACGACCTAGTTGCAGGACCCAAGGAATGTCTGTATAGATTTCCTTTTTGTAAAGTTCCTGTTCAAATCTTCTATTTTTCTGCAACATTACTTTTTTCCCCTTGATTTAGGATAATTTTCTGTTTATTATAAATTCTGTTTCTTTGTTACATTTATTTAAAAATAGATCTCTTCCTGTTTTTTCCCCGTCTTTCTTGATGAACAAGACATCTTTATTCTACAGAAAAGAAACGCTAGATTTAGACATATCCTTTATTGACAGTTTATGTGACTGTCACTTAAAAATGTGACGTTTTCAGGCATTCTCAGAGAGAAGGCGGCCGGAGTGGCTGTCTCATTTAAGATGAGGCTTTTGCTGCTGCTTCTGATCGTGGCGTCGGCAGTGGTCAGGAGTGAGGCATCAGCCAATCTGGGCGGTGTGCCTAGCAAGAGACTGAAGATGCAGTATGCCACGAGGCTGCTGCTCAAGTTCCAGATTTGTGTTTCCTGAGGTTATAGGCGGGTGTTTGAGGAGTACATGAGGGTTATTAGCCAGCGGTACCCAGACATCCGAATTGAAGGAGAGAATTACCTCCCACAACCAATTTATAGACACATAGCATCTTTCCTGTCAGTCTTCAAACTAGTATTAATAGGCTTAATAATTGTTGGCAAGGATCCTTTTGCTTTCTTTGGCATGCAAGCTCCGAGCATCTGGCAGTGGGGCCAAGAAAATAAGGTCTCTGCATGTATGATGGTTTTCTTCTTGAGCAACATGATTGAGAACCAGTGTATGTCAACAGGTGCATTTGAGATAACTTTAAATGATGTACCTGTGTGGTCTAAGCTGGAATCTGGTCATCTTCCGTCCATGCAACAACTTGTTCAAATTCTTGACAATGAAATGAAGCTCAATGTGCATATGGATTCAATCCCACATCATCGATCATAGCCCCACTTGTCAGCACTGGAAACTTTTACATTAAGGAATTTTTGCAAGAGCAGTGTGACTGACATTATGAAGGCCTGTACTGAAGACAGCAAGCTGTTAGTACAGACCAGATTCTTTTTTGGCAGGCTCGTTGTACCTCTTGGAAAACCTCAATGCAAGATAGTTTTTCAGTGCTGGCACATTTTGGAATTCTGCACATTCATGGAGTGCAATAATACTGTATACTCCCCTATCCCCATTCATCTAGTTAATGTTTCTTTTTAAAAATGTAGGTATTATTACTACTTATAACTTTTCCTCAGTCATATTTTAAAAAGGAGAAATTGAATTACACTTTGTTTTTTTTCTCAAGATGTCTGTTAAGTCTGTTTTGCTTTTTTAAATTCTTGGTTTTTTATAGTTTAAAGTCAATGTTTTGGGGAATACAGCTGAAGTTCCCAAATACTTTATAAAGTTTATCAGACATCTCTTAATTTGGCCACGTTCAATTATGGTTTTCAAAATACTGCTGGTTATGAACAATGCATTATAAGATTATGGGGAGAGGGTCCAATATCCAGAGTACTCTACCAATTTGTGTGTATGTGTGTATGCGTGTGTGATACCAGAGAACTACTACAAAACCAACTGCTTTTTAAATCCTGTTGTGTAGTCAAGTGTCTTGCCTTGACCAGTCTACTGAGTTGAATTAACTGGGCCTTTACCTTTATACTTAACTAAGTAAAAAACTAAGCAGATGTCAGTTAAACGAGAAAGTTTCAGTATATTGTTCAGTGTACCTGTTAAGATCATATTTAATGATTGCCTAATTTTTTTTTAAATTTACAGATAATATCCACAAGGAACAAACTTTAGATTCATACACAAATAATAAGTTCATTTACCATTTTTAGGATAAATGAAAGTCACCTCACTAAATATAAGTTCACTTGAACCTCTTTACAATATTAATATTGCCAGGTGTGGTGGTGTACACCTGTAGTCCCAGCACCAGGGAGGCTGAGGCAGGAAGATTGCTGTAAGTTCAAAGCCAGCCTGGGCTAGCATAGTTCAAGGATAGCATGAACTATATAGTGAGACCCTCTCAAAACAATACAAAACAGAAAAGCCCCCAAAACATTGTTATTAGGTGAACAGAGAACTCTTGTTCAGTAACCTAATTTGTCTAGAACATATATCAAATTGATTGATTGATTGATTTTTTAGGCAGGGTCTCACTGATGTAGTCCAGGCTGGCCTTGAACACTTATGTATCCCAGGCTGATCTCAAACTTGTGGTGATTGTCCCGCTTCAGCCTTCTGAGTGCTGGGATTACAGGCATCCGCCACCATGCCCAGCAAGAATTTTATTGTATTTAATAAGCAAAATGGAAAAAATTTTAAATTTAATTTTATGCATTGTTCCAGAGTTCTAAAAGGAGTTTTCTAAAAGCTTAAATTGATAAAAACTATAAGAATTATTTAACAGAAATAGGACCATAATGTAAAAAAAAGTTACATATCAGCAGCAATGACATACTTCAGCTTCCATAAAATAAAGTAGTAGAGGCAAAAGTTGCCCTAGATTTGTTGGTGGAAATTAAGAGATGTAAGGAAAAGCTGTGAGGTAATACAATATTGGTTTCACCTAATTCTTTAGTGTTATATGATGTCTAACTTTAAACTCGGTCACTGAATATTTACTGAATGTATATGAGATAATGACCCAGATTGTGTCAGCCTCAAGGTGGAACATACTGGGAATTCTAGATTATGGGAATTTAGTCTAATGATTCACTGCAGAAAATTGATTAAATGATTGTCCTTTTAATTAAGAGTGTAGAACTGTTAACCTGAGTTCTTCATACAGTGATAGTCAGTAGATTTTAAAAGTTCCTTAAAAATTATTTAGGTATAATACCATTTTATCTTGTGTCAAACTCCCTATCTCCTGCAAGTTGAATATCTTCTTTAATGTGTCTTGGGGTTCTTTTTTCAGCTAATGGGCATTCCATTAGTGACACAGTTAACTTTTTAGCACATAGACATTCAAACTGGGGCCTGAATGTTCCCATGGACCTGACAGGTCAAACTGAAGAACCTAAGATTGAAATCCCGCTTTCCCTATGTTTGTGTTAGGTTGAATAATTGTCTTTTAGAGAATAGATTTAAGTGGCTTACCCACTGAAAAAACTCAGCTATTTTGTTGACACCCATCACTATTTTGTCTTACGCTTTGCCATATTTAAATCTAGAATTTAATAGAGTCTAGTAAAAAAATCAGTAGAACACATGAATATAAAATACATATAAGGAAAAGGAGAAAGTAAACTAGAGTGTAACTCTTCCACTAACATTTCAAAATTTATTAGTTGCTTAATGGTGTGACTGTGTAGTTTACAAATGTCTATGCACCATATTAATTAAAAGATTGTAAAACATGTCAGCAAATTGGCTAAAGTTATTGAAGTTTTTTGCTGCAGTTATCATTGTGGAAGAAATTGTTATATTAATAAAAAATGGGTAAAACATGGAAAAAAAATGTGATGTTTTCAGTAAATGATATGATAGTTGGGTGTCCATGTGGGAAAAAAATTATATTAAGTTCACTTTCGAGTGCATTAAAGACTTAAATGTGAAAGCCAAACTATGAAATATAGTTAAAAACTTACAGAAATATTACAGTGTTAGTACAGAGTACTTCTAATTACCATTTTGGAACATTTGTTTTATTGGTCCTTTTTGTGTAGAAATACACACATAAATACATACAAATGTACTTTTATCTCCTGAACTATCTGTTAGAGACATAATATTCTTTTGTCTACAAATACTTAAGCATGTATTTCCTGAAAAACGCAGACATTCTATCACATAACTCTTAGCAACTGTAGAAAATTTTATATTGATATGACACTGACATCTAATATGACTCATTTAAATTTTCCAGTTGTAATCAGGTCTTAGATCACTTTTTCCCCATTTCCAGGATCAGATTCAGGATCTCACATTGTGTTTAATTTTAATATCCCTTTAGACACATTTAATTGAGAATAGTTCCTTATCTTTTCTTTGTATTTCAAAATTGACTTTTTTAGAGAGTATTAACCAGTAGTTGTTCAAACGATCCCTCAGTTTGGATTTGTATTATATGATGATTATATTAAGATGACACAGTATTAGTGGGGATATTATATTTTATTTATTTTTAATTTATATTAATAAATTATATTTTTCTAATATTTTCTTTTATCTGTTCTGTCCAAATATTTTAATTTGTTGATGTCAAATATAGAGGAATGAAAATTAAAGTGAATTTTTAAATTCCAAAAAAATGTATTACAGTAAAAGACACATTACCCCTCATTATTCTCCCCCTCACTTCAAACATATTTATTTCATCTTTTTTTGCCACTTTCTGAAGCAGTTCTGGAAGTCCTCTTTTGTGAATGTCTTTACGAGTGATCAAAAATATGATGAATGCTACTGCCTTGAACACAAAGGAAAATTCAGAAAAAAATTAAATGTGTCCACATCCAATTTATTCATCAGATCTGATACCAGTGAACTTCTGCCTCTTCCCCAAAGTCAAACTGACCATGAAATGTAAATGTTTGAATCAGTTCAGGACATCATGGCAGCCATGACAGCCCAACTAAAGATACTTGTAATTGATAGTATCTGTCCTGTTTCCTTCTCAATGAGACACAGTACCCAACATCTGAAACTTAAAGCAGGTGAGGTTTATTTTGCCTCACAGTTCAAAGTTGGCTGACTCCAGGGTAGAAAGACATGCCAGATAGATGTAGAGGAGGAAAGCTGCTCATGGCATAGCAACCAGGAAACAGAGGAGGAAGGAGCTGAGGAAGGAGCTAAGGAAGGAGGTACTGATAGTATAGAGGCAACTTCATAGCATAATATTCTATGAGGATGAAGTTTTCCTGCGTGGAGTAGAAACAGGAAGGTAAATTGAATACTGTAGTCAGAAAGCAGCTAGAGAACAGGACTTTGAGAAGAAGGGACAAAGAAAGGAAGCCAAGACAAAAATCAGATTTGTGGAAATTAAAATGGCAAAGATAAACTTGTACCTAGAGCTTCCCTTTATCTCACCCTATTCAGAATACCAAAATAGCACTTGTTTTAACTTGTAAAGGAGTGAAGAATGGGTAATTGAGGTACTATGAGAAAATGCCCTTATGTTACTTTAACAGGATAATAAGCCTTGCCCTACCATCTAGTGTATCACAAAACTGGGAGAGATATATCATGTATTCTGGCTCCCATTTATGTAGTTCACTGGGAACTTTACTCAGAAAGTGTCTTGGGTACTCTTAAAATGCATCACTAAGTGTACAGGAATCAAAGCAGTCTAAATGTCATTCAGGGTACAGGAACAGATTTGGCTACAGTAAAATATATAGGTTGTCTGATAATGCATTCAGAAGCAGCACAGCTGAGCTACATCATAAAAATAAACCTCCAGGATAAAAATCTCTCCTTACTGCTGTGAAAGCAAATAGTGAAGCAAAAAGACTACAAAGGGACCTGTAAGTCAATACTTGCAAAGACAGTTTAATTTTAATATTAGTTCAACTTTGTATTTGATATCAAGATTCAGAATGTGCAGGTTTTCAGATTCTTGGCAAGTTAAATCATCTAATATTGTTGAGGTCTATAGTCATCTGCCCTATACATTAACATTAGCACATAGAGATTATTGTACATTGAGTAGTCCTCAGTTGCCTGTGTTAATGAAATGATCAAGTGAACTAACTTATAAAAAGCAAAAAGTTTTTGAAATTATACTGAATTCTGTATGTATCAAGAACCGTAAAGAATCCAAGATTTTACCCTGCTTCTAAGCTAGCATGCCTTAGTCTTCCACACATTGATTCATGGATACTGGCAAAAGGCATGAGTGCTCAGGATCAGAAACAAAGCATCTCAGTACCCACAGTAACAACAACAGCCAGAATATTACTTTGGATGCTTCTTCAACCCTCAGTTTCCACACACCAGTCCAGAGAAGGTTGAATTACAGGAGAGAAATTATAGTTTGGGATTCCACATAGTTTATAATGTATGATAAACTGATTTGTCGTTTGCTCCAAAAAGAATCTTTATCTACCAAGACTAAGTAAACCTGCCCCTTGCTTCAAAGGCAGACATATCCATGTCTTCTCAGACTTTTTCCAGTACAAGAATCCAGTCAGTGCTCTTGCTCCTATGGCTTGGAGAAATGCAGCAGATCCATGGAGAGCTGTCTCAGCAGTATTTATGTTTTACAGAACATGCTTTCACCTCAATTTATCCATCAGTAATTTTATTCATCTTTGTTGTTAGTGCTTCCAAAGATGCCTCTTTTTGTTTAATGTTTCCCATTATAATATCACCCATGCTATATTTAATGCTGATTGTAACTTGTGCCAGGTATAATGTCCATTATTAAGGAGATTAATGTATTAGTTACACATTTGGAGAACCAGACTTTTTTGCTTTGTGGTAACCTTATAGACTTTTATTCTGGCCTGAACAAACTCTTGAAAGGGCTAATGGAGTCAAAGTAACAATTGATTTGGCATTATTTAACAGATCTATTACTCATCAACTTGTATAAGTCTCTAGTTCTGTCATACCAAATGTTTATACGTAATGATGCTCAAGCCAAATATATAGGATTGCTGAAATGCCCAGTTAAATTTGCATTTCACATCAAGCAAAGAATTTATCTGTAAAACATTTTTTGTATAAATGAAGTATGCCTGAAAACACAGTTTCTTGATCATGAAGCAAATTAATTTTGAGCTTATTCTTGTGTAGAAATAGCCTGTTGTAAGCATATGGTCTTATTTAATAAGTGGTTTTGTGGTTCTGACCTACAGCAAAGAAATCCAGGTGTATATGATGATTCTACTATTCAGTCACGTAATATTGTACCATATGGCTTATTTAAACTCTTTGTATTAATGTGCCTTTTCTTGATCTATAAAGTGAAAATCTCTTACAAGATATTTCATAAAATATTTCAAACTATAATTATCAGGATGAGAGTTTTTATAAAAGTCTTCATTGAACATGATATGAAAATTACTCTGCCCTGTTTTGCCATCTGTTTTATTCAGTTGTACCCTTCTTTGCTCTTCTAAGTTTATCCTCTTTTTTTTCTTTGAGTACTCTCACCTTATAGTTGCCTCTTTGGCTTTTTGAGACAGGGTCTCATAAGCTGGCTTTGAACCCACTGGTTTTTTTTGGTTTTTTGTTTGGTTTTTTTGATTTTTGTTTTTTGGTACCGGGGATCGAACTCGGGCCCTTGCACTTGCAAGGCAGGTGGCAGAACCACTGAGCTAAATCCCCGGCCCTGAACTCACTGTTTAGCCCAAATTGACCTCAAACTGACAGCAACGCTCCTGCCCCAGCCTCCCAGTTTTTGGGATTACAGGCATGAGCCACTATGCCTAGTTATAGTTGCCTATTTATATTTATTTTAGTTCATAGCAGTAATTTTGTTATTCCCCTTTCATTGAAATCCTGATTGTTTCAGAACCATTGATCATAAACCCAAGAATTCATCTAAATTAGGAGGAGGAAAAGTTGTTTTTTCTTTGTAACTGGTTGAGTATAGAATACATTATCATGCTCTTGAAGAAGAAAAGTTTTGGTATTTCTTTTTCCCATAAAATCCTCACAGAAGGACCATAATAATTTATTTACATATCTTTACTCAACAAACATATACGAAGTATGATTGAAAGACACAGTGAATGTTTAAATTTAAGAATTTTTTACAGACACATTGCTGTTTGCCAGAGACCCCTTATAGTCAGGTTCCAGTACCCACCTACCCAATGTGTGATGCAGGCCTGAGAAAAAGAATACACTAGGAGACAGAACTAGGAGAGAGAAAGTGGGGTGCCAGGATGACCAATGCTGGTGCAACCAGTAAAGGCGCTGGACAGTCCCAGGCACTGACCTTTATTGGCAATCAATTGGGGTAAAGGCAATGTTTGGTTTCTTTGGAAATTAATGTAAACAGCTCATAAAGGACAAGACAAAGCATTCTCAAATTAGGAACAGAATAGACAAGATACATGATTGTAATTGGAACAGTGACCTTCTAGTTGGAAGGTTTTAGTTGTGGGAACGGAATTTGGGTGCGAGTTACTCTGACCTCAGCACATGGCCTTCAGCCAGACTCACTTCTCAAAACAAGCCAGTTGTGGGGTTAACTCTTCACAGCCTGCTTTGGGCATAATCAGTATTATAGTCATCTGCAGCTGTTAATCCCTCAAAGTACTCCTCCTTGCTTCAAACACACTTATCCCATCATTCTTGGCACTTTCTGAAGCAGTTCTGGAAGTCCTCTTTCATGAGTGTCTTTAGCTGTCTTGTTGTGGCTCTATATTTTGATCACCCCTTGTAGGTACCAGGTATTAGCTGCCAAGGCTAATTGCTTTACAAGTGTTAGCTAATTTAAATCATCCCCCCTAAAAAGCCATGAAGTAAACATTGTATCATTCCCACTTTGCAAAAGAAATAGTAAATTTAGAAGGTGAAATGACTTGGCCAAAGATCCATGGCTGGTGAGTGGTGGGAACCTGATGCTTCCACGTTCCATCTGTTTCCCATGCATTTGCAGAAAATCAAAATCAAGAAAATTCAGACTTAATTTGCAGCAAAATGTAGAGAACTGGAGGACATTATTCACATGTTTACTCTTATATGTGGAAGTTAAAAAAAAAGTGAATGTAAGATAGTGATTACTTGAGAGTGAGGAGGGGGATAAAAGAAGGCTGGATTTGATTAGTGTATGCACACTGTATGCAGATGTAGAAATAGCACAGTGATCTCCTTTAATAGATACAGATAATACAAGTGTATTAAAAATAAAATCCTTTGCACTGCAAATAAAAAATAAAGGGACTAGAGGTATGTCTCAGTAATAGAGCTCTTGCCTACCATGATTGAGGTCCTGGATCCAATCCCCAGCACAGCAAAAATTAAAATTAAAAATAGATGAAAGTTGGAGCCAGAAAAAAAAGTGAATCAAGAGATCCAATAAAATAGAATTCCAAGGGGCCGGGAACTTAGCTCAGTGGTGCTATTACCTGCCTTGCAAGTGCAAGGTTCTGAGTCCGATCCCTGGTACCCCCCCCAAAAAAATCTACCTAATAAATTATCAACCTCAGTATGTACAATTCAATGGCATTTAGTCTATTCACAATGTGGTAGAGCCGTTACATACCTTTATCAAGTTCCAGGACATTTTCATCATTCTAGTTAACCAGTCGCTCCTAGTTCCCCCTTCCCTCATCTTCTTTCAGCAGTTAGACTCATGTTATCCCTGTGGGATTTGCTGAGATTCCTAGAGCTACCATATGATATTTTTACCAATATGGAGGAAATGTTCAACTTTTATATCCTCAGATTATTTTTCTGCTCCATTTCTTTCTTCTTTTTCTCTGATACTTTCATTTTACATAATGTACCATTTGATACTCTTGTTTTTAATCAGTTTTTCTGTATGTTCTTCAGTCTGAATAATTTGTCATTTTTATCTTCACATTCATGATTTCTTTTCTGTAATGTCTAATCTTTTGAGCTCAACTAATAAAATTTTATTTTAGATATTATACTGTGCATTTCTAAAATTTTTATTTGGTTTTCTTTTTTTGTAACACTTGTTACATTTTTCTGCTGAGATTCCCTATCTGCTCATTCATCATGCCCATCTTTAGGCCACTAGGCAATTTATTCTCACTGTTTAAGTACTTGGCTGGAGTTCTGATTTCCCATCCAGTATGTAGGAGACTTGAAAGTCATCACCCCATCTAACAGTAAGAAAAGAACAGACAAACTGAAAATTAGTGGCTTTCCGTGGATCTAACACAGAAAGGTATCATAGGCAAAGTGCCATCCCAGAGTTGGAGATTCAGATGCCTAGGAGAGCTAGAGTAGGAAAAATGAAACTGTAAGTGATGGATTTCTAGAGATTTGGTGTGAACAGACTTGAATTTAAAACTCTGGGGTAGGAGTATTGAGGTGATCCTTGTACTTTTGTGAGTTTTACTTCCAAAAGCCCTATCAAGTTATCACAGTGAAAATGAAGGGAAATCTCCTCTTGCTTCTAGTTGGGGATGGGAGAAATGTATCCATTTGAAATGCACCCGTAACATTCTGTCCTTAGCATGTCTCCATAGAAACTGTCTTACCAGAGCCTGACTGACCTGAAGGAAAGGAAATAGCCAACTGCTCTCTCTAGCCTTCCATGTGGGAGAAGGAAAGTACTCAACTTATATGCTAATAGGGAATCGCACATTAAAATAAGACACCACTGTACATCCAAAAGAATCGTTGAAATCTAAAACACTGATAAAAAAAAAATTTAAAAACAGAAACATGGACCACACCAGATGTTGGCAAGAGGTGAAACAACATTCTCATTCACTGCTGATATGAATGCAGAATGAGATTGCCACTGTGGAAGACAATTTCACGGTTTCTTACAAACTGAATATACTCACCATACCATCCACCTGTCATGCTTTTTAGTATTTACTCAGCTGAGTTCAAAACTTAGGTCCAAGACAAAACCTGCACATGGTTGTTTGTAACAGCCATTTTCAAACTTTTTACTAAAATTTGGAAGCATCTGAGATATCCTTCGATAGGTGATTAATTAAACAAACTTGCACACCCATGCAATAGAATGTTATTTAGTGATAAGAAGAAATGATTAAGCCATAACGAGACATGGAGAGACCTTGAAAGCCTATTATCTGAAATAAGTCAGTCTGAAAGACTGCCTGTGCTATGATTCCAACTTTATAACATTCTAGAAAAAAGGAAAACTGTGGTAACAGTAAAGATATCAGTGGGTGCCAGAGGTTTAGAGGGATGAAAGGAAGGAATGAAGAGGTGGGGGAGAGGTTACTTGAAAGTTGTCCATTGCTTTCTGATTATTAATTTCTGTAAACCCTAAAACTGCTCTAAAAAAATAAAGTAGAAAAAAATAGAGACCAGCATGGTAGTGCATGCTTGTGATCCCAGCTACTGAAAAGGCTGAGGCAGGAGGGTTACAAGTTCCAGGCCAGAGCAACTTCGCAAGACCTTGTCTCAAAGTGCTAGGGATGTAGCTCAGTAGTAGAGCACTTGCCTAGGACTTGTGAGGTCCTGGGTTCCATCTCCAGGATAACACACACACACACACACACACACACACACACACACACACTACTATTCTAACACCTGAATCATTTTGGTATCATTTCTACTTCCTAATTTTGAATTATGATTTCCTGTTTCTTTGCATATCTGATACATGTTCTTCGATGCTTAAAATAGTTTCTTTGTGTTTTTATTCAGTTTTGTTTTGTTTTGTTTTTTGAGACAGGTCTCACTGTGTTGCCCAGGCTAGTCTCAAGCTCCTGAGCCCAAATGATCTTCCTGCTTCCGCCTCGAAAGTAGCGAGGACTATAGGCATCTTCCACTGCACTTGGCTTTGATCCAGTTTTATATCTGTTTTCATAAAAAGAGCAATATGTCAGTTTCTTTGCCATGGAGTAATAATAAGTTAAAATAGAAATTTTCAACCATGGCTGTTTGTTAGAATCACCTGGGGAACTTTAAAATTACCAGTGCTGATATGAGGTCAAAGCTTCATAATTTTTCTTACTGTTTCTAAGTAATTAACAAAATTGGACTGTTCTAAATTAAAGGCCATTCTGAAAGAGTGGAAACTGAAACTTGGCCTTTCCTCTTTGGATACCAGTTGCATCTACCTGTGGAAAGAATGCTTTTGAAATTTGTGCTTAAGAGCTGCCAAGGGGGCCAGGAATTTAGCTCAGTGGTTCTGGTGCCTGCCTCACAAGCACAAGGTCCCGAGTTCGATCCCTGATACCAAAAAAAAAAGAGCTGCCATGTAGATTAGCAGGACCTAGGTTGTAATGTATAGCCACTGTTTTCCAGGGAGGAGGCTAGTGGATCAGTGAATTCTTACTAACTTTCACAGAGATTTAAAAATTATAAAATGTTATTTTCAACAGTGTGGATGCAATTTATGCCCTAGAAGAAGGAAAGAGTTATAACGAAATAGTATAGCCATTTTTCCCATTTATAGAACCTCTGGAATATTACCTGTTCAAAACATGGAAGTTTGCATGCTTAAGAAGTTATACTCATCCCTAAAACTATTTGATCTGATATTCTTTCAGTACAACTGAAATATAAATGTAATAAAGTAGAAATTTTTTTTTTTTTTGGTACTGGTGATCGAACTCAGGTCCTTGCGCTTGCGAGGCAGGCGGTGGAACCACTGAGCTAAATCCCCGGCCCAAAGCAGAATTTCTTTCTGAGAATGTACTGGTTGTATATAGTGCTTCTTATTTTAAATTTGCAGGGCAGGGTTTAGGCAGACTTCCGGTTTTACTGTAGTTATAAGCATTAAAAATATATTACTGATTTTGTGTGTAAATATACAGAACATCCAGGATTTTAATCTTCATTAGATTAATTTTTTAAATGTGCCTTGTTTGTTAGTAAGACATCTTGAAACTTTTTAGGTTCGCAGATTTTCTGAGGCATTCTTTTGTTTTGAACATCCAAGAGAAGCCGCCATTGCATATCAAGAACTTCAGTGAGTAACGTTAATATAAAATTAAACTTACTTTTACATATGACATCTCAGATTTTATTAGTGCCACAGTATGCAGTATTTAAAATAGAAAAAATTGAGGGAATTCAGGGTTCAGAATCTCCTTTTTAGTCAAATTGGGTTTAATCTTACGAATTGTTTCACGAAGGCCCCTTGCTTTACACAAAGAAACATAATGTACTTGCGACCCTGCACTGGAAGATTGGAAAGACATGAAGGAACTCTGAGTAGATGGAAATGTTCTGTGTCACGTGTTCATTTGTCAGAAACATACAGCTAGGATTTATATCTTTCAATGCATATAAACTGTTTTCAAAATAAACAAATACCTATAAACAATAGTGTAGGGCTAGGTAGTAAATGTTGAGGTATAGATAAAACAAGAAAGGCATATGTTAATTATTCAGACTGGGTAATAAGTACATGGAGGTTTTTTTAGTATTATTTTGTTTATTTTTATTTGTTTGAAATTTTCCATAAGAAACAGGGTTGTTTTAAAAACTATTTTGTATTGGAAAGTTATCTACCTTGTTTTAAATAGCTATTAATTTTGTCAATAATGCATTAAGTAAAGAAGCCACAGTGGAACAAACATACATACTTTTTTCCCAGTGTTATCAAATAATTTGGGCATTTAGTATTTCTCATATATATATTTACAGCAAATTTGGAAGCTCAGGCAGTAAGTGTAAATATTCACCTTGAAATAACATAAGGAAATATAGGGGAACATAGAAATTAAATAATCTGTCAGCATAATTTTATGTCAATAATTTATCGTCAAGTGATAATTTTCATTTTACTGGTTTTTATCTCTGACTAAAAAATTCTTTGATAAGGTGATATCTTGAAGAAAGATGATAGGAATATTGGGGTAAGAGATGGGGGACAGCAAAGTAGAGTTGGATGTAATTTTTTATTATAATCTGACTTATGAAATATTTTTCAGTGCTCAGAGTCATCTGCAGATGTGCACCGCTATCAAAAATACTTCCTTCTGCAGTTCTCTCCCACCCCTGCCTATTGAATGTAGTGAATTAGATGGAGATCTCAATTCATTACCTATAATCTTTGAAGATAGGTATTTAGATTCAGTTATTGAAGGTAAGTATAATCTAAGATATATAAGCTGCACATATCATTTTCTGTGTATTCTAATATACATAAAATCACTCCCTAGTGTCAATTTTTCCCCTCCAATTTTATTTATTTTTGAAGATATTAGAAAGTTATAGTTAGAAGAAATAATCTTAATCATATGAGTTCTTGTACTTGTTTTAAACCTGAATCTTTTTTTCTTTGGATAAAAGAATTAGATGCACCCTGGATGGGAATTCAGAATCTTCAGAAGTCAGAGTCCAATAGAATGGATAAATATGAGACTGAAGAAAGCTCCGTAGCAGGACTTTCTAGCCCAGAGTTGAAGATCAGACCTGCTGGTGCCTCCAATATTTGGTATACAGAAGGTGAAAAGCAGCTGACAAAACCTCTAAAAGGAAAGGATGAAGAATCAATTAAATCCAAGGTTAAGGTTACTAAGCTCATGAAAACAATGAAACCAGAAAACCCCAAGAAATTAATAAAACAGAACTCTAAAAATTCTGTGGTTTTAGTAAGCTACAAATGTTTGAAAAGCACAGCATCAGATGACCTCACTAAATGCTTTGAAGGTAATCCTTCACATAGTCAGAAGGAAGGTCTGGATCCCACAATATGTGGATATAATTTTGACCCAAAGACCTACATCAGACAGACAAGTAAAAAGGAAGCTAGCTATTTGCCAACTAATACAGAGGGAACTGAACAAAAGTCTCCAGATATTGAAAATACACAGCCAAACCAGTTTGATCCTTTGAACTCTGACAACCTAAATCTTTGTGCAAATTTGTCCATTTCAGGTAAAGTTGATATCTCCCAGGACGATAGTGAAATCACACACGTGGATCACTATCTGGCACCCAGAAGTTCATCAGACGATTGCCATGATCATCAGACAGCTCCATCTTCAGGAGTTAGAACAATTGAAGTTAAGCCCAATAATAAAGATCCTTTCAGTGAAGAGAAGATAACTGTTAAAATGGAACCATGGGCTGAGCTTCGACAAGATGAAATGTTTGTGGACAGTTTACTATCCACCTTTGAGTCCTTAGCCTGTCATGGTAAATCTAAATCTATAGAAACAACACTTGAAAAGGAAGCTTTGCAAGAAGCAAAGTGTCGTTCTATTTGTGAATCATTAGTAAAATTAAGAAGTAATCTACCTGCTCCTTCTACAAAAGAATATCATGTTGTAGTAAGTGGAGATACAATTAAGTTACCAGACACTAATGCCACATATGCCTCATCTAGATTTTCAGATTCAGGTGTCGAAAGCGAACCAAGTTCTTTTGCAACACATCCAAACCTTGATATAGTCTTGGAAACCACACAAGGACAAGGTCCTTACAATAATGAAAGATTATTTCCTCAGCTTTTGATGAAACCTGATGGTAATGTAAAATTTTCATTAGGAAGCCATTGCACTGAGAGTACCAGTGCTTTAAGTGAAATACAGTCATCTTTGACATCTATAAACTCTCTACCTTCTGATGATGAACTGTCACCTGATGAAAATTCTAAGAAATCTGTTGTGCCCGAATGCCATCTAAGCGATAGCAAAACTGTATTAAATCTAGGAACAATTGATTTGCCAAAATATGGTGAGACTAAGAAGTCAAGCAGTATTTTGCAACAGCAGAGTGTTATATTTTCAGAGCATTTGGACAGTGGAACTTTAGCAATCCATTCCTTAAATTCAAGCACTAAAGACCCTTTACAATTTGTTTTTTCAGATAAAAATACTTTCAGTGATGTGGAAAGCATTTGCAGCTCCAAACCTAACTTGGACACTACACGTAAAGGTTCCCAGAGTCCTGATAAATCTACTAACTCTGCAGGAACAGCAATGTTAAATTCAAAACTGATTTGTTTCGGCACTCCTTGTGTTGTTTCAGGTTCTGTTTCTACTAATGCAGAAGTTAGTGAAGATAGAACTGTGGAAAAAAAAAATAGTGATGCATCACATCTCAAACAGATATATTCAGAAGTCCCTACAGTTGAAAGTGAAACTCAGCTGGACACAAGTGACCCTTTTTCAGCCAGTACGGATGTGGTAAAGCAAGGGCTTGTGGAAAATTACTTTGGTTCTCAGAGCATTACAGATATTTCTGACACATGTGATGTTAGCTACAGCAGTTCAGTTAGCCCTCAGAAGGAAATTTACAAAAAGGAAATTAGTAATCTTCAGCAAGAACAGGGTAAAGAGGATGTGGAGGAAGAACAGGATCAACAAATGGTTCAAAATGGGTATTATGAAGAAACAGATTGTCCAGCTTTGGATGGAACAATAAATGCCCACTACACCAGCAGAGATGCACTAGCAGAAGAAAGGCTTACAAAATCAGAGAAAATAAAGAGTGACTATTTGAGGGATGGTATAAATATGCCTACTGTTTGTACTTCCGGGTGTTTGTCCTTCCCATCTGCACCACGAGAGTCTCCTTGTAGTATGAAATATTCTTCTAAAAGTAAATTTGATGCCATTACAAAACAGCCAAGCAGCATTTCTTACAACTTTACTTCTTCAGTTTCCTGGTATGAGAATTCGCCAAAACCTCAGATACAAGCGTAAGTAATGAAGCTCAATAGTATATGCCACTAAATATATATAGCACATCAGAAATAGTGCTGAAGGGCTGAATATGTATTTTGTTCTCTAGTTTCTGTAGTAGAAAAAGTGCACCTTTGATTATCTAAAATGAGTGCATTATACCTTTTGATGGACACACCTGTAGTTTCCAAATGATTGTCCCATTCTGTAGGCTAAATATTCCTTATATAATGTACCATTGGTAATTTTATTAGCATGGAATAATTGAAGTTAAACAAACCCCTTTTTCATCAGTATTTCATTTCTCCTCCATTAACTCCCAGAAAAAAAAAAGCTAGGTTTCATAAGTATATTTAAGAAATAAGGACAATAATAAGTAAATGAATAACACGTTATATAGAAATCACTTAAACCTACCAGACATGTATTACCACAGCTAAGTTAGTGGCTTTGAGAATTGAGATTCCATAGACCAGTAAAATAGCCAGAAAAATTAGAAAATGAAATAGGTTTACTAGTATGCACTGGTTCTCAAAATATTCTACTGCTACACTCCAGATGGAATCATAATCTCTGGGGTACATGAAGTCTCGGCCTGTGTACAGTAGACATTCTCAATTCACAGATTATTCTGATGTATACATAAACTGAAGATCTCTAGACCCTAAGCTAGAAACCAGTGAGAGAACAATACAAAATGCCAACAGACCAAAGATTATGCTACCTGCTAAGTACCTCACACTTTCTGAATTGTCAGAGAGCAAAGGTTTATGTCTTCATCTAGTGCAGTGATGGCGAACCTTTTAGAGCTTTTAATGATATAAACAGCTCACTGTGGCACATGTGCCATAGGTTCACCACCATTGACCTAGTATATCTTACACACTTTAGTTTCTTTACCTTCTTTGAGTTACACTTTTTATTGATCAAAATTGTGTAGTGTTAGTAGTTAATCATTTGATCTTTGCAGTCCTGAAGCTGGTTAGAATTGTCAGTCATTCCAAATGAGTATGTTACCAATTACATTTAGTCAGATATCCCTTTTGGTTCTGCTCCTTCTTATTGGCAATTTTAGAGAAAAATTCAAATAACCTAAGCTAGTAAATAACCACCATTCTCACCATTACATTTTGGTTAAAATGGAAAAAAAGAAGATCTGATTACATGATAAACTTCAGATTTTCTTTTTCTAATACCTCCCTAGATTTTGTATACATACAATATTAAATACTACAGAAAACATAACCACTGCTAATATGATTCGATTTCAAGTTTAAAAGAATATTTTAAGTGATTTCAGGCTTAATGTTTTTATTATATTTGATTAGAATTTATAGTAAAAATGGCAAAGAAAATTATCCTCTGATCTTAAATCATTTTGGCTATACCACATATTTTTCTGATTTCCAAACCGAAGATTGCTGTTTCTTCCTCTGCTTTTCTCTGAATTCAAGAAGTTGTCTTTTTGGTTCCAGAGCTGAGTGTGATCCTTCATAAAGAGTATCTTTATAATATTTTACTTTAGCTTTCTTCAGGCAAAAGAAGAACTGAAGCAACTCAAACTCCCCGGGTTCATGTACAGTGATGTCCCTCTGCTGGCGTCCTCAGTGCCATATTTCAGCATGGAAGAAGAGGCTGTGTCTGAGGGTGGGGTGCATCTCATCGTCTGTGTGCACGGCTTAGACGGTAGGTGGCATCTGTCGGTGTAAAAGCCACTCATTGTGTTTGCTTTTCCTCATAGAACTCATTTAGTTTTCTTTAATTTTTGAACAAAAAATTTTAATTGTATTATTTAATATTAAATACATTTTAAAGAAGAAATATGCTTAAGTTGCATTTTCTCTTTAAATGACACTCATATGCTAACACTTGTTTATTTTTTTTATTTTTCTGTCTCCTCTTTCATTGTTGGTTTTGTCACCATCACCTCACAGCAATCATTTCATCTCCCTTTAAGTCTTCCTGCTTTTGTTAGCTAGCTGCTTAAACCTTATGAATTATGAAAGTCAATATTCTAAGAAATTAAAGTTGATTATTAAGGTATCCATTAAAGTCTAATTTATTGGTTTTCATACTGTGGCTTTTTGACAGCTATTTTGGTTACTTAGCAGTTTTGTGGGGGTTTTTTATTTGTTCTGTTTTGTTTTGTTTAGATATAGAAACTTAGAAAAAGCAAAATATTTCTAGACTAACAGTATTACTCTATTATAATGTGTTTCTGTAACAATTAGCTGGACTTTATGGTTATTAAAATACTAAACAAAGGTCTTTACTACTAAATACTCATGAAATTGAACAGTATTTTTTCAAAAAAAGAAAAGCAGAGACATGTGAAACCTTCAATACTAACCTTTTTTTCCTCCCTAATAAAATTTTCAAAGAATTATCTCCCAAGGAAGATTTCTTGTCACAGTAGAATCTCTGGAAAATTCTTCTTTGAAACTTCCAAGAAACAGATTATTTGTATGTTACATAGTTTGTTCCAGAACAATAGAGAAGAAAAGATAGAACACAGCCCATTCTTAAAGTTACCTAACCTTGATATCACCTGTGGTAACAATATCACACCAATAACCCCTCAAAACAATAGACCAATCTAACACAAATATGTTTAATAAAACGCTACCAAATAGAATCAGTATGTCAAAAGTTACTACAACAAATAAGGCTTCATTCCCAGAATGTAAAGACAATTAAATATTTAAAAAATTTATTAACAATATGTACATCAGCAAATAACTAAGAAACTATTGCTAATACTTAGTATCCATTCCCAATTATGACATCTATGCACCAAACATTAAATCTTAAGTAGAAATAGATTCTGGCTTATTAATGTGTTTAAACATTGTATTTCCGGGCCATGTAAAACTTAATAATGAAATACTAGAGGTGTGCATTTTAAATCAGAACTGAAACAGTTATCTGTCAATGCATGAATCATGTATTTAAAAGATAAATATTGGAAAGGTAATATAAAAACTCATAATGGATAGTAACATGCTTATATTGCTAGTAAACCAAAAGACTAAAAATACACTAATTTTTAAAGACAGTGTTTATATTTATATATCATATCTTTATTATAAACATGTCTGTAGACATCTTTTGAGTTAATAATTATTAAAATAAACTATTTTAGGTATTGAAATATATTTGTATTTCTTCAGTCTGTACCATTACCATCAAAGGAAAGTCAACACATTCAAACTAAAATGTTCTCAAGTTTGGTTAAATGACCATCTATAGTGGCAGTGATAAGAAGTCAGTTACACCCAAGTGATGTGCTGACAGTTTGTAAACAAATATACTCTTAGGTGGAAAAGTGAAAGCATCAGTGTGACCAAAACTTCTTAAGAAGCAAACTGTTAAAAAAAAAACTTGTCTGGCCTACAGAAATTGGTTTTGGCATAAAAATTGAGAACTCTTCATTTCAGAGTTCATTATCTAGTCACAAATATCATGGACCATAAACTTTTCTCTGAAAGCTATAATAATGCACAGTGGTACTCTTTGTACCTTTTGCAGTACTTTATTTTATTCTTTAAACATCATTTTTTAAATTTTCTAGGTAACAGTGCAGATCTCCGATTGGTAAAAACTTACATTGAACTTGGGCTGCCTGGAGGACGAATTGATTTTCTAATGTCTGAGAGAAATCAGGTACAGTATGGCAGTGTTTTCAGTGAAAGCTACCAGTTTTGTACTAGCTTCTACTAAATACTTGTTTGCTACAAAATGCTTGTGGTATTAGAAATCATTTTTCTGAGTTCTATGAAATTTAACATAAGTGTATATATAAAGTATATATGATTTACGTTTTGACTTATGTGTTCCCTTCACATATGAAAGAAACATTGAGAATTTCATGTTTCTGTACAAATATTTAAGCCATTCTAATTAGACTTATGCTTAATATTGGAATTGGGCTACACAACTAAATGAAGCAAGTTTTATATACTGGACATTTTTAACAGTTTTAAATATTGAACATTCTTTCCCTAGAAACATTTTGCTCATTTTAATATAATGAATATTCCATCCATTAACTTCTCTAAGAACCATTGGAATTAAACATATTCTCAATACCTAAATTAAAACAATATTTATTTTCAGTTAGTTTCTCTTGTGATTAAACATTTAAATATGTAATACATCTTTTTTACTTTCATTTAGAATGATACTTTTGCTGATTTTGATAGCATGACTGATCGCCTTTTGGATGAGATAATACAATATATTCAGATATATAGTCTAACGGTTTCAAAAATAAGGTAACTTCTATATTACACAATTTATTTTTATATTCCTGGGAATTAGAGAAACTAAACAATTCATGGTTGTGTTATCCTAACCTGAAATACAGGAAAGTATAGCTTGAATTAATTTAAGAGAAAATAAATTAAAAGATTTTAAGGGAAGACATTATGTGATTTCATTTATATGATATGTCCTAAAAGAACAAGTCTGTAAGAGACAGAAAGTAGGTTAGTGGTTGTACATATTTTACTTGTGCCATGAAAATACTGCTAGTCAAAAACTTGTCCAAAGGTTCCCAACACAGGAATTATAGATGTATGTTTGAGGAGCCAGAAATGCTAATTACCCTGATTTGATCATTACATATTGCTTTGAATTATCACTCTCCCACATAAATACATACAAATATTATGTATGAATTAAATTTTTTTAAATTATTTTTTTCTTAACTCATTCAACTTTGAAATTTAGACCAGAGTATAAGGTAACTTGTCTTTTATGAGTAGAATTTCATTTATAAGTACAAAAACATTTTTTTGAAATAATGACTTAGTCTATGGCCAGACCACCCTGAACCCGCCCAATCTCATCTGAAATAATGACTTAACAAATAAATTTATTTGTGTGCCTCCGGAGGAAAACCTATAATCTAGTCATATTATTATTTGTTTTGTTTTGTTTTGTTTTCCGGTACTGGGGATCAAACTCAGGACCTCGCAGTTGCAAGGCAGGCGCAGTGCCACTGAGCTAAATCCCCGGCCCAGTCATATTATTATTTTTAAAATGTCTTTACATCTCTGCAGTTACAAACTTTGATAAGTAAAAATTTTCTGGTAAATACTTTTTTTCTATAAACATTTAAATTTATAATAGAGATCTTTCTATATTCTCTCATTTTCCTCTTTAAAATGTTAAGTGATACTATTTAAAGTATGAAACTACAATTTTAGAACATACTAGAAAATTTTACATTGTTAGTATTTCATGTCTGTATAGAGTATCAACTTTGATTTTTGTTTTTAAGAGTAATATTATGGGAGAAATGTCTTTTTCCTCTTACAGCTTTATTGGACATTCATTGGGCAATTTAATAATCCGTTCTGTGCTCACGAGGCCGAGGTTTAAGTATTACCTCAGCAGACTCCATACTTTTCTGTCTCTTTCTGGACCTCACCTTGGCACACTCTACAACAGCAGCACCCTTGTTAATACAGGTAAAAGAGTTCATTGTTCTGGGTAAAAAATACGGCATAGGCAAGAAATTTAAGTTAAAATCTAGTATTATTGATATTTATTTTAAAGCCAACTTGTCACATGATTGGAATTTCATGAAACAAAAGATGTACGTAATTTTGTATTTTATTATGTACATGAAATAAGTTGATAAAATTTATTTCAGAAAGTAATCTCATATTGAGGTGCTATTTATCAAAAGTCATAAGACAGCTGGATGCAGTGGCATATACCCGTAATCCCAGCTTCTTGAGAAGCTGAGGCGGGAGGATTACAAGTTTGAGGCCAGCCTGGGCAATTTATCAACATCCTGTCTCACAAATAAAATGGAAAGGACTTGGGAGAAGGTGTAATTGAACATGCCTATAATTCCACTATTATGGTAGCCTTGGGTAGGAGGATCACAAATTCAAGCCCAGCCTGGGAGACTTAACAGTACCCTGTCTCAGAATTTTAAAAAGGGCTGGGGATATAGTTCAGACCAATGGCCTTGGGTTTAATCTTCAGTGCCTCAGAAAGACAAAAAGTGGGGATAGGGAATGCTGGGGATGTAGCCCAGTGTTGGAGTATTTGCCTACCTTGCTGCAGGCTCAGTTCAGTCCCCAGTACTGTAAAACTAAAGTCACGAGAACATTTTACCCTTTTTTCATTAAACTTCAAATATTTTCAGTACATATTTATCTTATAAACTAATCTGTCATTCTATTATTTGAACAGATAAGTATATTTAATATATAGCTATAAAACATTTTATTTAGAATGTTAGCTTTTTATTTTGATTTGGTAAGCAATTAAAGGTTAAGAAAATAATTTGTAAGAAATTAATTAAGAATTTCTAAAGAAATTAAATTGAAAGTTAAGACCCTAATTTTAGTTAGTTGAAATATTCTTATTGAGAAAAATCTAGTAATTGATTTGCCTGGGACTTGCCTTGGTTTATCCCTTAGATTTTTAATAGCTCATTTTTTTTTTTTTTTTTTGGTACCGGGGATCGAACTTGGGTCCTTGAGCTTGCACAGCAGGCATTGAAACCACTAAGCTAAATCCCCGGCCCAATAGCTCATATGTTAGTTGATTGGTTGCCATTGTAAATAAAATTAGATTTGTCTCTTTTAAAAAATTTGTTTTTTCTTTTTTCTTTATTTTGAGACACTGCTGTGTAGTTCAGACTGGCCTTGAACTCACTATGTAGCCCAGGCTGGGCTTGAACTTGTGGTGATCCTCCTGCCTCACCCTCCCAAGTGCTAGGATTACAGGCATGCACCACCATGCCCAGCTTTTTTCATTTATTCTTTACACTCTTACTTCTGTTTTCTTTTCTACCTCCCTTTATTGCTGTACCTTACCTATTTCCTTTGTATCTCATTTCAAATTAGTAATTTCAAAGCACAGCCAATTCTATATTTGTAGTTTCAGAAAGAGAATGTGACAAAAGTGAAATCATTAAATGGTATGATATAAAATCAACATGAAAGGGATGTGGTACAGTACTTTGAATTTCTTCACTAACCTTTTTCTCAGATGTACTTACAGCTATCAGATTTAATGAATTAAAGAGGATTTTCCCCCTTTCTTCCTCTTTTGTCCTAATTGTAGAAGCAAAGAATGTGAAATGAATATTCCACAGTCTTGAAAACAAATTCCAAAATGATTGAGGTTTTATTTAATTTCTATAAGAGGAAGATGTGTAATTATGCATTATTGATAATACAAAGATGTATAATTAAAAATGAAACTTAAATTATATTCACCTGCTATTAAAAACATTAACCAATTATTCATTCTAAGAGTTCATCTTTTATATTAGTCTGCTATACCTGAACTGTAATTATCTATAGACTGAACACTCAATGCTTAGGCATCTGGATCTACTCCTGTGTTTGAAGTTCTTCTTCTGTTTCCTTATAAATTAAATGTAGTACATCTATAGGTACACGCTACTCACATTTGTCCTTCATAAGCTATGATCTGTCTCATTACTGAATGTGATAGAAATAGTGAGCTCTTCACTAACCACCATCAACCCATAGTTGACCTATGCATCTTTATTTATGTTTGGATTTGTTATCAGAAAGTGGAAATATTTTGCACATTATTTTTATTGGCCCACAAAATGTAAATTGAAGAGATGTCATTTTTGAAGTGAAATATAGAAATAATAATTTTGGTATATGTTACTGTATATTTCCATTTATACTCATATTATATATAACTCTCTAGGTCTCTGGTTTATGCAGAAATGGAAAAAATCAGGTTCCCTGTTGCAATTGACATGTCGAGATCACTCAGACCCTCGCCAAACATTTTTGTATAAGCTTAGTAATAAAGCAGGTAAGTATCCACTAACAGTTTGGAAAATACGCACATGAAAACTTTTTCTGAATAAACCTTCAGCAAATAAATTGACAAGATATCTTCTGGTGATTAAAAAGTATCATTCTCCTATAATTTCATAGCAGTGAAATAGCAGGCTCAAAACTGAGACTAAGCAGTTGAAAGAATAGTTTTTAAATGTTTTTATGATTGTATTTATCTTTTAGGTGCTGTAGCTACTTTTAAATTATCCTAAAAATGTTATTGTTATTCAATACCAGTTATGTTAGTCTCTATTCTTTAACAAGGCCTTTGCATGTCGTATCCCAGTTCTCAACTCTTAGTAAACTATGTTTTTCTACCTATTTCAAAAATTTCTGATAAATGTCCAAAACCAGACTATTAATAGTTGAGCTTTGGGGCCGGGGATTTAGCTCAGTGGTTTCGTCGCCTGCTGCACAAGCGCAAGGACACGAGTTCGATCCCCGGTACCAAGAAGTTGTTTAGACTCTTCCTCACTCTTCTTCCCATGTCTACTATATTACCAAGTCTAAAAACATTCAGCTTTCTTAGTAACCGAATATTTCTGTTCTTTGGCACTGCCTTAGGTCATCCTTATCACTTTACAGACTATTGCTTTTTCCTCCAAACTGGTTACCTTCCTTCTGTGTCCCCTTCTACCTAATCTCATTTCCTCATTAGGTCAAATGAGCACCCAAAAATTAAATCAGAGAATACCGGGCCTGTTTGAAATCCTTCATGCTGTTTTGTAGTATTCAGGACAAAATTCATATTCCATGTATGAGGGGATCGAGCATGTTATATTGTGAATCCCGCTGGCCTCCTGTTTTCCTTCCTCTTTCCATGCACACCCTTCTGTCTATTACTGCCACCATGGTCTGAAACTCCATACTTCCACCCATGTTTTTTCTGCTCATGTATTTTTTTTTTTTTTAGTTCTTTTATTGGTACATTTTAGGTATACAATTCGTTTACATTTATCATTGGGTGTTTGTACCTGTACATGATATATCTTGGTTCTCCCCCCCCCCTTTACCTGTGCACCCTTCACCCCCTCCGCCCTTCCCTATTTACATAGATTTCATTTCCATTTTTTTTTCTTTTCTCATAGTTTTTCCTTTCCCCTTCCCCTCCCTTCACTCCTTCATCTTTGGACCTTTTTTCCTGTTTCAGATTATCAGTTATTCATTTTAATCATTTTAACCCTTGTTTACACTATCAGTTTCTCACACTAGTGAAACTATTAGGTATTTACACATATGTGTCCTATTTATTTCACTTAAGAGTATGGCTTCGATATGCATCCATTTAGCTATAAATGACTCTAGTTTTTCATTCTTTATGGCTGAGTAGTACTCCAGTTTATAAAAAAACCACATTTTCTTTATCCAGTTTCCAGTTGATGTGCACTTGGGCTGCTTCCAAGCTTTACCTATTACAAACTGTGCCGCTAAGAACATGGGTGCACATATATCACTGTAGTATGATTCTTTTAATTCTTTTGGGAAGATACCCAGCAGGGGAATAGCTGGGTCAAATGGGACCTCTAGCCCTAGTTCTTTGAGGTATCTCCATACTGACTTCCACAGTGATTGCACCAGTCTGCACTCCCACCAGCAATGGAGAAAGGGTTCCTCTCTCCCCACAGCCCCGCCAGCATTTGTTATTTGTTAATTTCTTGATAGCAGCCATTCTTTGTGGGGTGAGGTGGAATCTCAGTGTTGTTTTCATCTGCATCTTCTGTCATGTATTTATCCTTTTTTGAGTTAATGTTCTTCATGTCCTAAAATTAAACTCAAATATCACCTGCTATCAAATGGTTTTCTTGATGTCCTGTGTGATCTACTGTTCCTCTGCTCTCAGCTACCTCATATATACCTTTATATCCCAAACCTGTGTCTCCAGGACTGACCTCAGTAGTGAATTTCAATCCTCATTTGCCTGCTAGATGTCTCTACATAGCAAACTAATCTCTTTCAGGCTGAACATACGATCTTTTGCTAGCTATTCTTTTTTTGGTACGTTTGCAGTGCACAATTTAAAAAAGCTTTATTTGCATTTTTGTCTTCAGTTTTTTTTTTTTCCCCATCCGCTTTCCCTCCCCCTCCATCCCTATTCTTTAAAATGATGCTCTGTCCTCTAAATTACTGGTTTGGAACACCCAAGAGTCATCTTCGATTGTCCCTACTTTGCTTCTGCTGCCCCAAGATTGTTCATATTATCTTTGAATTCCCATAGCACTACATACAAACTTCTTTCATCATACTCATGATACTTTGTCTCATGTCAGTCATTTATATTTCTTAACCTCCTTTTCTTAAATAGGATCTGTTGTGACACCTCTTTCCCATTTCTCCCATACATATTTAATATTTACTGTAGTTCTTCCTAGTAGACATTCAGTATATACCCATTGCATTGATGAGTGAATCAATGGATTATCTTTACATTTTTCAGTATCTAAAGGCAGTTCCGATACCACATACTAAGATAGACAAAATCAGATACAATGTATATATAGTTCTCATGTGAGAAAAGCTTCCTGACACTAGCTAGAACCATTGTGTGTAGCTTAGGATTTATATCACTGCTGACAGGTCGAGAAATAGGGTAAAAGCCAAACTGAACCTAAATGTTCCCTTAGACAAAGCATGTGTTCCATAGGCTCCTGTGGTCCCAGGTCCTGGGGAAGCTGAAGGCAGGAGAATCACCCGAGTCCAGTATTTCCAGACCATCAGTGCAGCACGAACCCGTCTTCAGTGTTCATTTATATATTAATATAATGAAAAATAATAACACACATGTGGCACATTATTACGAGTTAGCTTTTATAACCCTCGGAGATAGGAACACTGCCCAGACTTTGCAGGTGAGGACTCTGAAGCACAAAGAGGTTGAATGGCTTGCCCAAGGTCATAAAGCTAGTAAGTGATTGCTGGTCAAAGCACATCATGGTAAGACAATAGTGTACTGTGTATTTTCTAGAACTTTAGAAGCTACTTCTAATTTCAGTTTTAAATATCAACAAATTTTTATCAATTGATTTTAAAATTTTAATAACAGGTTAAAGGAAGTCTTTTGAACAATGATTTTTTTTCTTCATTGTTTTTTGTTTTGTTTTTTGTCTAGCCAATTATAAGAAATAGTTTCTAGGAGGTTGCTAGACTGGCAGAGCAAATACAACATAAAAATATGTAGGTTCGCACTAGAAACATAAACAGAGCAAAGGAAAAGAGCACATTAATCAATTTGCTTAACTAATATGCTCTTTTCAAGCATTTTTAAATAATCAAACATAATCATTTCTCTTTTATATTTTATTCTACTAAAGCTACACCAGGCATGGTGGCACACACATGTGACTGCAGGGACCCCAGTGTTCAAGAGGCTGAGGTATGAGGATCGCCATGAGTTCAAGGCCAGCTTGGGGTACATAGTGAGTTCCAGGGCAGCCTGAACTGCATAGGAAGACCCAGTCTCAAAAACAAACAAAAAATCTACAATGTCTCAGTTGTCCTGTTATGATTATTACTTCAGTTTCTTCTGAGCAGCTAATTTCCCATTCTCTTGGAAAAGCTTAAAATTACCTTTCTAAATCAAAATTCAACCTTTTTCCTTTTTTTATGTAAGGAAAGCTCCCAGCTGTGAACCTGCGTTTTGAAATAGTTTTTTTCTCTGCAAATTTTTGGCTTTCCTTAACTGAAAGTTATCCAAAAAAAAAAAGTTATTCATTATCATTAACTGAAGAAAACATTTTAAAAACCTAAAATGATTTATATGATTTCTGAAACAATCAAATAAACTATTTTTTATAAAAATATATTTATTAGGTATGATACTGCTTTTTTCATTTTATATACGTAATAGATCTGGTGAAGAGTCACAGAAATGTTACATTTTAAACGAAAGTATCTGGGCCGGGGATTTAGCTCAGTGGTTCTGCCACCTGCCTTGCAAGTGCAAGGTCCTGAGTTCAATCTGCAGTACCAAAAAAAAAGAAAAAGAAAGTATCTTTTTGATGAAGATATTATAATTATAAACATTAAGCAAATTCATATGGAAATTTTTTTTTTTTTGCTACTAGGAATTGAACCCAGGATCCTACACATGCTAAATAAGTACTCTACAACAGGGCAACACTTCTAGACTGTTTTTGAGGGGGGTATTTTTTTTAATTTTTGAGACAGGGCCTTGCCAAGTTCCCCAGGCTGGCCTCAAATTTATGATCCTCCTGCTTGTCAGTTCCCAAGTATCTGAGATTACAGGCATGTAGCACTGTACTTGGCTTAGAGCAAATTTTCACAGACACACACACACACATTCTGCAAGCTTGCTGATAGAACATATATATAATGTTCACAATATAGTGTGGATATTAACATCTCATCATTGAGTATCAAGGGAAAGAAGATGAAGGACCTAAAGAGATATGGAGGAAATGACTACAGAGAGCAGCTAAGGACACCAGTGCTGAAGTAGGCAAGATTACTAGGGCAGAGAGAAGGGATCGTGGACACCATTGCATTCCATGATCGGGGCTCAAAAATAGCCAAATAACAATGTGTCCATTAATAGAATTTCAAAAGCAAATTGTCTTTTAAAATCTACATAAAAGCATCTATTTAGAGTCTCTACCAGCTATTGAATTCTGACAACTAAAGTATAATGATTAAAGAAGTGTCCTGCTGTGCTGCTGTGGCACAGATCATCTTTTTTCCAGATTAGAGTTTAATAATAGGTATCACTTCTGATTTATAAATAACACTTATATCCTGTTTCTCTAAGTGCGGGAAGGAATCAACAACAGCCAACATTTTTTAAAGAAGCAAATGCTCTCAAATGTATTTAAAATAAATAAGAATAGTCCAGTATTGTTCAGAATATGTCAGGTTTTTGTTTGTTTTGTTTTGTTTTTGTTTTGTTCTTTTGGTTTTTTCAGACAGTCTTGCTATGAGGTTTAGGCTGGCCTTGAACTCACTGTGTAGCCCAGGCTGGCCTCAAACTCATGGGGATCCTCCTGCCTTGGCCTCCTGAGTGCTGGGATTACAGACATGAGCCAGCACACCTGGCCAATCAGTTTTTAAAAGCACAGCTTTTCTTAGCCAGAGCACTGTTGACATTCTAGATGGGATAGTTCTTTGTTTTCAGGGTTATGGTGTGCGTGGTAAGGGTGCATAGCAGCCTGTCTGACCTGGGCCCTGTATGCCAGTACCATCCATGCCCTCCGCCCCTAATTGTCATAGACAAAAATGTCTTCAGGCACTGCTGAGTGTCCCTTGGGCCACAAAATCACCAGTTTAGAATCACTTCTTATACAGATCTAGAGAGTAAACATAAAATGCCCCAATATGAATTGTTTTAAAATTCATCAGACTTTTCAGGGGGAAAAAAAATGGGCTGCCAAAAGTATCAGGAAGAGTAAAATAATGAAGACACAAGTTGCCATTAAGGTAGTTATACATAAATCATGTTATATAATCCAGAAAAATATTGAAGATTGATATTTTTTTTTCTTGTAATCCTGAAAAGTAAATTTTTATAATTAAATGATCTCATTCTAATTTTGGTATATGTGCTGCTGAAGCGAGTATGTGTCATCTCATTTTCAGGATAGGGAATCTTATCACACCCCTCCAAGTTACATTTCCTTTTCAACAGAGAAGTAGCTATGTCCAGGGCTAAGTAAAGTGCTAATCCACAGACCAGTTAACTAGGAACCACAATTGGGGGAGAAAAGATGAACCTAGACTCTATGGCCCCCACAACAAATATTCAGACATTTTTATTGGCTGGACAGCAGCTCAGCTGAAGTAGAGTAAGTCCATAATTCCTACTAGTATTGCAACCATGGGACCTGCCATGCTTCCTGTTAAGTTTTTGCCCCTTACTCAGCCCTGCCAGGCAAGGAATTTGAACCAAGTGTTTAAAAAGGGCCATTGTCTATTTAACTAAATGGTTCTTGGCTAATATAAAAAATAAGCTTTCTAGAGAAAGATAGATACAAATACATTTTTGTTTAAAAACTATTTTAGTTTTTTTGTGGGATTTTGTATGTGGTTTTTTTGAGACAATCTTACTATGTACGTTAGTTCAGGGTGGCCTGGTCTTAAACTCACTGTGTACCCCAGCCAGGCTTCTCGCTCAGCCTCTCAAATGCTTCGATTACAGGGCTATGGCACCACACCCAGCTAGAAAACTGTTTTTAAAAAGTACTAAGTTCACAATTTTAAAGTACAATTCTTAGGAATCACATTTATAACTATAATAACATGGTGTATGTATCTCATTATCAATGTTTTAATGCTCTCTTGGAATCACAGAGCTGCGACAACATAGTGTATTTATATTCGTGTCAGAATATTTTTATACATTTTATTCTCATGGACACTAGGTGAAATGGTATCTTAGAAATTCTCTGATCTAATCTTCTGTGATTTTGTATACTTCCACTGAGCTGCCTAAACCTAAGTAGACCTAGATACATCCCTGCAGGATCACATTCTAAAGCAGTAATTCTCAACCAGGGTGTTGTCTCACTAAGCACATAAATCTCTGCAAAGAGCTGTCGTTTTGGGGGTTTTTTGTTTTTTTTGGTTTTTTTGGTTTTTTGAGTTTTTTGTACCGGGGATCGAACTCGGGTCCTTGCACTTGAGAAGCGAAGCATGAGTCGGAATCCCTGAGCTAAATCCCCAACAAAGAGCTATTGTTTTGAAAAACATATTTAATACAATTTTATTTGGAAAAATATAACGCCCATTCTTATAAACTAAAAAAATTAAGCTTTTAAATTCTTAAGAGTAGGGAATTTTTGAAAAAGTTACAGTGACCATGTAATCCAGGGGATATATAATTGATTCATAGAGCACAGATTTGGAGCTGAAATGTAATGTTTATGCCTGAAGAGTTTAATGTGCACTGCTGCTTCTGCTACATAACAGCCCAACAGAAAACAAAGGAATAAAACAAAGGCCAAAAGATAAAAGGCACAGTTATTAGAAAAAAAAATACAGAGGGCCAATAAAGATAAAAGTTTTTTCAGCTTTATTTTTAATCAAGAAAATGCACATTGAGGGCCAGGGATTTAGCTCAGTGGTGCCTCTGCCTGCCTCAAAAGCACAAGGTCCTGAGTTCGATCCCCAGTACCAAAAAAAGAAAAGAAAATGCACATTGAACAATAGTAATCATTTGCCTATTAGCTTGGTAAAAATAATTTTTTAAAAGATCTAGTATTGATGAGTAAGTAGAGAAAGAGGATCCCACATATGTTAATGGTGAGAAAATTATATGACTTTTTCAAACACATCAGAATTTTAAGAATGGATTTAATAATTCCACTTTAGGAGTTTTTCCTACAAGTCTCAACACAAGTAGGTCAAAGCTGTTCATCACTGTTTTTAAAAACTCTCCACTCTGAAATGGGATGGACCTAACTGCCCATTAGAAGGTCTGGAAGAGAAAACTAAAGCTTAATCATGGAAATACCATATACTGTAGTTGTCATAAGAAAGAAATACCTATGTTTGTACAGACATAAAAAGCTGTTCCTAAAATACTGAGTGAAAAGGCAAGGTAGTGTAAGTATGAACACTGTAATCCCGTTTGTACCTGAAAAGTTGGAAACGAACTTGACGAGGGCAGTGGCTCAGTGACAGGTGCTTGACCAGCGTGTGAGGCCCCAACACTGCAGTCGGTCGGCAGTGTACAGAATGGTGTGCACAGAAAGGAGCGTGAGCAGTATGCACAGCCAGTGGCTGTGTCCAGACTGAATACAGGGCAGGCAAGGGAGGTGGTTAGAAAAGGCCTGGAAGAGGTTTTTCTTTAAAGTAACTAATAAAATGGCTTGGATTCTAAAAATAAAAATGAGGTGAAGAGAGGTGCATGGTTACATGACATCTAACCGGAAGCCTTCAGAAACCACTTCAGGGACTACTTAAAGAATTACAAAAGTCTAACCTGCTAAATGGTCTGTCAGTCACTATATACAGTCACACACTAAGCCCCAATATATTTTTGTTTTTAATTATTTGGAGAGAAATTAGTAATATATTTTATATGCTTTCCTTAAATACCAAATACTAAATACAGTTTAACCCAGCCTTTCCAAGCTTTTTTCACATTAGTGAAAATGATTATATTTTTAAAACACAAGGGGAAGGCCATTCTGAGATGAAGAAACAAACCACCCAGGGGTTATAAGTGTGAAGTGCCAAAATTTTACTGTGAAACATCCCAGAACAAAAGTCCATGGGCACACACCCCAATTCTAATGCATTGCCATTGAAAATCACAAAGTATTTGTATCTTAATCACATAAAATTTTAATTATTAGTCTGAGCCAAATAGTAAAATTAGGATATTACTACTGATACTACAGAGCTCAAGAAAATGGTTTCATTACTTACATGAGTTCACTAACAGAGTAACTGAATGTCCTAAGCCCTAAATTCACCAGTTTGCAGAAGGGAGGGAGGGAGGGAGGGAGATTGGGTGGAAAGGAAAGATAGATCTCAGAAAAGTCTGGATGGATCATGAGACCTTTTTATTATCACTATAAAAAGAAAACATTTTTTCCTCACATTCAAATAAGAAAATGTGAATAGTAATAGAAGTATTAGAAGTGAAAATATAAAGGAAAAGTTAGCTATGAATTATTTTAAATGGAGAGTTTTATTTGTTTTTGTGGAAGAGTAATTTTTTATAAAACGGCTAATAATTATGAGAAAACTGCAGGTACAACCTAATATCAAATTAATTATGATAAAAGGTTAATATTCATTGAAAAGGCTGATAGAAACAAAACCATCCCAAAAGTCAACTAGAAACTAAACAGCATGGAAGATGGATATATAGAAACAGTATTTTCTAGAAATGAAACAGACATAAATAAGAAAGACAAGATTCTGAGAAAGATGAATTCTGTAGGCTTCAGTCAGGAATATATTCTATTTTTATTGGTACGTGTCTATAATACATTCATCCTGGGGAGTTAGTACATATATATGACATATCTTAATTCTTTTTTTTTAATTCCCTTCCCTTCTCCCTCATTCTCCCTGTACCTCTTGACCCCTTCATATCTGTTTTTAACATATTTATAGTACATAATGCTCGTATTCCTCGTAGAGACTTGGTGCATGTGCACAGCATTCCACAATGCCCCTCCTTTTTTTCTCATTGCCCTCCCCTCCCTACATCTTTTTGTTTCCCTTTCCATATGCTAAAAATGTATTTCCTGTCGTCCATCTTACATTTTTCACTTTATATTTTTAGGTTTCTTTTACAAGAGAAACCATGTGATATTTAAGCTTATGATCTGATTTATTTCACTTACCGTAATGAAAGGTACAACCGTTTTCCTAGAAATGACTTGTTGGTCCTTTTTCATGGCAGAGTAGTACGGCATTGTGTATAAATACCACATTTTCTTTATCCATTCATCTGCTGATGGACATACCAGCTGTTCCCAAGACTTAGTTATTGTCAGTTGTGTTGCTATAAACAGGTGTGCATGTATCACTGTGATATGATGTCTTTAATTCTTTTGAAAAGATAACTAGAAGGAGAGTAGCTGGGTCGAATAGAATTTCTAGTTTGTTTTTTGAGGAATCTCCATACTGATCTCCATTGGTGTTTGTACCATTTTGCAGTCCCACCAACAGAGGGTTCCTTTATCCCCACAGCCTTGCCAATTTGCAGTATTTCTTGATTTCTTGAAGGTAACAATTCTTCCTGTAATGAAATTGAATCTCAGTGTTGTTGTAATTTGCATTTCTCTAATGGCCAGGAATGCTGAACATTTTTTCATGTATAATTATTGGCCATTTGTACTTCATGTTCTGAGAAGTACCTGTTGATACCAGATGTCCATTTTTTGATTGGGTCTTAATTTGGGGGGCCTAATTTTTTTGAGTTCTTAATGTATTCTGCATATTCGTCCTTAGAAGAGTAATTGCAGAATTTCTCCATTCTGTAGATTGTCCGTTCACTGCCACTTCTTTGCTGTGCAGAAGGTTTTTTAATGTGATGTGATCCCGGCTCATTGGTTTTTTTGGTATTATTTCTTGTGCACCTGGGGTTCTATTTGGAAAGTCCTTGCTGGTGTCTTCAAGAGTTTTGCCTATTTTGACTTTCAGTGGATTGTTTCTGTTTTAATATTTAGATCTTTGATCTATTTTGATTTTAGTGTAGTGCATAGTGAGAGACATGCGTGAAGGTTCAGTCTTAAGCATGTGGATAGCGAGTTTTCCCAGCAGCATTTAATGAGGCTCTTTCCTCCAGTGAAAGGATTCGGTCCCCTTGTCAGAGGTAAGGTAGCTGAGGGTGCCTGAAATTGTTTTCTGCATTCTGTATTCTGTTCCATTAATCCACAAGTCTGGTTTTTTTTGCCAGTACCATCCTGTACATTTATCACTGTAGCTTTGTAGTATATCTGAACTCCAGAATTGTGATTCCTCCTGCCTTGTTCTCATTGCCCAGGATTGCTTTTGCTATTCTAGGTCTCTTCTGAGTCTGTATGAATTTTAAGATAGTTGTCCTAGTTCTATGAGGAATGCTATTGGTATTTTAATTGGGATTCCATTAAATCTGTATAAACAGTTTGGGAAGCAAGACCATTTCACTATAATGGTTCAGTATAATGGTTTCTATAAGAATAAGGGATATCTTTCCATTTTCTGATATCCTCTTTGATCTCCTTTTTCGGAGTACTTAGGTCCCACATTATAATTGTGTAGATGTTTGTCTGATTTTTTATGTCCAGTAGCATTTGCTTTATGATGTTGAACACATTGATGTTTGGTGTGTATGTGTTATAATTGTTTTCTCTTCCTGTTGAATTGTTCCCTTAACCAATATGTAGTGACCTTCTTTGTCACCTCTCATCAGTTTTGTCTTGGAGTCCACTTTGTCTGAAATTAAGATAGCTATTCCTGCTTTTTTCCAGATTCGCATTTTATAGAATATTGTTTGCCATCCTTTGATTTTTAATGTGAATTTCTTTTTTAATTAAATGTTTCCCACATATACTGCATATTGTTTGGATTTGTTTCTTGATTCATTTGTCTTTTGGTTGGGGAATTGAGACCATTCACATTGACAGTCATTCCTGTCACTGCGTTATTTTCTTGTTAATTTTTTTTCCTTCTTAGAGGCTCATCCCACCAGGTGTATTCATTCTGTTTGATTGGTATTGTTGACTTCATTGTTTCTCTGTAGGACATTCTTGAACATTGTTTGTAGTGCTGGTTTGGTGGTCATGAATTTCTTGAGGTGCTCCTTGTCATGGAAGTACCTTATTTCTCCATCAGGTTGGAAGGAAAGTTTTGTAGGATATATAGATCAGAGGTAGAAGTTGTTATCTTTTACAAAGTGTTTCAAGCTCTGCTGGCCTTTAAGGTTAGTGTCAGAAGTCTGGGCTTATTCTCATGAGTTTACCTTTATAAGTGATTCATTGCTTCTTTCTAACAGCTTTTAAGATTTTGTGCTGTGTTGGACTTCAGGGTTTTGTCAGTGATGACACAGAGAGGTTCTCTTTTGGTCATGGCTGTTTGGGGTTCTGTATGCTTCAGTCATCTGTATATTTATTTTTAGCCCTGTATTTGGGATGTTTTCTGTTATTTTTATGCCATTTGTACTGTCTTCTGATTTTTCACCCGTTCCATTTACTTTTTTCCTTTTTTGGAACCGGGGATCAAACTCGGGTCCTTGTGCTTGCGGGTCAGGTGGTGGAACCACTGAGCTAAATCCCCGGCCCCCATTTACTTTTATATTAGTCTTCTTTGCATCATCTAGCAGATGTTATATCATTTTTCATGTTCTCTTGTTACTTTTAAGGTGCCTTTAAGTAGTTGGTCTTTGAAAGCATCCCTATCTTCTGATTCTGAAATTCTGTCCTTACATTGGTTGCTTCTGTTACCCATACTTTCAGGATCATTTTTAATCTGGATTTCTGATTGAAACCCTATCATGGACTCTATAATTCTTTGCTAAATTGGTCATTCATGTTTTGTATCATTTTGTTTAGCTCAGCTAGCGTTTTATTGTGTCTTCTGAAAGCTTCTGGATTATATTGGTTAGTACTTCCATTATCTGTTTAGTTATATCTTCTGTGATCTTGCCAAGCACCTCTGATTTGTTTTCTAACCTCCTCTGTTGTCCTTTCAAGACTAATTTGGATGTGTGGCTTATGTTCTTCTCCCTCCTTGATGCCCCTGGATTGACTCTGGGGAGTTAGGAGTTTTGGGAGATATTTTGTGTACTTTGTCTTCTCATGTTTTTTGTGTGGTTTTTTTGTTGTTGGTTTTGTTTTTTTAATTTTTAAAGAAAAATAATTTTTTATTAAAAGCTGTGGGGGTTTTGTTGTTGTTGTTGTTGTTGTTTGGTGTTTTGTGACAAGGTGTCACTCTGTAATTCAGGGTGGCCTTAAACTCACTATGTATCCCACACTGGCCTCAAACTCATGGCGATCCTCCTGTCTCAGCCTCCCAAGTGCTGGGATTACAGGCATGTGCCACCATGCTTGGCATAAACCCATGGAAATTTTAATCTGATATTAACTACTTGCTACATCTAAATAAACATGATCAAAAACAGTAAGATATATCTTCAACTCCAGCCCCATGTTTAAGACAAAAGCCTGTAAGAAAGAAGAAAAAAAAGTTATCTTCATGTTTCACAACATAAAAATTGGAATACCAGGTCTATAGAGCTGAGATTTTGTTCATATCCTGTGCTTATAATTAACTCTTTAGTCTTGGAACTAAACTTGATATTTATTAACAGTTTCCATCACTTGAATCTGGATTAGGTTATAATAATTTTTCTTTATGTTTTGTTTCCCGAGGCACAGCCTCACTATATAGTCCAAGTTTCATCCTCTTGCCTCAGCCTCAGGGGTCCCAGCATGACAGGCTTGTACCACTGCACCGGGTGGTAATATTCCTTCTTTTTTTTCTTTTTTAACTTATCCTTTTATTGGTACGTTTTAGGTATACAACACAATTACATTTCGCATTGGGAATTGTACCTTTACATGATGCATCTTGGTTCTTATTTTTTCCCCATTCCTAGCCCTCCCTTC